>JAJJMC010025027.1:2584225-2691117 GCA_023531435.1 Papaver californicum | reverse complement strand
GGGTATGATTTTTAGCTAGTAGAAGCTATAAAGTCATATTTTATTTATTTTAAGCACAGTTGTGGTACTTTAATTAATTATATATATATATTGTTTTAATAGGTTAATATTGCTCAATTTGAACATAAATATTAATGTTAGTAATCTTGGGGGATTCAACTTTGGAATATAACATCCGAAAATAATACTCAAATTGTCTATACCAGTGTGCAATACATCTAGGAGCCTAAAAGATTTTATGTAAAGATTATAGGACACCTGAGAAACTTGTCGTGTGCACCAGTGTTGTTCTGATGATTTTTTGGGTAGTGATGAATATTGATTAAATTCATCGATTTAATCATATATGTTGGTCAGATATATAGAGAGAGGTCAAGGATATGCGCCTGAGATAGAGTGGGAATAAGCGTCTACCCGAGAATTCTTTTACAGAATTTTAAAACTTCAGTAGATCCCAGACTAGAGTCTTGAGAGGTGATTTTACTATTTTATCCTTGTCAAAAAAACCCCATCTACATTAATTCCTCTGTTTAGCACAAAACGAGTAATGTTGCGTGGTAAGCACTAGATAGTGGCCTGGCAGATAAAAGTAAATAAAAATAACTTGATAGTTCAATGGTTAGATATTACCAGAGGAGTAGAGGTTGCTTTGAACTTTTGAGTAAGCGAGTATAAAAGGATGTCTTGACTGCATTGGTAGTGTTATGTTAGCAAAGTAAGGTCCTTGATGTTGGTTGGACACACATAGTTTGATACTAGGCGCGTGAGTACTATCTCGATGTCAAAGCAAGACATGTGTCCAGACTTGAAGTGGAAAAATATACTTCGATTGGAGCACGACTTACAAAACGAAAGCAGCTTCATACGAAGCTAGACATTAGTAGAGTTGGTCATGTAAATTAGATAGAAGGACGTGTGTGTCTTGTATTATAGAATTCGATAAGAAGACGGAAAGTCATGACTTGATGGCTGCTAGATGAACTCGACTCTTTGAGAGAGAAGGGAACAAGTTTGCTTCAATAGTCACATGAGTATGACTCGAGTTGAAGTGGACACACTCGTTTAAGTCAGTTTATCGGTGTTGATATACATGTACGTCTTGATTGTGGTTGGACAAGAATGAAGCCTACTTGATTGAGTGGTAGGTAATCGAGCGTAACTAGAGGTCAAGGTAGTTAAAACTCTTCTTGATCCTGAGTGATGTGGATGCAACTTGATTGAAGCCGGGTAAGAAAGTTTAAGCAAAGTTTGGTTGGTGACTTCTAACGAAACAATGAATTTTGTTGGAGTTGTTCATCTTTCAAAAGAGAGACGGACAAGCTTGTTTGATTGTGACTTGAAGTTGAAGTAGACAAACATATCCTGTCAAGTTGAACGCCACTTTAAAATTGGAGTGTGTGTTCGAGTTTGTACGAAAACACGTCTTGACCGTTGAAGGCTATCGATTGTTGCCTTCGATGGAGTTAATAGACACGTGCGTGTTTTTCTGTTGTAGGCAACAAACCATATATAATTGAAGTGGACGAACTCGTCTTAGACGCGTCTTGATTCGTTGCATGAGGCGGAGGCTTGAGAGAAGTCAAGATGCTCAAGTTTGGATTAAAGCTAGACGTCAAAGCAGATGGGTGTTCGAACTGAGTTATGATGGATAAGTGGATCAAAACAGGTGGAGGGCGTGATAAGAGGACAAGCAAGGTTGGGTCTTATCTTGTCACATGGACCGAAGGGAAGTCTGTCCTTCCAAAACTCCAAATAGTAGTTAGTTATAAAGAGAAAACTTTGTTCTTCTCTTTTATCTTTCCTTATTCTCAATTATTATGTTGCCCTTTAATCGACCATCCTAGCATCCTTCGGCCATCAATCGTAAGATAAACTCTAGCTTGTATTCTACATATGAATATACAGCTTCTAAATTGATCTTATGCATGTGCTTCTTCACAAGAACTTCTCATATATTTGATTTGAATTAAAAGGTATCTATAGACCTAGTTTTCTTGTATGAACTTGTTATTATTCTCATATTTACATAATAACACAAACTCTATGACCAACTTTTGCAAGTTAAGGTAAGCTAAGGTTTAACCAAAACACCCTTTTTTTTATTTCTTGCGTGAACATATGTTCACGTTTTACATTTTTTTTTTTTTACGTGAGTTAATGTTTCACGTAATAATTTTTTTCCGTGAGTTAATTCTCACATGTTTGATATACTGTGTGTGGTTGGCTTCTTATAAGAGTATTCTTAGTTCAGTTGTTGCTCTCTACTTTATCAGGTACATATGCTTCTAGCTCTCTTCTCTTTATTTTATCGAAAACAAAGGTGGGTATTTGTTAAAAACATTATTGCTTTGAATCGCATGATTTTGTCTCTCTCCTGTTGTTGTTCATAAAATTATTATCTTTGCTTTCTGGTCTTCTTATACAGTTCGAGAATAAGTAGAAATATTCTTGTTGAGTCTGCTGAGGCTTCCTATGATGATGATTCTTTCTCTATTAATGGAGAAAACAACGCCCCTTGTTCTGAGTATGTTAAAGATATGCCAAACATGGATGATGACTTCTTTTTTTATGCTTATTCTCATGCCAGAGTCCACCCTGGTCACGTCATATGTGTTATTGGAAAATTGGGTGAATCTGCGGACCCTCCATTAGTGGCTCCTGAGCATGTGATACGATTTTGTCTTCAGAGAAGAAAATATGCTGCTTCACCTATTGATTTTAAAAAAATTCAGTCTTCCTTGAGTGGTTGGGATGGATGGTTGAGAAGCATGCTTGGTAGAAATCACGTTGTAACTTTGTTGAAAGATGCACAAATCTCTGAGGCTATCAAAGTGTCTGGTACCTATTGGCTCAAAAAAGATATATGTGGTTTGATCGCTCTTCTCTCACGATGGTGTATCCCGACTCACACTTTTATATGCAGATGGGGAGAATTGACGATCATCTTAAAGGATGTGGCTATTCTGCTAAACCTTCCCCTCTCAGGTATGCTTGACCTTCGTTTGAATAATCAGGAGGAGCAGCTTCATCTTACTTTAGGGAAGAAGATAGATGAGTATAATATAAACTCTAATATCAAGAAGTGCTTCTTTACTTGGTGGATGGGGCAGTGGTGGCCAAGAAAAACGAAGCCATGCCAGGTTTTAGATGATATATTGAGCATTGCTGCGTTTTTGTGTCTGTGGTTATCAAGAGAGATATTCGACGATGGTTCTCGACTCAAGATGAAACCAATAGTGGTCCCTCTTTCTATCAAGCTATCACAAGGTATGGCTCTGCCTATAAGTAATTTTTTCCTCGGTTTTTTATACTCTCACCTTGAATTTGTGGTATCATATATGTGTGCTTCTAACGGTTTTATGAAGGTGGAGACATTCGTAAACGTCAATTTTCTTCAAGCATGGTTATGGGAACATTACAAGGATTATGCTCCTAGTCATCATAAGATATTCGCTGATGAAGAACAAGTGGCAAGGATAGTTCGCTGGACACACAAACGTCGAAGGTATGATACATATCTCATTGCATTTTTAGATAACCTGTCATCAACCACTTTGCGTCCCTGGGCACCACTGCCCCGTATAACTCAGCTGAACACTTTTGCCTCTTGTTCTGATATTTTCTTGTCTTCTGATAACCCTAATGCTGATGTCGGGGAAACTGCTTTTATGTTGAGTTGTATGCCTGGCTACCTTTTGCGATATTTATGAAATCCTACAGAACATTGACAGGGATGCTCGTCAGATGGGTTTTGACCAAGATGTTCCTTCCTGTCGCACTTCTCCCCCTTATCTAGATAGGTTAAATCTCACTTTAAATCGGGGTTCTGATGTAGAAGGGAAGAGTTTTCCATTCTTGACCTCTGATAGAAAGCCAGTAATAACTTCCGGGTATAAAAGGTATTGGCAGAGTGAGCATGCTCGCCTTTTTGAATTTGTTCAAACAGCTTTGCCAGAGTCACGTGATTTTCCTTCTGCCAT
The DNA here is from genome assembly GCA_023531435.1 of Papaver californicum. NCBI lineage: Eukaryota > Viridiplantae > Streptophyta > Magnoliopsida > Ranunculales > Papaveraceae > Papaver > Papaver californicum. The sequence goes on along the minus strand of JAJJMC010025027.1, from coordinate 2,687,137 downwards.
GGTCTTATTGAACCATCCTCTATTAAAGTCTCTTCCTGTTCGTAAACGTGTGGCTTTGTCTGAGCCATCTCATGTAAGTATTCAATTTTATGTATTCTGTTGTTGTTTGTATACTAGATACCTTTATACCTCTTCTAATTAGAGAAAATGTCAGTTGAAGCCTCAAAGTATTAAGAAGAAAGCAAAACAACACAATGATAGTCCCTAAGCAGTAGAGATTAGGTCGAAGAGACGTGTTGGTGGAATTCGTTCCAGTGTCATTGATTCTCCTATTCCGGAAGTGAGATTTTTTTATTTTTGATTTATTATGAGTAAATTCATCCTACTTGACTGATTATGCTGCCTCGCAGAGTTCCTCGCTTGTTGGAGGATTTTTGACACCTCCACATGCGCAATTGAATCCATTTGCTAGACTTGCAGCAGAAGTAAGGGCTGAGACAAACAATTCCGAGGTAAGTAGTTTGCTCTACCTCTTGAATGAATTTATCCTGTAGTATGGGTGATTGTCTTCTCATTATATATTTTTTTAGAAGGAAGACACATCTGATAATGAAGAAAGTGACGTTTTCAAAACTCCTTCAGAAGGTGATAAAATTAGTTGTCCTGCCTCAGAAGAAGAAAAAAAAATAATCTTGACATTTCGAATAACTCAGAGCGCGACCAGGTAAGTTTTCATCTTGAATTGACTTTGTAACCTCTTAGAAATATCTCTTGAATGAAGTAATGAATGAAAACTTGTATGAGAACATGAGCAATTTCATGAAATTTCGTTGTTAGAAAAATTTAGAAATAATGCCTTTACTGAAAATAGTGTAGAATTCTCATAGGAGTCCGTTTTCGATGGTCTAACCCAACTTTTTCATTTCCAGACAACCAGTTATCTCCTATCTCGGGAGATTTCGGATTTTGAAACCATTTAGGATCCCAAAAAGACGAAACAGTAAAAATTCAGAAGGAATTCAGAAAATTTTCAAATGAGAGATAGTTGAGAGTTTTGATCATATCTCCTAGCCCGTTCGTCCGATTTATGTGATTGTTTGATATGTTGTATATGACATCCATATGAAGATATTGATATATAATTCATCCCTATATTCGTTACCAATTGCTCCCAGTTCACAAATTAGTACAGGATAACATAAAATTGCCTTTGATGAGCTTAGCACCAAAACGTGTTTTGAAACCTCCGGGCCATTTACTTGAGTTTTGGATGCTTCAAGAAGTATATTTACATATTTAATCCACTCATACTCTTAAAATTCTTGTTTGAGATTGAATCCCACCTTTCTTCATTAATAGGTAATTTGCAAGGCGAAAGTAGAGAGGAACCCAACCGTACTGAAGAAGTATTGATTGTAGACCAAGTTGATAAAACCATTACTTCTTCCTCATAAATCCCTGAAGAAATCTTTCCTAACATGATTGTTAATGTAGAAGATCAGACAGCGACGTCACGGAAACTGAGAAACCTCTGGTTGTATCTGAGTATCCTGATACAGGTCTTCCTTTTCATCCTCCACTTAGTAAGCCACTTCCAAAACATGTGTTTGTTGGGTGGCTTCAGCGTTCTAGAAGAGTATGCTGAGTTCTACACTCAAATATGGCAAAAGTATGGCCACATTGCTACTACTAAAAGATATGAAGACCCCATCATTCTTGTTTTTCGTGTAAGTGAAGTGCTTCCTTCAATGCATGAAATGTGTATTGTCGCTAGTGCTACTGTTGCTGAGTGTATGTTCGTAAATTCGGAGTACATATGGAAGTATGCAACCGACTTAAATTCAGTACAACTTGGTTTGGTCGTGGAATTGATGTTGTGAAAGAGTCATAGGCGGAAGCAAGTATAATTCCTTCTTCTGACCTGATTGAGCGAGAAGAGGCCGAGGTTGAAAGGTTGACTCAGGAGTTGGAGTTGAAAAATGATGCTCTCTCAAAAATATGAAGGAGGCTCTCTCCAGGAGGGACAAACCATTATTGACCGGCTTCCTTTAAACTTCATTCTGCACTTCTATTTTTATTTTAGAGAGATGGTAAACTTATTTGATTTCGTTTATTTGGTTTGGTTTTTTGAATGCTTGGATATTTGGTAGGTATGATTGCAAGGATTTATATTCGAATTGACAGGGATTTTGAAATAATAGAATTGAAATTCAATTAGCAAAAGGGAATTCTTGACACTGAATGCAAATACCCTGCATACGTTTTGGAGGAATTGAAATTACAATGAATTAAACAAATATCTCTGAATGGTTCAAGCGCCAAAAGCTTTGAGCCACTTCTCTTGTATTGTCGCTTCTACCAATTTTCCATCTTCATCAATTAATTTGTAGTATCCACCAATAGTAGCCTTAACAATCATGAATGCCACTCCCAGTTGGAGCTTGTCTTAGAGCGACGCTTGCGTCTTGCTGCCTTCATAACCCAGTCTCCTTATTGAAAAGCGTTGGCTCTTATTGGATTAGATCTGAAGATGTGTTGTTGATGAGGTTTTTATTTTGTCTCTGCACAAGCTCTTGCGTTCTATGCGTATAGACGTGTAAGAGTCTTCTTAGGATGGTTCTGAGGCACATGTGGACATTCATGTAGTGTCACAGGGAAGTATCCATGATGCTCCTTGCCATGGTTAGACATCAGGTGAGTGATGAATGACTCAAATGATGTTGAGCTTGAAGAGGATTTTGCTTCATCCACTTAGCAAAATATTGAAGAGGTGAGGATATCTATTCGTAACACCTGACTAAGGAAGAGTTGATTTTTCCAATAAACTCATGTCCCCTGTCATAAGAGGTGTGAGGGACATTGAGGGGTAAAAAGATGAGTTCAGTAAGTTTTACTTGAGCACGATACCTCTCCATATACGATGTTGCATTTTCTCCTGGCTCCTGCTTCATGGCTTCCAAGTCTTGGTGTTCTTCCAAATACATAATGGGATCATTTGTCACAAGCTTATGGTGAGATATTGAACCGTCTTTTTAAGGTGTATTCGGCAATGAAGGTGTCTTAGTAACCGCAGTCTTCTTGCCGTGTAACCATGGACGTCCTAGGATCATGTCATATCCTATATCCTCCTTTGTTATGTGAAACTTCGTAGTAGCATATGCAGAACTCATTTGGATTTCAAGATCAATATATCCATAAGCATTCACAGGCCTTCCTTCAGGATATAAACATTCACAAGTCTTCCTTAAGGATCTTGAAAGGTAGGAGGAGAATGAACAACTTCACTGTGCATGATCCCTATGACTCTGAGTGTTTTTATAGGGATAATATTGATTGCATTGCCTGCATCAATCAGGTTTTTCTTAAACTCAGTATTTCTGAGGCTAGCAGCAGTGAGAATTCCCCAATCACACTTTTCTCCATCTTTGCTCATCTGTGTAGGTTCAGTGTATGCTTTTCTTTCATTGAGTGTAGGTAGTCTTCTGCCAGACATGACGTGATTAGAAGCAGTGAGTAAGTCCTTGCCTTGCGCCTTCGAGAGATAGAAGAGTTCACATACTCGTCCCATCAGAGATTAGACCACATGATTAGTAGAATCTTCAGACATGGTAAAATGCCTGATAGGGATAGGGTTCTTATGTACACCTTCAGTCCCAAATTCAAGCTCCCCTGATTCGACTTTCTCTTTGAATATCCGCTTCAAGGTATAACACTTTCTTGTTGGGTGATTAACAAATCTGTGGAAGTGAAAGTATTTGGGATTTGCCATTTCTTCCTTTGTTGGTGGTCGTCGAATAGGAGGTAAGTTGACGGTGTCATCTTGAATCCAAGATTCCTAGAGTTCAATTACTTCTTCAATGGGAAGGGGAAGATCTGTGAATGCAGGGGCTTCTCTTGGTTGTTGTTGTTGACGTTGAGACGGGGGTGGAGCTACAGCTTCTTGATTAGCTCTTCAAGGTGGGCGTCCTGCTTGTGGTGCTGGAGCCGGAACTAGTTCTGGTGTTGCACGTTTGGATTATGACTCTGATGCTGGAGCTTTTCTTTTACTCCCTTCAGTCACAACACCTACAGATGGTTATGGGATGAATTGCTTTTGATCCAAGCGCCGACTACTGCGAGTCTCACAAACCTCTTCATTCTTGATAGGAGGCCTTATCCTCTCTAGCAAAGCAGGTGCAGTAGTAGAAGATCTCTTGGCGGCTTCATGTAGTTCAAATTCTCTAATAAAGTACGATAAAATGGTATCGTTCCATTGATGCAGAGTTCCACCAGTTGGTATTCAATCAGATTTGGGTTATGGCAGTCTAATGCTTGAACCTTGAACCGCTTCACATAATCATTAGGATGTTCATTCAATTGCTGAAACATCCTTCCCAAATCTAACAATGTGACTTGTTGAGACACTAAGAAGTATTTCCTGTAAATTGCATTAACCATTTCATGCCAGTTAGAAATACTGTTAGAAGCAAGGTTGTTGTACCATGTGTAAGATTTTCCAGTGAGATATTTAGAAAATTCTCTGAAGTGTAACACATGATTGTATTCATGTTCTCTTAATGCTTCCAGAAATCGTGAAATATATTCACGAGCATTTCATGTTCCATCATAAAGTGAGAATGGAGGAGACGAATATCCCCTAGGAATAGGTATCATTTGCATGTCAGATGGATATGGAGGTTGGTGTTGATGAATTATAGATGAACTCTTCTTTCAGCAATTTTAGAGAACCCGCTCTAAATATTTACGAGTAACAAAGTTAGGCTGATGGCTTCTATCTAGTGATGGATTAGGGAAAATACAGACTTCATCTTCATCTTGAACGTGACCCCTTGATGTGTTGGCATCAACAGTTGCTTCAGGAGTATTTCGAGTCTCATATGTGGGTTTTAATTTCTCTGTAAAGGTCTTGAGAAAGGTGAGGACTTCCTTCTACGTTGCAGCCATCTCAGTTGGAGTCCTTGCAAGAGTCTCTTGTGTCTGCATCAAATCAACAATAGTATGATGAGTCCGCTCATCCCTTGGCTCTTCAGTGTGTTGCTCAGAAGGAGGAGGAGTGACATTGTCAACGTTGGTATCCTGAGGAGTATTACCTGTAGTGCCATTACTGGTACTAGCATAATTCACGTTAGGAGTACTCTCTGATCCTGACCTGAGACCAACCATCTTTGAAATTAATAAAACTTAAGAAATTGAAGAATAGAGAGTTGCAAATGAGAGATTAATATCCCACTGTGGTCGCAAAAATGTTTATGGGGAAAAACGAATTGAAGGCTATTTTGGGAAAAATGGGTGAGCAGGTGATAATTCGTCAATACTTAGAACATTTGTGTTGTTGAAACACTTTGTTTAGATTCGAGAGATCAGTCTGTACAATCCTGGCCTAAACCAAGCAATGGCCATTCCAGTCTTGCTTCAGTCACAAAATAAGGAGAAGAATGGTTGGTCTTAGGGAGGGAAGAGAGAGAAGAATGCGGTCAGAGTATCAGACTCTGTAGGATGTAGTTGGTGTGAATAGTTATGAACAAGTCTTCTGAGAAGAAAGTTGAATGATCAAGGTTAATTAACTTGAATTGCTCTGTTTTATAGTAAACTTGTTGTCGTGTTTCAGACTTGAAACTTGTTCTATTGTCGTGTGTTAAGAACTTGTCTCCCCTTATTCAATTGATTGAACATCTATTTATATCATAATTATTGTAATCACTCGTCCTCTTTTCTAGAAAAAATTGTCGACGGTTGAGTAATAATAAAATGGTGAAAGTGGAGAAGGTGCTGAAAACTGCTCTCCACTTCGATTAAGGTTGAATAGTCAGTTACTCAACCTCACGCTCCTCTAAAATGCTATCGATTTTTCCAGAACTTATCTTTAGTGGGCGTACTACTGCACCACATGTCGTAGACCGCCAGACTAAAACCTTGATTAATATCCCCCCATTTGTGAGATTTGATGTCTCGTGTAATTTTGTAGTATCAAACAATACTAACGCTAAGTCAATTGAGACCTGCTCAATGGGTCTCTTGACTGAAGACTCGTCCTACTTGACTAGATGATGAGTCTGTCAGCAGACTAAAAATAAAATACGTCTTGCTTGACTAGATGAGGAGTCTGGAAGACTAAAAATATGTATTTATTCGTGAATATGGAATATTGTGTCAATCTTGGTAAATTTTGCATTGAAAGAGCATGCAACTGAGCATGAAAAGTTATATATGAGGCCTCATACAAAATATTCGTTAGAAGCCTAGTATAGTATAGGATTTTTTGAGATTTTTTGAAATCCTAAAACATTAAGCCGAAAATATTCACATGAATATAAGAGGAAGGGATCAAATTTTGTCTTTCACGTGAAAATAAAAGAGGGACGCAAGCTTTCTTTATCTGTAAATAGGAGGAGGGACGTAAAACTTTGCTCTCACGTAAAAAAATAAAGGAGGAACGGAAGCTTGTCCTCTCGTGAATATAAGAGGAACGTCAAACTTTTCCTCACGTCAATATAAGAGGGGAGACGTTAAGCTTGTCCTCATGCGAAAATAGAAGATGAGGAGACTAGCTTTAGTCCTTATGTGAGAGTCTCACATTTTTATAAGAAGTATGACACTCATGTTTTACTCTTTGTACCCAGCCTCACATGTTGAGGGTAAAAGAGTAAATTTGTAAACTTTTGAAAAGAAATACAAGTCATGTGGACTTAGTTCTATTTTTGAAGTCTTGTCTTGAGAGTAGTTGTGTAAGCTTAGTTACTTGACATTCACATTGGAAGCAAGAGAGGTAGAGATGTCATACTCTCTTTAAAAATTAGGGTTTGAAAGAGTTTGGCAAGAAGGCTAGAAATTCATGTTTTACTCTTATGCTCAGCCTCACATGTTGAGGGCAAAAAAATAAAATTCGGAATTTTTTGAGAGGAGCATGATGTTCATGCTCAGTTTAGAGTAGACGTGCAAGTCTTATATCAATAAGCATGACGCATGAACAAGAGAGCTAGAGAGCTAGTTGCACGAGAAAATTAGGGTTTAAGATTTTTGACACACTTTGCAAAACCGTTTTCAAACCCTAATTAATTTAAAATACATTTTTCGTCACACTTTTAATGTTACTAAATCATCTTCAAACCCTAATTAGGGTTTGGAATACTTTTGGTCACGATTTTGCAACGTTTACAAACGATACGATTCTTATTTTCAAACCCTAATTAAGGTTTGGGAATTTTGAAACGCTTTTGACACGTTTATAAGTGTTGCGAAGTGCTTTAAAACCCTTTTCGAATTCTTTTATTCATTTTGCATTGGTTATCTCTTTAAGCAAATGATCAATGCAAGTGGGTATGATTTTTAGCTAGTAGAAGCTATAAAGTCATATTTTATTTAATTTAAGCACAATTGTGGTACTTCAATTTTATATATATATATATATATATATATATATATATGTTGTTTTATTAGGTTAATATTGCTCAATTTGAACATAAATATTAAAACTAAGTAACCTTGGGGATTCAACTGTGGAATATAACACCTGAAAATAATACTCAAATTGCTCTATACTAGTGTGTAATACATCTAGGAGCCTAAGAGATTTTATGTAAAGATCATATGACATTTGGGAAACTTGTCGTGTGCGCTAGTGTTGTTTTGATGATTTTTTGGATAGTGATGAATATTGATTAAATTAATCGATTTAATCACATATGTTGGCCAGACATATAGAGAAAGGTCAGGGATATGCGCCTGAGATAGAGTAGGAATAAGCGTCAACCCGAGAATTCTTTTACAGAATTTTAAAAGTTCAGTATTTCCCAGACCAGAGTCTTGAGAGGTGATTTTACTATTTTATCCTTGTCAAAAACCCACCATCTACAACTGGCTAACAAATAGTTCCGGTAATCTCTTACTAAGCAAAGTTCAATACTTTATGGACACCTCTGCCTGTAATGGTATTTCCCGATTTCTATGTGAATTTCTTTTTTTATCGAGATTTAATTCATTTAGAAAAAATAAGTTTTATGTTGTTTTTTATGGTATTAGTATTACTGGATTTTTGGACCTAAGAGATATTAAGGTTTCACGGGATCATTTTCATTTTGGTGAACTCAACTCACCACTCCTCTACTCAACTGCTATCGATCTTTCCAGAACTTCTCTTTAGACGATGCGAACTACTACACCACATGCCGTATACCGCTAGACCAAAACCCTAATTAATATCCCTCCATTTGTGACATTTGATGTCTCGTATATTATTATAGTATTAAGTACTACTAAATTTAAGTCGATTGAGACCTGCTCAATAGGTCTCTTGACTGAAGACTTGTCCTACTTGACTAGCTAATGAGTCTAGCAGAATAAAATGTGATATGTTTTGTTTGACTAGCTTATGAGTCTAGCAGACTAATGATAGACATGTTTTCGTGTCTTATTTGATCTCAATTTATATATTGTTATAACTCATTTGTGTACTTATATCGTGATTTTATTATATTTTTAGGTATTTTGGAGAATTAATAAGTGTGGAAAAAGTTGGCTAAAGACATCCATCCTTTGGTTCAGGGCACCCACCTTCAATTTGAATTCAAAACAAGTTTGCGGGAAAAATCTTTTTCAATTCAGTGAAGCATCTGAGCGTAATTGGATGGAGTTAAGACAAGAAATATTCTTGCCTTAGATTTGTACAACAATTGAACATGTAAAATCTCGAATATCTTCTTACCTAAACTATAGAACAATTCAGAATCTTGTGCATAAAACAGAATCACGTGAAAAAAAGGGAAAGAAATGTTTTCTCGGGTTTTGTTGGATAATAAAGATCTGTGCAATAAGAGTGGGTTTATGGAAGAATATTTGGCTCGAGTTTGAAGAGGAAATAAAATGAAAATAAAATCAGCATCAAGTTAAATCAAGGAAGAAAATCAGATCATGAGATGAAAAAAATCACCGAGAAATATTTTTTCCCGAGAATTGTTTGTGAGAATTGATTGAAGATTTGGAGGAGTTATTACGAGTTGGGGAGGCTGCACTATAAATAGACGAGTTGTAAGAATGATCATAGGGGGTTGGCTTCGGCCAAAATCACAAAAGAATCAAATCATAAAAAAATAGATTCATCTCGTGAAAGAAGAAGAAGAAGAAGAACATACTACACTCAAGAAAAGTCGCAGATTCTGTGGCTAATTCATTTGAAGTTAACAGCTCCAAGAAACAGTCGTTTTTCTAACAGTTGCTTCTACAACGTATATTTTGAATCTGAAACACTTGTCTTGTAACAGTGAATATTGCAACACTTAAAAACGTTACAATTTTCCTGATTTAGTCTTAATTGTTTATTTTCTTCTTCTCAAGCACTTTTGAGCTATGTACCAACCTTTTGAGAGAGTTTTGAGCATGATGAGATAAACCCCATCACTGGGACAATGGAGGAAGTTATTTTCCACAATTGTTTGGTAACTATATTCAATTCTTTATGACTTTTTGCACTTATTTTAATTTTTTCATGATTTTTATTAAACAATTGTGATTTCGTTAGATGGTACATGCTTGGCCTAGGTTTTTGATGTTCCATGCTTTTGTTATACAATTGTTGTTTTAAAAATCTACTTGTTTCATGATTTTTCTTAATTGGTTGTCATTTAATTTGATGGGTCATGCTTAGCTTAAGTGTTTTGATGCTCCATGCTTAAGATTTACAATCAATGTTTCAAAAATCTACTTTTGGCAAACAAAAAGAGTCCATAAAAGAGCTTAAGTGGTTAAGAATCAATATGTGTACCACATAAATGTGAAGATCGGTGGAATTTTGAGTCCCTAATTACCGACCGTATTAATGTCTTGTAGATTTATTTAGTTTTGCTTTATTTAATTCATTTGCATTTCCGAAAATCCAAAAACATAAAAATATTGTTTCTGGTTAGTTTATTAAGAATATTGGTTGCAGTATTGTCCTCGCTCCTTGTGGGTTCCACCCGTACTTGCCGTTGTCTGTATTGTAGACATCGTGCGATTGCGGTTTATTTATATAGGGTTTCCGAATTCCTATCAACTAACATAAAATATATGTGTCCTGCTTGACTAGCCGAGTAGTCTAGCAGGATAAAATAAAATAAGTGAGTATTTATTTATGAATATGAAATAGTGTGTCCATCTTAATCAATTTTTCATTGATAAGAGTATGCAGCTGAGCATGAAAAATTATATGTGAGGCCTCTATTAAAAATATTCATAAGAAGCCTAGTATAGTTTTAGGATTTTTTTTTAGATTTGTTGAAACCCTAAAATATTAAGACTGGGTATTCACGTGAATATAAGAGGAGGCTAGCTTGTTCTTACGTGAATAATAAGAGGGGACCAAACTTTGGTCTTCACGTGAAATAGAAGAGGGACATCAAGCTTGCTTCTCATGTGAAATAGAAGAAGAGGAGGAGACTAGTTTCTGGTCCCTATGCGAGAGTCTCCTATTTTTTATAAGAAGTAGGACACTCATGTTTTACTCTTTGTACTAAGCCTTATATGTTGAGGGTAAAAGAGTGATTTCATTAAAATTTGACAAGAAACAAAAGTCGTGTAAGATCGGCTTTATTTGAAGTATTGTCTTGAAAATAGGTCGTGTAGGCTTAGTTGCTTGACTAGCGTACACATTGGAAGCAACAGAGGTAAAGGTGTCTCTCTCTCTCTTTAAAAATTAGGGTTTGTAAAATTTTAGCAAGAAGGCTAGAAATTCACATAATTTTTTTAGAGAGGAGCATGATGTCCATGCTCGGCTTTGAGTAGGCGTGCAAATCTTATGTCAAGAAGCAGGACGCGTGAATAAGAAGCTAGAGAGCTAGACGTGTGTAAAATTTAGGGTTTGAGATTTTTATCACACTTTTTTCAACGCTTATAAATGTTGCAAACCGTTTTTAAACCCTGATTAATTTAAAACACTTTTGTTACACTTTTACAACGCTAAAAATGTTACTATTCCATCTTCAAACCCTAATATGGTTTGGAATACTTTTGGTCACGTTTTTGCAACGCTTACAAATGTTGCGATTTTTATTTTCAAACCCCAATTAGGGTTTGGAAAACTTGAAACGCTTTTGATACGTTTATGAGTGTTGTGAAGCGCTTTAGAACCCTTTTCAAATTCTTTTACTCGTTTTGCATTGGTTGTCTCTTTAAGCAAATGATCAATGCAACTGGGTATGATTTTTGGCTAGCAGAAGCTATAGAGTCATATTCTATTTAATTTAAGCACAACTATGGTACTTTAATTAATTAAAGAAATATGTATTTTTTTAATATGTTAATATTTTTCAATTTTGAACATAAATATTTAGGCAAGTAATTTTGGGGATTCAACTATGGAATATAACACCCAAAAATAATACTCAAATTGCTCTATACTAGTATGCAATACATCTAGGAGCCTTAGAGATTTTATTTAAAGATTATAGAACATCTGGAAAACTTGTCTTGTACGCCGGTGTTGTTCAAATGATTTTGTATAATAATGAATATTGAATTTAATCATATATGTTGGACTCAAATTGCTCTATACTAGTGTGCAATACATCTAGGAGCCTAAGAGATTTTATGTAAAATCATAGAGCATCTGGGAAACTTATCGTGTGCACCAGTGTTGTTCTGATTTTTTTGTGTAGTGATGAATATTGATTAAACTTATCAATTTGATCTTATATGTTGGCCATACATATAAAGAGGGGACAAGGATATGCGCCTGAGAGAGAGAGTAGGGATAAGCGCCTACCCGAGAATTCTTTTATAGAATTTTAAAAGTATGGTATTTCTCAGACCAGAGTATAGAAAGGTGATTTACTATTTTATCCTTGTCAAAAACCCACCATCTACCCCGACATATGAGAAACTAAAGATGAAAACTCTCTATATTACTATGATTTTTTTTCAATCCATAGTATGACCCTATGGTCAACATATTTTTGTGTGAGTGAGAGGACTTTGGCAATGCCTAATATGACTCATGGCCCGCCAGTCCGTTACGTCGGTCGTGGGATGGGGTACGAATTTACCAAGATTTATTATGTTTTCATATTTTACCGAAGTTTTTTGTTCATATGGGGGATTGTTGGAAAACAATTACAAAAGTGAGTTTTAGAGATTTTAAGAAAATAAATATACTATCATGCCTATGCGGGTTCGATCCCTTGACCTATTGGCCACTTCTCGGAAATGATTTTTATTTTTGAGATTTTCCATGAAGGTTTTTATCTGTTGTCAATCTCAAGTTGAACATCTACCACGAGTGTTGGTAGTAGGTGTAACAAGGTGTTTTTATTCTAGAGAAATCCGTCTTATAGGGCTATAGCATCACTCTTGATTGTAGTCAGGTGCTAATATCTTAAGGACAGCGTGTTGAACACACAACTTTACTTTGTTTTTCAAAGTTTTACCACGTGTCATGTCTTTGAGAATTGAAGAGCTTATCGGTTTTATATAAAAAAAAGAGTTCATTTTTTACTATTACACCCAACACCCTTTGGTTTACGTGAAGTAGAGAGAGGCAAACCATCTTGATTTTACTTGGTACAAACGATCCGCAGCCGTGACTTCATTAGAGATGGTTACAAAGTCTTACATGATTATTCCTTAAAGTGACAAAAAATAAAAAAAATTACAAAAGATTATAAAGGTCTTGTTTTTAAAAAATAGTTAACAAATCGAAGGACCCCATAACGATCATAATTAATAATGCGCCAAATCCTTGTTGTATTTTTTGAAGATTAAAAACAATTGTTTTAGATTTGGGAGTGCATTTCAGCACATATATTAACCGCTGACACATAACTCAAATAATTGATAAATGGTTCAGCGAAGGATCCATACTGATTTTTTTGTTGTTGTTTTTCTCTTTCCTTTTAGACATCAAAAATAATAATTTCTGAAGTGGTTGTTAAAATATCTCGATTCCAAAATTACAATTTTTAATTTTTGTTACTTTCATTTAAGATTATACTAAAGCATAAAATATAAAACGTCATATATTACTAATGCAATTGTATATGTACTTGCGCTCATAATATTTTTGTGTCTAACGTACCCTAAGTCGGTGAAAAAACCTTTGGGTCAAAAAAGGCCCACCCCGAAAATCATCGTGCTTGAACGAGCCACAAGATATCTTGCCCTTAAGCGACAGGTACTCTTCCGCGCCAAACCAAACAAACCCTTCACTCATCCATTCCATCAACCGTGCTAACATTCGATGTAACTCTCCTCACGATTCGGATGTAAGAAGTTCTTCTTCTTGAATGACCATTGCTTAAGAAGTCGATTATGCTATTCGCCTCACAATATTGGTGCTCAATTCTCCGATTAACCTTCCAGTAGTATCTCCCCAAGAATGTCCTAATTCGGCGCACCATGACAGCCACTTCGGTTCCCTTATTATGAGTTAGTCGTCCAATTAATGTCAGTTACTCCATCGTCCCTTCCATGTCTGTCCTGATGATGATTTGGTGTAGTCCCTCTTCATATGTTGTTGTTATACTGTTAGTACCAAAAAGATGCTCTAACACGTGGCAGCAACATCAGCGTAGCTCAGCATTTCCGCTACCCACAGTGTCCCGATACACCAGTCCGAGGTGCAACTAGTCCGAACCATGGACCATACTCAAAGTCCGAAGTCCGAAAAGAAAGCCCAGGCCATGCAAGAAAGACAAGCCTAACGCTCCCGATGTCCCGATTTCATCAGTGACGTCATCAGCGATGTCATCGTCCCGATCCTGATCCGAAGTAACGTCATCAATGACGTCATCATCATCCCGGTCTCGAAGTACCGTCCCGGTACCGAAGTGACGTCATCAGCGATGTCATCATCATCACGTCTCGGTCCCGTTCCAGCTGGTGCCCGATCCATCTCGTCCCGACCATGCTGTCCCGACCATGCTGTCCCGATCCGGTCAATCCCGATAGACTTGGGCTGAACACATGGAAGCATTAGAGAGTGAGAGAGTAGACAGGAGGTCACATAAGGAGTTGCCACGTCACCAACACCTTTGACACGTGGGAGCATCATCACACGACACATCAAATGAGATTACACATAAAAGAAAAGGAAGCAGGAAAGAGAGAGGAGAGCTTCTTCTTCCGGGAAAAAACCCTAGGCATCTGGATTCTCAGAGCTTCAATGAAGCTTTCTGTATTTGTAATCACAAATGAATCAATAATATCCCTCAATACTTCACTACCCGTGGATGTAAGCCATTAAGGGCTGAACCACGTTAAATCCTGTGTGCAATTTCTTCTTTTCTTTTGATTTGAGTGATGATTTTGGTTGTTTTGGGTGTGAGAATTTCTGCCCAAACAATTTGGCGCTAGAAACAGGGATGAGTAATGGATTTATCCAACCTGCTACACATGAAAACTCGGTTGCACAGAAAGTAATAAATCAAGCTGGATCCTGAAGTTCTAAGGAGAAAGAAAGAGTTTCTCATGAGTGTCCTTACAACTAAATAAGGGAGCAGTGGATCGGTGTAGAAGAATCGATGGAATTTATCATCAAAAATTGCATCTACAAAGAAAACTCATCTCCAAAATGCAAATCCCAGCAGCAAAAAATTTCATCTCGGTTTCATATGTTCTTTCTAGTCTTTTTGTTCTTTATGTTCTTCAAAATTCGTTTCAAATAAAATTTTGGGGAAAATCCTTAAACTTTGATTCAAAAACAATTTTGATTTCAGATTGACCATCACCAAATTATGATTTGCAAACCCATTTATTCGATTTTCAAAACATCAAACATCAAAAGTTTAACTGGTTTGGGAATTTTTCTCATCCATTTCAATTAACTTTTCTTATAAATCAATTGTTATAAGTTTTATGATTATAAAACAATTTGAATGATTTAAATGAAGGGGTTTGTGTGTGAATGGTTAATAACTGCAGGGAAGGAGTTTATGTGTGAAAGAAATCACACCCAATTTGATACAGGAATCAATCACATAATTACACAAAACATGCTTGAAGGAATGCATGAACGAGAAATTCAACATTCCAAGGTGTAGAAGGAGATGATGGTCAAGTCACTAATAATCAAGAAGAACACAGTCTAGTAATGGAGACAAACAAGAGGCAAAATGGGTCATCTCCACCTCACACAGAAGTATTTTGTTGCTGCAATACCATGCAAGTGTTGTTCTTACTGCTTGCATCTACTCTTTGACCAACATCATCAATACTGCCAGAGATATGAGTCCTCTTTACTCTAGGGGACAACAATAGCATAAGCATTCCCTGATCGGCAATGAGCTAAGTATCACCAACTTTAACTGCAAATGAATGTTACCTTAAAAGTGCATGAAAGCAAATGCTTAAATTTCACAATCTTATCATAAAACTCTAAGCATATATGACACATGATATGCATATTAGCATATTAATTTAACTTACAGAATTATTCCATGAATGGGTCTTAACAATTCTTTTTCATGAGCTATTAAAGTTTAATTTTACATTATCAAGTTCTCAAAAGAAAGAAGGGAACTTGTAACCACCTCAATCTTCTACTTATAAGCTTAACTGCTCTGAGGTGCTTAACATCAATTCAACTTGATTTATTTCATATTTAAAAAAAAAACAAAAAAGCTTAAGCATGCTTAACTAGGTATAACTTTGCTTTTGAATCAAACATCTGCATAATGAGCTCGATGGTTAAATTTCATGCCTTTTGGAGCTAAGATATTACTCCATTGTATATGAATCCGTTTTAAAATTGATTTTGTATTTTGTGTGGGTACAACATTTTTAAGCATGTTAGCTACTATTAAAGCATATACCTTATATTCCATTTAGGTAACCTACTTTTAGATCTTATTGTAATTTCCTGTACTGTGGGTTTTAATGAAGTGTAATGTTTTCTCTCAATTAGTATCCACAGTACAAATCATGCTTGAATGCTATAAGCCATCTGACCAAAGTGAAGCCATCGTCTGTGATGTGTGTGTCAACATACATCATTTGACCTAGCACTGCCTTGTAGTGCATGCTTTCAGACGGTCTAGAATAGACCATGTTAATTTAAGGTATGGAATCCTAGTTAAAAGCCTGTCGATTGCATCTTGCGACATATTCTGTAGCATTCCAATTCTAGCTTTCCTGAGCATATTTCACATTTCATGCTTACATTTAGCTATTGAAATTCAATTCATGAGTACAAATGTCAAATCAACTGTTAGGTCTAATCTTTGAGCTATTTAAAGCTTCTTTAATTTGTTCTACAACTCTTCTAGATTGTGTTAATCTTTAGAAAAGTAATTTGTATGCAATCTAACAACTGCGAGTCCACAGCTTCATATGTTTGAGACTAGTTCTTATCTCAATATATTGTTGACAGTTAATTTGAAGTATAAGAGTACAATTCCATAACCCAAAGCCTGCAATTGCCTCTCATATGTATCAGAACTGTGCAACTTAATCGCAGTCTCAACTGTATTTTTTGTTCACCTTGTTTGAACTGGTGTAACAATTTCATGAACTCATAGTTCTGCTTTGTTAAGTTTTAAGCTCTTGCTGTGATGCTTAATCTAAAAATCTTTAAATCGGAATTGATTCACATAGTCACTTATGCAGGAAATATATTGGTAGAATAACTGTATTGTAACACTTTTAACTGCTTTTAAGTTCTGTCAAATTGCTTAAAACTTTTATACAGCACAGTAAATTCATCTTATGATACCTATATATGAATAGAACTCACTAAGCCTCAATGTCTGAGCAATTTTAATCCATTATTGAACGCAGTTAAGTCACTTTTCATGAGAAATGATATCTATAAGACTGAATATAAGAGTTGTTAAATCTCTTATAGCTTATAAACAGGTAATTTCAGTCATCCTATGAATATGATTCATTTATATATGCCTAGAATTGCATCATGTTACCCCTAACTATCAAAATTTCATATATCATGATTGTTGTGGCTAAAGTAATCTAGTGTGCGTGCTGCTTAAACCTTCAGCACAAGTTATAACTAGCCTAGAGAGACTGCCGATTTTCGCGAAGCGCAGGAAGATCGACACAATTATATTTCGATTTTATGTTATCTCCTAATGCTCGGTGCCAACCTCATACATGCACACATCAATGATTCAAGAGCATCTCATATGTAGTTCAAGTTTAAAGAGTGAACAATCTAATATTTTTTGACATGCTGCAATACAAAGTATTGATCTGAAGCAAATTATAATTCATTTATTATCTGCGACCCTTTATGCATGATCCGAATTGCTGAAATCCTCTGTAAGAGTATCTTTATTATTATCTATTTGATATTTTGAATTGGAATTACTTATTATTTTACCATTAAGTCCCAGATTAGGGAGAAAGAAATCAACAGTATGCAAGCATTCTGACCAGGACTTCCGTATGGACAACACGGTTATCCTCTTCCGCCAGAGCACAACGGAAGCTATGCTCAGTTCACTATCCGCTTGACGCCATGGAACTTTGCAGTCCAAGCTTAATAACAAGAATCTTCTTCTTTAATTTGCACAACGATTTCTCGCAGCAACTTCTGAGACTTCATTGAGACTACTCATACTTTAGCTTTGATTCCTTCATTCTACTGTTGCGACTCCTGGTCTGCTTTCGACACTAGTGGCCTTTTTGCTGTTGCGATTGCTCTTCATCTTCATGCATACACAATTTACACAGTTGGGTGTTGCTATTCCCACACCAAGTCTCTTCCAAGAGCTAAGTATTTCTGTGATCTCTTTATTGATTAGGTATATAATAATTAGAAATCTAATTTTTCCCCCAAGGCATACACAATTGCAATTTTGACTACTTGTATGTTTAATTTGATACAATGACTGATTGATATAGCAATTAACATATTAGAATCATTCTGAAATGAATTCATAGCTCATTATTTTGAGTTCTAATTTTAACTCATAGTTCCATCTTTCAATTTCTTCTGTAGCACTCAAATAACATTGTGTTATCCCAATTGAATGTTTACTTTAAGTCAATTGAGCTCTTGAGATTCATATGATGTTTCTTATTTATCAGAGACTGAATAAATTGTAGCATGAGCTTCATGTGTTTTTATCATAAAATGAATGCATCGATTGCAGGGAAAAACCAATTGTAATAGCCTGAATTGGGCTGGAATACCCAGAAAACAGATAAGACTCTGCCGTATTTTCTTCCCATTGAGCCAGACCAACTAGCTTAATTCAAATATCTTTGCTTATCATTCTTAATGATGCATGATAAATTTTCTTTATGATTTTTTTTAAAAAAAAATCATAAAATAAAAAATAAAAATAAATGATGATGATGTATAATAATAATATTTATATTAAATCAACTTGTTATAGCTAGATAATTTTTATCACAGCTTCAATAGATAAGAAAAGACTTATATGGATCCGCAAGCATTTCGAAAAAGATAGATCTGCATTATCTTTTTTAATTTTTGATTATAAAGTTCATAATATTCATTGCATATTTGAAATAGCAATTTTAAATTTAAAAATAATTTTCAAGCTAACATACAGTATGAATTGATCAAATGATTTACATAGTATCTGAATCGCATGTGATATCATGCATCATGATAATTAATCGCACAATCATCCATGATAGAAAACCTATTGAATTAATACGATGTATTTATAAGTCTGAACAAATTCCAATTTGATTGATTATATTTAACTATGGTATGCAATTAAAAGCATGAAGATCATTTTTAGTTTGCATCCATTTAATTTTATGAAATGTATAAGACATTTTTATGAAGTGTGAAGATACATATGAAGGACACTTCAGAGATGCGGCAGCCATCCAACAATGATGCACCGGGGGGCATGCTATAAAGAAGCCAAATTTTTAGCTATGAAATGAGCTAAATACTGCGCACCAATTAGGTATTTCATTTCAATAATTACTATATGCAAAATAAATAATATTATTTGCCAGTCATATGCCTTGTACTTCTTAACATAAGGCGACAATTGATAAATACTTCAAATGGCTCATACCTCACGAAGAATATTCAGTAAATGCTTCAATTTGTTCTGAACTTCTTCGAAGGGCGATACTTCATATACTTCGCATGATATAAATTTTCATTTGATACCTCTCATACTTCTTGCGGCAATCTGAACACTCCAATATGAATTATCATTCCAAAATGGGGATCTCTTTCAACCTATCATTTTCGGAAGGTGAATACTTTTACATTCGTATACTTCTGATTTCTCAAACAACGATTACTTCGGAATATTCATCTGGATATTTCTCATGTCTTATTTAAAATATATTTCATATTTTATTTCTATATACGCTTCTCATGTATATAGAAGAATATGGGATATGTCTTAAATAAGAATTGAGAAATAAGAAATATCTGGATGATTTTTCGAGTATACTTCTCATATACATTTCAGGTATATTTCTTACTGATATTTCTCCGTTCAGGAGACAAGATAAGGCTAATGGGTCTATCCCAAAGAGGGGACCCATGTAAGAGTCTTAATAAAATGATGGACCACACATAATTTACTCCATGCCCGAGATAAATTAAGCGTGTGTTTCTACCGAGCTCCGTGGCTAGGAGACATGATAAGACTATTGGGTCGCAGAACTCATGAAAGAGTCTTGATACAAAATACTCGAGGAACACCTTATTCTGGAAAGCGCCTGCGATTGGCGACACAATCGTAATACAAACAAGAAGGGTACGTTCGGGACCAACCCTGTATCTTACCCTTGGATCGAGTTTGTTTCGTATGTGTGGGATCCCGAATGTCATCCTGAATGTCATAACTCCGTGGAAGGAGGTGCTTCATTGTAAAAAATTCCAACCCAGGGTTCTAAAGGAATCTTGCGGTAAAAAACTAACGATCAGTATATATATATATATATATACAAAATTTTATTTTGCAGGGACAAAATACAACATAAAATGAAAAAGCACAAGCAACATCAACCACCACATTATGGTTCGGACGAGACGAGAAGTCGTTTTCTTAAGAGTTTTTCTTCAAAACAACTCTCAAGAAAAGGGGGCATAATGTTAGTACCAAAAAGCTGCTCTAACACGTGGCAGCAACATCAGCGTAGCTCAACATTTCCGCTACCCACAGTGTCCCGATACACCAGTCCGAGGTGCAACTAGTCCGAACCATGGACCACACTCAAAGTCCGAAGTCCGACAAGAAAGCCCAGGCCATGCATGAAAGACAAGCCTAACGCTCCCGATGTCCCGATCTCATCAGTGACGTCATCAGCGATGTCATCGTCCCGATCCTGATCCGAAGTAACGTCATCAACGACGTCATCATCATCCCGGTACCGAAGTGACGTCATCAGCGATGTCATCATCATCACGTCCCGGTCCCGTTCCAGCTGGTGCCCGATCCATCTCGTCCCGACCATGCTGTCCCGACCATGCTGTCCCGATCCGGTCAATCCCAATAGACTTGGGCTGAACACATGGAAGCATTAGAGAGTGAGAGAGTAGACAGGAGGTCACATAAGGAGTTGCCACGTCACCAACACCTTTGACACGTGGGAGCATCATCACACGACACATCAAATGAGATTACACATAAAAGAAAAGGAAGCAGGAAAGAGAGAAGAGAGCTTCTTCTTCCGGGAAAAAATCCTAGACATCTGGATTCTCAGAGCTTCAATGAAGCTTTCTGTATTTGTAATCACAAATGAATCAATAATATCCCTCAATACTTCACTACCCGTGGATGTAAGCCATTAAGGGCTGAACCACGTTAAATCCTGTGTGCAATTTCTTCTTTTCTTTTGATTTGAGTGATGATTTTGGTTGTTTTGGGTGTGAGAATTTCTGCCCAAACATATATCTTGAAATATCCCTTGGAGATCGTGGTATAACACATAAACAACTATATGAGATCGTCCATAAAAGAATAAAACTTCACATCCATGGTGTTCTCTGATTATGCAACCGAATCTCCCAAAGCAGTTTTTCTTGTATGACCCATCACAGTCGACGACATGCCAATAGGGAGGAGGCATTTGCCACTGCTTAAACTTCTCATTTCTAACCTCCATTGCAGATGGTTCAAGTAACCTGGTTATTAGAAATCGTTTCCCTGCGCCTGTGTAAGATTTCCGCTGAACTAGGTGCCGTGGAAAGTGGTTTCTTGCCACTGTGACGAAGAAAATTCATGAATTAATAATTCTTTTAAAAAAACTTAGTCATGGAAAATGCAGTAGGAAGATAAATTTTATGATGAAATGACAAATAGTGATACAAACATTCTTCAGAAACATTTTTAGTTAGCTACTATGGATGTAAAACAGATAATTGAGCAAGGAATAAATATATTCATTTTTCTTTTATCTTAAGAAATCTTATCCGTGAATATTAGACCTTTGAAGGTGTTCACATATGTCAAAAATAAAACTTTTTGGTTTAAAAATCAATAATTGGATTTTGTTTGTGTTATTTTCACATGTAAATAAATATAATAATATCTTAACATTCTATTTTTTTTTTCTAAACAAAAGTTTTAATAAATACAAATAATGATTTTGAAATTTTTTGAGAGTTTAACTAAAAGTCTAGATAAGATTTTCAGTTGCACCTTTTATTGTAGGTATCATCGCTTCTAATTATTAGAGTTTTACTGTTGGAGATAAAATCTAATAAAAAAGGGTCTAAAATCGGTGGCTAAGAAAAAGTAGATATACTCGAATAATTGGAGATGCTAAGGGATAAAGATTTTTTTTGGTACAGAAGATCCAGAGCCGTGACTTTAATAGAGATGGTTACAAAGTCTTACATGATTATTGATTAAACAGGCAGGAAAGAAAAGATATTACAAAAGATAATTAAGGTTTTGTTTAAAAAATTAGTTATCCAATTGAAGGATCCCACATCGATCATAATGCAGTCATTTTTAAAAATGCGTCAAATCCGTGTTGTATTTTTGAAGATTAAAAACACGCGTTTTAATTAGGGGGTGCATTTAAGCGCATATATTAATGGATAACGCATAATTCGAATAATTGGTGAATAGTTCAACAAAATACTAACTAGGATCCATACTAGTTTTTTTGTTGTTTTTTTTTTCTTTTTAGACATCACAAAAAGTAATAAAGTGGTCGTCAAACAACCTTGATTTTTAAAGTTACGATTCTAATTTTTTATCACTTCCATTTAAAATATGTCAAAACATTATCCTAACTAATTTGAGATCTATATATTTTATTTAAGGTCTATGCATTTTATTTGAGACCTACATACATAATAGTTAAAATAGAATCACTATGAATTACTTTAAAAAGTCATTATCCACCTATTTTTATTAATAGCTAATGTATCTCTGATTAATTAGTATTAATTAATTTAATTAGCAGTTATTTAATCGTGTTAGTTGTAAAATTAACTAGTGTTAAGTAATCATCAAAACATGAACAAATCTGAGAAATTTTGATTTTTTTTGAAGTTTATCAAACTAGAATAGGTGGATATGATGGATAACGTATGTCAATTCTGGGTTGGTGTTCTTCAATCATGAAAAACACTAGAAATTTGTGGATATTTCTTTTTATAAACGTCGATTGTAACAATCGGCCTATGTGGATGTTCTTATGAAACGATTGTGCTACATCCCTCGTGTGCATGAACGTTGTTTCCCCGTTTCATTTTAGCCATAGGCTACAAAATTATTCTCCCTGAAATTAAATTAATTACACGTTAGTATGCAAACATCAAAAGATGAAATAGGGATAAACATATCGAATTACTCACTTTCTCGCTACGAGAAGCTTGAGGATGATGCTCGGAAACAATTCTTCTAATTTTATTTAACTCTCGTATTTTTCTTTTGATGTAGCGACGTTTAGGATTCCCAATGCGCCTGTAAAAGAATTCCTTAACTCTCTTCCAAAATATCGAATAAATTTTGTTCGGACGTTCGTGGAAGACGAGAATAAATGACTTAATGAGATTCATATCTTCTTCCAATTCCCATACCATTTTCCATCTCTATTTGAGTAGTGGATGAAGTGTGAGTAAGTAAAAAGTGTAACTTTGGGGAAAATTGGCTTTGGGATAGAGGTCCTTCTTATATAAAGGAAGACCCAACGACTATATTTTACGAAAAACTCAAAATATGGGTGAAATAGTTTGTCACAATCGTTCGATATATACGTCCATGTAGGACGATTATGTCTTATAAAAAATGTTGAAAAATTAGACTTTTTACAATGGGTATATATATATATATATATGCACATCGAACGATTTTGGCTCATCAATAATGCTGAAAACTTGGCTTGTTCAAATCGGTTGATATATAAGTCTATATCGAACGATTGTGTCCTAAAAAGGAACCGGAAAAATTGACATTTCCTCTGCTTAGAATCGGTCGATATAAATATCCATATCGAAAAATTGTAGCCTAAAAAACCAACATAAAATGGGATTTTTCTCAGGCCATATAACCGTTCGATATGAAAGTATACATCCATCGATTTTTTAACCCTGACAAAATTTACCCATGTTTACCCTAGAATTGTTTGATATGAACGTATATATCCACCGATTATGTAACTCTGACAATTTTTTGGGAATTTTTCCCCAGAATTGTTCGATATGTATATCCATATCGAACGATTATAAACTTGTAATTTCTCTCAAGGACCAGAATCGTTCGATAAGGATGTCCACATCGAACGATTGTTTCTTAAAAAACTGCCATAATAACAACTTTTTTGGCCTAAATTGTAGTTCTTTTATCGCATCTTAGCCAACACAACAATTTTAAAACCAATTAAATCCATTCATAAAATAATATGTTTAAATTCGAACAACTAACATAAGTTAAAGACATAATCATATATTGTTAAAGGCATAACTTCAACAAACAAGAATCCATTCATTCAACATCATCACCGCGCTCATCACGACCACCGCTCTCAATACCACCACGACTACCATGATCACTTCGATCTCGTTTGGAAGGTCCTCATTGAGCGACATCATTATCGCCACTGTCATGTTGGTCATCTCTGCCTTACCCCCTGCTTGATTCACTCGGAACATCCTTTCTCACTCTAGTTTTTCTCTTTGGCG
Organism: Papaver californicum; assembly: GCA_023531435.1. Taxonomy (NCBI): domain Eukaryota; kingdom Viridiplantae; phylum Streptophyta; class Magnoliopsida; order Ranunculales; family Papaveraceae; genus Papaver; species Papaver californicum. Next base: position 2,663,133 of record JAJJMC010025027.1, on the reverse strand, counting down.
TCGTCTCCACCGTCTCCCCATACATAGCACCAGCTTGTTCATCCTCCAGAGCATTGTATTTTTCAATCTGCCTCTGATTCTCCTCAACATGTTCTCCTCTTTCCATACAGGTTTTTGTTTTGTTGATCAGATACATGTTTCGTTTTTTCTGTTTTCATTTTAAACAACAAACAGTTTACAAGTCATGGCATACCCTTACCAAATCATAAGAGACTATAATACGTAGCAGAACATCGAGAGTTATATCGTGTTATTTGACTAAGGGCCTCTCGTCTATTCATATCACATGAGTATGAAAAACGTTGTTGTACCACGCCATGTAAGCCGCAGATGCTTCAATATCTGGGTTCGGAGTCATATCCATTTCAATTATGTGATACCTCCCATCGTTCCAATCCTAGTTAGCAATTCGGAATTCGGCAAACTTACGAGTATTATACGGATTCGTAAAAGTCAAATTCGGTCAATGGTTCATGATTCAGCAGTAATTCGACACATACTAAGTTATAAGAGGATACCTTTTAGCGTAATATTGTAGGAGAATGATATGATTTTACACTTTAAGATGTATTATATATATAGTATATGCATAATAATCACCAAATAAAATGCAGATCACTGGTTCATACTCTAGTTAAGGAGTTAGAAGTCAGAGGGTCGAATCCTTACACGACCAGAGGTTTTTAAAAACACATTAAACTTAATTATTGGGCCAAAATGGGTTAAAATGGCGTGTAACTAATGGGCCCATCCTCCCAGTAAGTTTAACTGTAAAAGATTGACAGCCGAATTTTAAATCCGTTCAATTCGCGAATTCGTATAATTCGTAAATTATTTAGTAACTTCATATTAGATGCGAAACATGGTCGGGAGTGGAATAATACAGTCGTTTTATTCGGTCCCGAATCATTCAGTAAAATTCGTGAATAAAACGGCGAATTACTAAATAGGGTCCCAATCCGAGGATGATGGTAAAGGATCGTGAATAACCACAATTTCGATCTCAAGGGACTTACATTTATACTTGTTAATTTTATATTTGTCTCCATAAGAGGCCATAGGGAACTCTTGCAGGCCATCGTATTGCTTCGCCAATCGCGTTGGGTTGTACATTATATAGCCTTTGGGGTGAAACAAAGGTCCAAATAATGTTGTTCCTCGCACCCAACCATCATCCTTTGAACCCTATCAGATTCTGTCTCAGAAGAAAATTCTTCTTCGCTTTGTTGCTCCACTTAAGTTGGTTCATTGATGGAGATTGTTTTTCCCGTCGAACCCCAATGGTGTTTAGCCCAAAAGTTCTTACCTCCCACTCGACGAGGTCCCAAGCTCGGAGGAGAAGCAAAATCATGTTTTTCTTCGATCTCTTTTCCGTTTGCTTTCCCTTTCCCTTTTCCCTAAAAATTACGACAACATACGATAAAAACAATCGAATTCAAGTGAATTTAAGAATTCCAAGAGTATAATAGGCCATCAAAATACATCCACATCCAATGATTCCTAACAATTTACATTATAGAATCGTTCGATGTAGGTGTTTATATCCACCGGCTAAAAAGTCACCCGGAAAATTGGGTACTTTCTCAACATACAATCGTTCGATATAATCACTTATATCGAACGATTCTGGCATTTCACATATTTACCTTCGGTCTATGTGGGTATTGCACATCCACCGATTCTACATAAAAACACAAACAAAGAAATGTACAGTTTTTTCAAAACCAGAATCATTCGATATAAATGATCACATCGAATGATTCTGGGTTGATGTTCTTCGTAGCTTTTCAGTTACTTTACAATCGGTCGACGTGGGCATGAAATCGACCGTTTCTCACAGGGATCGTTCGTTATGGACATTAACATAAAACGATTCTGATTATCATAGAAAACCTAGGTTTCATAATTTTCAATTTTTGAGTGTGGGCATGTTGATAAAACCCAATTAATAGGAATGGAATTATAGAAAAGTACCTGATTCGAGCCATCTGTTGTTTTTGTATCGAGATGAGAGTTTCTTCATCTTCCGTAGTCGTTTTCTTCTGAGATTGTTTATGTTGAATTGCTTGTGCAATTTTTGGACCTTTTCCACTAGGTTGAGTATCTCCATTGGGATGCTTTACTCGTTTGTCATTATCATTATATAGAAAAATTAAATAAATAATCGTTTTTTGAATCATCGATTATTGACGGTGTTTTAGTTTGAAATGGAAAAGAAAATGGAGAAGAAAAGAAGAAGAATCGATTGTTATAAAATGGAAATGAAAAATAGATTAGAGTTATTGGTTTTAGTATTAGGTTGTAATATTAAGTTTAATATATGGTAATTTAGTAGTTTTATCATATTTTAGTACAAAATTAGATAACTCTTAAATAAAATGTTTATGCTTCAAATTAGCCAGGAAACATTAAATATAGAACGTTATGTATTCCAATGCAATGACATCCTACTGTACATGTACATCACTATTAACAGAACTAATAGCATAAAATTAAAAACATAATTTGTAGTAAAAAACCAAGGTGACCATACTTAGCAAACAAAAACTCCTCCCATATTATTTTTTAAAAACAAAAACCATTTGAAATATAAATGATACAAAAACCCCATTTCCTTTAATAATTTATAAATTTAGTTTTTAGTTAATTTTAAAATACCCAAGCTGCCTTTCTTCATACAATTTATGCGTTTCAAAAGGAGATATTGGCGGAAGATAATATTTAGTGAGAGAAAATCATATCTTCTCCAAATATAACCCAATCAGATTCAGAAAGAAAATATTTCTCTCTCAAAATCTTCGTTTCTTCTTAGATTCTAGGGTTTCAATTCAAACAAATCTTCTCCAAATAAATCAATTGAACTAAGTCTCAACTTCAAATCGATTGAAGAATAAAGCAGAAGTTACAGTTTTGCAGATGTCGTTTTCGTTTCAGTTTAATTGAAGAAGAGAAGACAAGTTACAAGTAGTCGAATCATTCATCAGGTAATTTTGATTTTTATTGTACTTGATTTTAATTTTCTTATTATGATTTTGATTGTATTTTAATTTTCGAGTTGATATTGATTATGAAACTTTTCAGTTTGTTCTTCGAATCATTCATCAGTGAGATTAGATATTGGTTTGAAGAATCCAACTGAAGTTACAATTTATCCTTCCAATTTGACCATATTCTCAATCGGCTCAAGCTATTGTTTTAGTTCAATCATTGACCGGAGACTGAAATTCAACTTTTCAGGTAATAGATATTTTTTTTTGTTTGTTTGAATTTTCGAGTGTATTTTGATAAGCAAACTCGGATCTATTTTTTTTTACGATTTTTTTGGTTATTTGTTGATGTTCTTATTCAAATCTATTGGAATGAAAATTGTTATGTTGTTGATGTTCTTATTCAAATTTTGTTGTTGTTGTTATTGATATTCACATCTAGTGAACTTTTTTTGGTTTCATACTTTTTCCTGTAGATTATGGAATCTGTTCAGCGGTTATATCTCACAAAGAGGATACATTATCATTTCGTATTGGTGTACAAGCATCTGTTATTGATTTGAAGGGTAGTATATATAGAAATTTTCCACATAGTTGGTGATCAACAAAAGGTTATCAATTGTGATTTTGATCTCCAATCGGTTACTCTATTTACTTTGTTTAATAAGCTTTCATCTCTTGAGTTACATGTAAGGCATAGAGATGAGTGTTCTAGTTCTAGTTCTAGTTCTAGTTCTAGTTCAGGAAGTTCAATAATTATACTTTTTAAGCCACCACGAATTTCAGGAATCATACCTTTTGAGCATCCATAAAGTTCAGGAATTATTCCTTTCGAGCATGCAAGACTTACAAATTTAGTTGATTATGATGTCCGTAATAAAGTTACAGAACCGTTGAAGTCTGCGCTTTGGTTAGGCATTTTTCAGGGTGTCAATCAGGTGTTTACGGGAAGTGTTCAATAAGTTCGTTCTGATTTGTTGAAATATCATGCAGCATCTGGGTATTCATTCAAGACGATAAGGAATGAGAAGTTGCGGATTGGTGCATGTTGTGCTAAGAGGGAAGAAGATAAATGTAAGAAATGTGAATGGCATATATATGTTGTTTCTATTGATGGTGTTGAAGGTAGTCCTTTTATTATCAAGGAGTTAAATAAGAATCATACTTGTTGTGGTGGAGTTGTAAACAGACCACATGTGTCGAAGAAACCAATTAGTAGCTTGATTCTCGAAGAGACTAAACATAATCCAAAGAAGAAGACAAAGGAGATTATAAATCAGTTTACAAGAGAGTATGACTTTGACATTACTCGTTATTATGCATATGCAGGGAAGAGGCATGTATTGAATATTACATGGGGAGAAAATGAGAAATTATTTATGTACTTGAAATGATATACCAATAAATTGAATGAAACCAATTCTGGATCTCGTGTTGTTTTGGAAGTTGAAAATGGGACTCAAAAATTTCAGAGACTGTTTATCTCTTTCGGAGCATGCATTTGTGGATTCAATTATTGTCGTCCTTTATTATTCCTTGATGCAACCCATTTGAAGAGAAAATATCTTGGTCATATCATGGCAGCAACAGGTCTAACCGGGAATGCCGGTAAGTTTCTTAAACATCCTATTTGTTTTTGTTGGTTTCATCATTTTTATATGCTGAGATATTTTTTCCTGTTCTGTTTCAGAAATTTATCCTTTAGATTATGTTGTGGTTTCATCGGAGAATGACGCGAACTGGAAATGGTTTTTGGGGAATTTGAATAAAGTCCTTTCTCCTCTGTGCAAAAACCTTACTTTTGTGAGTGATCGAGGCAGTGGTTTGGTGAATCAAATTCTTGTTATATTCCCTGATGTTGTTCATGGTTGGTGTTATTGGCATATGAAGAACAATATCAATACATAATTGCCGAAGGACAAAAAGGTTTATAACAATTATGTGTTGGGATTGTTTGAAAAATGTGTATATGCTAATACACATACAGAATTTTCAGAGAACTTGGAGAAGTTGATATAGGTCAAAAATAAGAAGTTACAAGATATATGAGTAGAGCTACTGTTGGTAAATGGGCAAGTGTTTATTTCCCGGGTCGTCTTTATGGTAGGTTGTGTTCGAATATCGCTGAGAGTTTCAATATTTGGATCCTTGAAGAGAAAGAAAGAAGCCTATAGAGATCATGGTTGATGAGATCATAGTGAAGCTTATGAATCAAATGTGTGTACATCGCGAGTGCAACTTATTGAAGTGGTGAGAAACTTTTGTCCAAAATTTAAAATTGAGCTCTACAACAACAAGATGCATGGCCATGAATACAGTGTCACCAAGTCGTCGCAATATGTGTTTGAAGTTCATTCGACATTAAAACAAAAGGTCGATTTGCAAAGAATAACATGTTCTTGCAACCGCTAGTGCATCAACGGTTTCCCTTGTGCCTACGCTATCCGTTGTATCATGCTAAATGAAGAAGATCCGTATAAGTATGTCGAATTCTACTGTACAGTAAAGTTCTATCGTGAATCCTATGCAAGAGAAATTATTTCTGTCCCTACAGTTGAAAAGCATGCGATTGTGTCTCCAAAATCTGTTGTTCTTGGTCCTGATGTTCTACCACAATCAGGTCGTCCAAGGAAGAAGAAGAGAATTCCTAATACAGGTTCAGTTCCCAGTAAGAAGATGAGAACTTGTGGTAGCTGCCATGTTTTGACTACCCATAACCGAAGGACATGCCCTGCGCATCAGATTTGAAGTCATTTCGACTACAATTCATCGACTTTCATTTTCAGTTTTCGTTTAGACTACTATATGTTTTAATCTACATTTTCTGATTTATTCTTTTTTTCTATATTTTTTACAGTTAAACATGTTAATTTGCTGCAGATATTTCATGTTTGCTTATTTTTAGATTAAGTTTGTCAGAGTTGCAGGCTTTTATAATTTGTTGGAACCAAAATAGGTTTCATAGTTTGTCACATGCTTCAGTATTTTTTTCATCTCTAATATGATGGAACTTTTTTTGGTTTCGTCATTTTTTTTCATCTGCAATAAGATGAAACCAAAAAAATGATGGAACTTTTTTTGGTTCCATCATTTTTTTCATCTGGAATAAGATGGAAACAAAAAAATGATGGAACTTTTTTGGGTTCTATCATTTATTTTTCATCTGGAATAAGATGAAACAAAAAAAATGATGAAACCAAAAAAAGTTCCATCATTTTTGTTTACGTCTCTGATATGTTTGTCCAATTTTTTGTTCCATCAACTGAGATCTTTATAAACATACAAACTGAGATGTTTTTATAAAAGTTCCAAGTATTTTAAACAAAAACTGAAATCATTACACAAGTACTTTAAATTAAACTAAAACTAAAACTGTAATTTTTTTAATTGAAAACTAAAAGTGTCAACTTTAGGTTGCAACTTTTGCCTCATAGTCTGCACCTTTGTCAAGGAGGATCTTGCAGGCCATCTTTGGCCTCATATTCTGCACCTTTTGTTTGATATGCGCTTTAGACAAAAAATTTCCTTTCAAGAGGCTCTTCATGTAATACATGAAGGCCGCAATCGTTTCTGAAATTAACAAAACAAGGTCTTTTAATTGAACAAAACAAAAAAGGTATGAAATGAAGAGAGTTAAGAGAAGATCTCTAAACACAAGTTCTTTTAAAACACTTACACATCTTGCTGACAACACAAAGGGGTGTTCAAAACGAATTCTTTTGATTGACTTGCCGGCTCTAGTGAGAGCTTTGCAACATGTTGTTTGAATACTGACACCATTTTTTCTTTCATGCTTTCAGCACTTTTGTTGCATTCATCTTCAGTTTCAGCTATGGAGTTGTAGTGAGAGAATTCTCCAGTCTCATTATCAAAATCTAGCAATGCCCAGTGGTATAACTTTTTACCAAGTTTTGTGAGCAATGGAACGAATATAAATTTTATACTGTAATCCATGTTGTCGATGAAAGCTTCAATTTGCAGAGCGACAATTTTGCCCGATTGAGTGTAATGTCTGAAATTCAGTAAAAAATCAAAAATTAAGTTCTAATTTGGTTTCAAAAAAACACTTGTATAAGAGAATTTAGAGGCAACTTACATAGACATATGTGCTTAGAAAAACTGCTCTTTTGTACTTAAGAGTACCATCTGGTTTCAACTCTTTCTTTGATATGTTCTTTTGCAATTTCATCATGTAAAATTCAATCATATCTCCGGAGGCTTCATCCTTTCTTATCAGTTTATTCATATTCATTCCCGTTATGTACAATCCAAGCTTTTTTTTCTCCCATGCCATGTCATTATTGTTAAATTGTTGAAAGAAAAATTAATGATTAAAGAAGAAGAAAAGAAACTGAAAGAAATGTATTCTCATTTTGGTTTCAACGCTGAAATTATGAAACCAAAAAACTGAAAAGTATGAGTGCCACTTACCTTTCATTATGCATTTTAAAATATCTACACACGAGCGGTTTCTGATTTGAATCGAGTACATGTATAATCTTCAAGTTGTCAACTGCTTTTAACTTCACCTCTTTTTTTCCGTTTGTTTCTTCTCCGACTTTTTAGAGTGCTTTCTGCTAACACAACGACTCTTGTTTCATTTTTTGTATCAAAGCTTTTATGGAAGGTGCCTGCGCACACAAATGATGCAACGAGCACCTATACGGTTCCATTTTTTTTCTGTTGTTAAACCAGAAGTAAACCATAAGAACCAACATAGTTGGTTTCAACCATATAGTGAAAATGATGAAACCATTTTCGGTTCCATCAAAATAGCCATTAAGTAAAAAAACACCAACAAAGTTAGTTTCAATCATACAGTGAAAATGATGAAACCAATTTTGGTTCCATCAAAATAACCATTAAGTAAAAAAACACCAACAAAGTTGGTATCAACCATACGGTGAAAATGATGAAACCAAAATTGAACATAATTGAATCGTGAATAAATAAGGTGAAAATAAATGTAATTTAAACCTTATTATGAGACCAGTGATTTCGAAACAGATGAAACCTAAACCTAATTTATGATACAAACATATGATAAGAAATAAAACCTAATTACGCAAATTCATTGATGAAACCAAAATTGTGAAACCAAAAATCATTGATGCATGTTGATTTTCAACCATAAATAATCACTGAAGAACAGTGAAACTTCGATTTACCTTTTGGAGAATCTTGTTTTTCACTGTTTTCTTAAGTTTTTTGTCGATCTTTTTCTCTTTCTTTTTCTCTTGTTTCTTCACCATTTTTGATTTTGTTCAGTGATTTGTTTCGATTTTAGGTTAGGTTGAAATTGTTACAAAATCTGAAATCAGGTATGAGAATAGAATAAACAGTTAATTTGAGATCTGAGTTAATAGTAGGAGGAGGAGGTGGGAAAGGGAGTAAAGCTACTGATAATGATGAACAACAGCTTCAGAATATAAATTCAATTTTTTATTCTGATTCTGAAGGTACTAGTGGTGATGCAGATGATGATGACGAGGATGATGATGATGATGATGATGATGACGATGAGGATGATATGGATGAAGATGATATTGATTCAGGAGCTGGTCCTGATGCTTTTGATTTATCGGAATTGGGTGAAATTGGGAAAGTGGTTGAAAAAAAAAAACCGTTACCAATTAAATGAAAAGAAATAAATGAGAGCGGTTATTTTCTCTCTCAGAAATTAAGAAAGGGTAGTTTAGACAGTCGATTTCAAATGAGGTTTTTGTGAACATTTTATTTTGTTAGATTTTTTGTTGTTGGATAGTGATATGTTTGGGTTTATAACCCAAGGACTGTTTAGTGAAGCCAATGATATTAGCGGCGCTGAGGCTCAGACATACTCCTACAAGAAGTAGATAATCTGCTTGAAACCTTATAAGTGAAAATATTCCAAGGATGACCCAAGTAACTGCCTGCAGTTTAGAAGCAAATGCGTTTGTCTTCACAGTAAATCATTGCATCACGCATTTCAATACTCGTTCACATATCCCTCATGTGTAAAAGTTAAGTCAATTTAATGTGGAGATACTGTGAGTTCGGCATTGAGAAAGAGCCGTCGATATATTAATTGTGAAGAGAATTGAAGTGCATCTGTTCTAAACTGTCAGGCATGACCAATATTAACCAGTATATTGAATCTTGAACGACTAAATGGGCATATTTACTTACATTGATATAAAGAGTCCACCAAAACAACCAGGAATCTTTCTTATTCATTCGTGCCAAAGACTGCAGAAGGATAACAATGACAACCATGGATCAACGGAAACAACCTTACGGAAATACGAATTAAATGTTAATTTGATTTAAACCTCTTGGTCAAGGCATTCGAATTTCCACACGCTTTCACCTTGTTCATCAACTTCATTCCACCATCTTAAACCAACTAATATCCTTCCACTAACATTCTTCACAAACCCAAAATCAAGAGCAGCAAGAAATACAGTAACCACGAAAATGATAACGAAGCTACTAAAGAACAGTGCTGAGAGAATGTAAAACGCCAATGCAGAAGCCTGGTTTTTTGAAAAGTCTATAAACAGTTCAAAATTACATGTTAATACAACCAATGGAAAACTATACTGAAGTAAATAGCAAATTGTGAAGGATATAAGTAGTTAACCTTGAAAAGTACATGGAAGAAACAAGTCTTTCGGTTTGGCATAATTCTCCTGCAGAGGCTGCATCATTGGAGTAAAGTTAAACTCACATTTCTCAGTTCACAAAGCAAAGAGAAATAAATTAACATCGAGTTATGATATTCCATTTGAAATTTATACAAATAAAGGTGCATAATTAATAGTATATATTATCTAATTGTGGTGAAAAGTAGGAACTCAACAAGGAATAAGATCGAAGGAAAAAACGCAATAAATGATTTTCAAATGCAATATATGTAGACTAAGATCTAGTACAATTTGACATTAGAAACGAATTAAATGGGGAACAAGATGTCGGTCTTCTGAATCATAATTCATGACATAGTAATATGTAAAATGTATAAAATCAAGCTAAATTACCGTAAACAGACCAATTTTCTGAAATCCGATTGCATATTGATATTGATCACATAACAAGGATTTACCTGGTTCAGATCCATGACAAGAAATTGAAGAATTCCTCTGTTTGTGTAAATTGTACTCCGAGAGAGACGATCTTAGCACCTTTCTGGAGCTCTACCAGCAAGAAAATTTTTCATTATTTTATGGCGTTCGTTTCTGAAGAATTGTGAAGAAAAGTGAATGAAAGTGTTATTGATTCTTACCAAAAGAACAAGAGAATACTGCCATATATAGAGGCAGTAGGAGTACATGACACAGGCTGTAAAATACAGCTCACACCACACGAGTAAACCTACCTGGCTAACTAACTCACACATGCCAGACTAACTAACTGTTACACTAACTGTTTTGCTAACTAATTCTTCTAACATTCCCCTTCAAGCTTTGAACCTGTGAGGTACATAAGCTTGTCAACCAAATTCTTGAACACAGTTGTGCATAAACCCTTTGTGAATATATCAGCTAATTGTTGATTTGATGGAACATAATCAATGTTGATAAAAGCTTGAGAAACTAACTCTCTAACAAAATGATAATCTACCTCTATGTGTTTTGTCCTTGCATGAAAGACTGGATTGAATGCTAAGTTTGCTGCACTCTGATTGTCACAATAGAGCATCATTTGTTTTGTGATAGGTAGATGAAGTTCTCTCATGAGATATGAAATCCATAACAACTCACTAGAAGTGACTGCCAATGATTTGTATTCTGCTTCTGCTGAACTTCTGGAGATGGTTGGTTGCTTCTTAGAAGACCAAGAAACCAAAGAGGATCCCAGGAATATTGCATATCCACTTGTGGATCTTCTTGTGTCTGGGCATCCTACCCAGTCAGAATCAGAATAAGCTGAGACACACTCCAAATCACCCTCTGCAATAGTTATGCCAGACCCTATAGTTCCTTTTAGGTACCTCAGAATTCTTTTTACTAACTGATAATGTTGGTCTGTAGGACAGTGCATGAACTGTGAGACATAGTTCACTGCATATGTGATATCAGGCCTAGTCATTGTTAGGTATTGTAGCCCTCCTACTAAGCTTCTGTAATCTGTTGGAGAAACCAGTGCTATTCCAGAATATACTGACAGTCTTGGTCCAGCAGCAACAGGTGTGATACCAATCTTACAATCAATCATGTCAGACTTCTTTAGCATCCGAATTGTATACTTCTGTTGAGTAAGTAGAAGTGTTTTTGATTTCTCATACATTATGCACTCTATTCCCAGAAAATAGTGCAATGATCCTAGATCCTTCATACAAAATTCACTTCCCAAAATTTGTATGAAATTATGAACTGAAGTAGTTGATGAGCCAGTAAGAATAATGTCATCTATGTAGAGCAGTAGGAACATTATCTCAGAAGTAGTTTGAAAAATGAATAATGAGTGATCACAAGATGACATGATAAACCCTCTCTCCAAAAGAAAATCACTAAACCTTGTAAACCATGCTCTAGGAGCCTGTTTTAAACCATATAGTGATTTTCTTAGATGACATACATGAGTAGGATGAGTTGTAGAAACATACCCAGGTGGTTGCTCCATATATACATTTTCATTTAAGAATCCATGTAAGAATGCATTGGAAACATCAAGTTGTTGCAGAATCCACTTTTTGCTCAATGCAATTGTCAGAACACATCTTATTGTTGTAGTCTTAACTACTGGACTAAAAGTGTCTGTATAGTCTACTCCATCTTGTTGTAGATAACCTTTAGCCACCAATCTTGACTTGTACCTTTCTACAGACCCATCAGATTTCAATTTAACTTTGTAAACCCATTTGCAGCCTAAAACATTCATTCCTTCAATAAATGGTACCAATGTCCATGTTTTATTCTGTTCTAATGCAGCATATTCTTTGTCCATAGAATCTACCCAATCTTTATCTTTTGATGCAGACTTGTAGGATGTTGGTTCACTTGGCACCTTTAATAATGACAATAGTGCAATTGGAAATGTATGACTGCTTGTATAGTGAGCCACAAAGTCTGGTGGTAGAGCTTTATGTTTGGACACACCAGTTCTTGATCTGGTTTGAATTCATGCAACCACTGGCTCAACTGGCAAGATTGGTATTGCAGTAGCTTCCTCAGTAAGAACATGTGTACTAGTAGCATTATCCAAGGATGATGTAGAAATAATAGAATCATTGAAATTGCCACAGTGACCAATCTGTAGTTGTACAGTTTCTGTATTTGTAACTTGCTGGACTATTGATTTCTCAAAAGGAAAAGTATGTTCATCAAAAGTAACATGTCTTGAGATAAAAAATTTCTTAGTTGCATTATCATAACATTTGTATCCTCTATAGAATGGACTGTAACCAAGAAAAGTGCATTGAACTGATTTTGGAGACAGTTTGTCTTTCCTAAAGGAAGACATATTTGGATAACATGAGCATCCAAAAACTTTTAAAAGGCTAAAATCAGGTACCTCATTATATAAAAGAACAAATGGAATTTTAAACTTTAATACCTTTGAAGGGAGTCTGTTGATGATAAAAGTTGCAGTAAGGTAGCTATCAAACCAGAAAGATTTTGGTAGAGAAGCTTGAAAAGAAATTGTATTACCCACTTCTGTGATATGCCTAATCTTTCTTTCTGCAACTCCATTTTGTTGTGGTGTTTTTGGACAAGAAATCCTCAAGGTTATCCCACATATCTCCAGATATTTCTTGAAAGGACCTTTGACCAGCTCAAAGGCACCATCACATTGAAACTCAACTATTGATGTAGACAGTAACTTTTCATTATGTACCTTGAAGTGTTTGAAGCATTTCAAAGACTCATCTCTTGTGGCTAGAGGGTATATCCAATGATACCTACTGTAGTCATCAACAAATAACAGAAAATATCTATGACCTTCTTGTGATGTGACTGGTACAGGACCCCAAATGTCACAATGTACTAACTGTAAAGGTAATGTTGATATTCTGCTTGAGGATTTGAAAGGTAACTTTGTGTGTTTACCAAGTTGGCATTCATGACAAAAGAAATCCAAGTTTTTATCTGACAGTTGTATAGATGGAATATTTGTTAATTTCTTTAGAACATTTGATGATGGATGTCCTAACCTTTTATGCCAGATTGAAGAAGGAGCAATGATTGAAGTAAAAGCTTTTGTGATAGAAGGTGCCACCTGAATTGGATATAGTCTGTTGCATACTGCTTCTTCTGCTACCACTCCATTAGATGACAAGTCTTTGATGTTGTATCCCCAAGGCAGCATATTAAAAGAGACATTATTATCCTTCAGAATTTTGATACAAAAATGAGATTTTGTGTTAGTAGAGGAACCAGCAAGACATCTTTAAGTAAAAACTCTGAATTCTCCAGAACCAAAATTGCTTCACCAATTCCAGAGATTGTGAGAAACTTGCCATCACCAATCATTACCTTATTATTCCCTGAATAAGTTTTGCAGTCATGTAGTAATGTAGAATTACTGGTTATGTGTGCAGTTGCACCAGAATCAGGAATCCATTGGTCATTGACTACAGAAACAGTTGTATTTTGCTTTACTCCTGAACATGTGTAGAAGGCTTGATGAGTTCTTTTTTGAGATTGAAGGATTTGATTTTGATTGAGGTGTTGGTGGAGTGTAACGCCAATGACATCTACTGGCAGTGTGACCAAGTCTCTTGCAAATTTGACACTCCACAGCAGAAAAATCTGTATATGTCCTTGAAGATGGTTGAGAAGGCTTGTAATATTGTGTTTTCTTTGAATAGAAAGCAGTATTGGTTGAATCAAGAAGAACAGAAGAATCTTGTTCTTGATTTTTAAGCCATTGTTCATGATGAACTAACCTGGATCTTAACTCACTGAATGTATATTGTTTTTCTCGATTGTGAGATGACACAACAAACTGATCAAAACATCTATTAAGTTCATTCAATGTATACATTACAATATCATCATCTGTAATCTTTTCATTTATAGCAGCAAGATTGTCAGTTATTTCTTTAATCTGACTTAAGTAATCAAGAACTGAGAGATTACCTTGTTTTATTGCTTGTATTTGTCCTCTTAGCATTGATTTTCTTGCAAAGAATTGAAGGTTAAACTCAGATTGAGGTAATCCCAATATTCTTTTGATGTTGACAAACCAAGAACACCAGAAGAGATTGATTGAGTAAAGGTTGCATTGAGACATGACATTACAAACCTGTCCATTGCTAACCAGAAAATATACTCAGGATTTGTTGAAAGAACTCCATTAACAGGAATCATTGGTGAAGGTGATGGATATGATCCATCAACAAACCTTATAATATTTGTACTCATTAGAATAGATTCAAATTGGTGTCTCCAGAGAAGATAATTTGTTGAATCTAACTTTAATGAAACAAAATTACAGATGTTCTGAAATGGCAACTGGATCTGTTGCTGTTGATATTGATCTGTTGCATTTGTTGAAGGATTAGCAGAAGTAGAAGTAGTTGAATTTGTATTCTCCATTGTAGAGAAAGATATCAAGAATTGGTAGAATTTTTAAGAATTACTAGTCTTGTTTTTAAGAGTTTTAGAGATTTGTATCAAAAAAAAGCTCCTGAGAGAGGTGGCTCTGATACCATGAAGAATTGTGAAGAAAAGTGAATGAAAGTGTTATTGATTCTTACCAAAAGAACAAGAGAATACTGCCATATATAGAGGCAGTAGGAGTACATGACACAGGCTGTAAAATACAGCTCACACCACACGAGTAAACCTACCTGGCTAACTAACTCACACATGCCAGACTAACTAACTGTTACACTAACTGTTTTGCTAACTAATTCTTCTAACAGTTTCAAATTAACAGTGGATAATTAAAATCTCAATGTAACAGGCCCATGTATCTGATGGATATACTCCCACCATTGCTCTAACTTTAAGTTTTAAGAGCAAGTCCAGCGGCCAAAGTAAATTTGTCATTTGAGCCTCCATGTAGATAGAAAATCCATTTTCATACAATGGGAAAAGTACTCAGCAGGTTAGTTTGAACTTGGTGGACGAGCCTTGGTCGAGTGGCTCAAGTTGATCTGACTCTTGTCTCAACTTGAGCCGCTCAGCCAAGGGTTGTCTGTTCGGCTCTAGTTAACCTGTTAACGACTAGTTTCCAACAACCATAAAACTGTTAGGTTTTTTAAATACTTTCCTTTCAAATACTCAATTCATACCTGTATTCATTATTCTCTATAATTATTCTCCACCAAAAGTTTTTCTAGTTTTTTTTTCACTTCTCTAAAAAAAAAAAAAAAAATCAACAAAAATGTCTCCATCTCAAGCCTTCACTAGGAAACAAAGAAATCGAAAACCTCCCAGTTCATAACCCAATATACTTCTATCGATAGGATATTCAAGTGCGGGTAATACCAAATTACTTTCCAGTAGAAAATTAACCAAAACGCAAGGTTATCTGTCTGCAAAAATTCATTAGGGAATGCATTATTAGTCGTTGAAAGATTTGAACTTAACAATGGACGAGGTTTTTCATAGAATTTTCTTGTAGTTCTTGATGAAAGGAGAATGGGTCTTTTACATCCATTTTTTGTTTAAGATAAATTACAGCCTCCGACGTATTTTAAGGGATAATAAATTACCTACCATACTCGGAATCCCACATTTTATGAATCAAGGAATACCAACTTTTGAGTAAGAAAATCCATATGTGCATGGATGTATGTTTTGATTGCTAAGATTGGTGAGTCTTTATTTGTGTAACTGCTATTTGGTATGGAAATTTATTTTGCTTTTGATTTGTCTTTAGTAATTTGATCAAAAACTTAGTGCATTTTTTATATATTGAGAATGAACTGGTTTTTCAAACTATGCTTGTTATTATTGTGATTGCACACATGGTGATAAGGGAAGGGGATTGATTATCACTTAATAAATATCCATGTGAAGTGACATTGGGGAAGTAAGCAATACCCATTATAGTGATAACTATGAAGCCTGTTGCGACATTCAATGTCATCAAGGTAGCATTTACTGGTACAATAAACTTTGTAACATAAGTACCTGATTATTTAAGATGATAATTTATCCTGAGATAAATGTGAATTCTTTGTGCATTGGTCCAATAGTTGAGATATGTTATACTGTTTAATACTGTTTAATATGATTATCGTTTATGATGTTTTCAGTAATATAAGCTATTCTAATTAATTATTACTAAGCTGCTTATATATTTATATGTAAGGAAGTTAAATGATCTCACTAACGTTGGTGTATTTTCCTTTAATATGGTGAAGTACGAAGTCATTTAGATTATAAAGTAATATTTGAGTGCAGATATAATGATCCGATCCTCCAACGATACTGTCCCCACTTGGCCACTGCGGTCATCCGGCAGTGTGGGGTTTTCAACGGGCATCGCTGCGGTCATACATCAACAACTTCCAGGGAGGTCATCTATCTCTGGATTGCTCTCAGTCCGAGCATGCTTAACTACAGGTTTTTTTCCAACCCTGGAGCCAGTTGTGCTGAAAAGGCTTCGGTGTTAGGAAAGGAAAAACCATTACATATATTCCAATTGACAAACCCTACCTGCCGACTCGGGGTATTACAATTTTGTAATGACCCGACCCTCCATCGATATTGTGCCACTTGGCCATTGCGGTCATCCGGCAGTGTGTGGTTTTCAACGGGCATCGTTGCGGTCATACACCAGCAGCTTCCAGGAGGTCATCTATCTCTGGATTGCTCCCAGCTCGAGCACGCTTAACTGCAGAGTTTTTTGCCAACTCTAGAGCCAGTTATGCTGAAAAGGCCTTGATTTTAGGAAATAACAAGTCATTACCTACATTCTATACGATGAACACTACCTGCCAAATCGGGGTATTACAGCAGATCTGTTGTGCTCAAAATATTTGAACTACTAAATTTATTAGTTCAATCTCAGTGTATGTTTGTTCTCATTGAATCTTCCACTGACTACTTTGTTGTCTTCAATATTATGATATCTAAAATGGTACTACCTGATTGAGTAAATGGTATCTAAAATGCATGTTAATTTTGCTGGGATTCAGGTTCATTAATAAGCACTAAGAAATGAATTTTTTAGCTGCAATATGAATTAGCTTCATTCCTTGTTGTATGTATGTATGCTTTCTGAGGTTAATGATGTTTCCGATGTTACATTTTTTCTTTCATTGTAGGCATAGAGAGATAGTCCTAATAGTTCATGCGTAGATGCCTTATATATGGATATGAAACCATGGCAACAACAACTAAGTGTGTACTAAATTTGTATTTGGCGAAGCCTTCGTACACAGGTTTTCCTAAAATTATAATATTTTGGAAATTTGATTAGCATGGGTAGTTATTTTGTTAAAGAGTAATGTTATGGACTACTAGGTTTAACCTTGTGCATATGTTAATGCCATTGTTCCCACAATCCTAAACCTTGTTAGCTTATATTCAATGGTCACAGTGTATATATGCCGCACTGCTGAAAAATCACAGTGTATATACGACACACTACTGAAAAATCAGTGCATAAACGTAGCACTCCAGAAAAGTTAGTGCATAATTGATGGTTAAGTTGTTTAGTTTTTGGTCTTTGTAACTAATCAACATGTAAAATGAACAACACAACCAGGGTATGTACGAGGAAGATATTCGTTACTATGTAAGAGCGGCTATGAATCCTAAGAAAGGCAATGGATGCCGAAACATATGACAAAACTTTTGAGATGGTATTGAACCTTACGTAACATATATCACTAATTTTATGAGTAATAACCTCTGTTTTGGTAGTTAATGGGATGTATGCATACGTTGTGTTTCTTTTCATTGACACCGCTCTCAATAGCCTTATAAGTATAACAATCGAATCTGAAGTAAGTTTAATCCGATTCTAGTTTTTTATATTTAATAGAATTGTGATCGTGACTTACTTGTTTGTAGTTCTTTCCGTGGTTCCGATTTGTATATTTCTAGAATAAGAGTACTTATGTTTGTGCTGAACTTTTGGAAAACACAATTCCCTATACTGATTCTGAAAATTGAAATGTACGATTTATTTATTTTCTTGATAAGATAACCATTGTTTATAACACTTACATTTAATCACCTGTAATGCCTCTTTAGGATATGACATCACTTGGTAAAGTATTTGGTAACACAGAGTCTGAAACATGCCGCATATATGTTTTCCCCTACTTTGCGAGATAAGAAACAACTCGCTAATGAGTTTCCAGAAGAAACCATTAGAAAAACGAGCTCTGATAAGAACCTTTCTATTTCTGCAAGATGGCATCTTTTACGGCATTGCTTCTTAGAGGACAAGTTATTATTTTAATGCAAATTGTTTCATGTGTTCCTACTTTTTTACTTTACTGGAAATTCACTCAACTTTCCAGTACAACAACGAATGATACTGCACTTACTGTTGTTGTGGGTGGAAAAGGAAGGAGAAACCTACCCGGTGCCACGTCATATATCCAAGATGATCATCTTTTACTTGTTATTGGTTGATGCACTGTTGATGCTGTTACTTTTCAGGTCATGTTTAGCCTGGGGTCTTATGTTTGTTTTGCAGATAATTCAAGGTATGTATACGCTAAACTGCGGAAAAATAACAGTGCATATACATTGCACTGCTGAAAAATCAAAGTATAAATGTTATATTGTGTTATTTCTGTAGCAGAAGTCTTTATAATAACTCTACTTTCTTTTGTAATTGAACAATGCAGGAAAATTATGATTTGTAAGCAGTGCAACATATCTACACTCAAATTTTTATACAGTGCAACGTAATTGCACTCAATTTTTTAAATAAGCTATCACTGTTTTATTCAATGTACGAACCTTAGTTCATCAACTGCCAATAATACTTTTCTCTTGTTCTCTCTCTATCTCACATTTTCTTATCTCTATGTAGTTACTATTGTAAGAGTCGAAGAATAATTTTAGTGAATATGTTTTCCCATGGAAAAAACTATTCATTGAATCAAAAAACAAATTGTTACTTCCATGTGTATATTTTAACTAGTAAAATTGTAATTTCAATCAACTATAAAGAGGATTTAATCCCTAGTTCTCATGTTTATTTACTTTAAATTTAAATTAAGTAGTATATATGGAACACATAAATTCTACTACAAACCAATATATCAAAACAAATCAAATAAGCATTTTTAGACAGTGCATCACAATTATACTACGATTTTTAGGCAGTACAAGTGTACAATAGAATTATACTCGATTTCTAGGCAATGTAACACAACTATATTTTTGAATAATATTAGACACATATCATATCGAGAAATGTTAGGGGGTAATACAACGGATAATGTATTTTACAATTAACTTGTGATATTTGATGCGTGTCATAAGTACAACAAATTACTCGATATATTTCCCACTAATTAACTAATAATATAGAGGTAGTAAGGATCGTTTCCACTGAGAGCTATGTAATTGAGATATTATTTAGATTAGTAAAACTATAATAAAGTAAATACAAAGGGGGAATTGATTTAATTAACTAAAAGAACAATGAAAAGAATAATAATAAAGAAAGAAAGATGATTAGGGAGTCCTTCACCGTTACCAAACGTTGACTGAATTAATATACTTATCTATATTTTTTTAGAATCATTCATCACCAATCTTAGAATAAAATTAAGCTCTGCTATCCTCAAAACTCCTTGTGTCACTAGATACAGAAGCGCTCGGCTACCAGATTCTATTCATACAAGCCACCATGAATAAGCTCTCAAGAGTAACCCGGTCGAATGCATTAGGGTTTATGAATTTAGGTTGATCCTAGCATCAAATACATAAGCTCGTCTTGCTTACTAGTGTTGTCTTCTCATACAATTGCTCCACATAATCCCTTTGCAAGGTCTCACGTTTTCAACTTGTGTAGGAGGTGCTCGACTATTACATGTATCTCACAACTCTCTACTAGCATTAAACTGATCAATAGATTAATCCAATTGATCACTTGAACAATCTAGAAAATCAATTATAAACCCTAGCTTTAGTGAAAACAAACGATAATGATTAAAACTCTGAGTAAATTTGTATAACTAATAAAGTTTCACGCTTAGAACATTGAATTCATCCATAATCAATAAAAACTAGCTACTCATGATACAAGAAAGAAAAATAAATAACATAGTTTCCTCCAAAAAGGGTAAACCTTAGGTTTAAGATGTAGAAGGTGTGATATGAGAGATAAGGTTGTGTATAGATGATATCTAAAAGTATTAGAATTGCCCTTTATACAGGTGCCAAATTGTAGAAGTGCCCTACTCAAATCCCGGTCGAAATAGGTTTCCAAAACTCCAAAATATGCCAAAATGGGTCAAAGCCAAATCTTCACGCTCAGTTTCTCGATGGCTCGACCCATCAAGATTTCTTCTTTTCTTCTGAGTTTTCTTTTCTCGATGGGTCATCCCATCGACAATATTGATTTTCTCGATAGCTTGACCCTTTGATAAAATCTTGAACTTGTTTTTCTTATAACTTCTTCGTATGAAGTCGGAATAACTTCATTCTTTCGTCGTTGGCTTTCTTTATTCGTTCTATTTAATATGATAATGAGAAATCTTGAATTTGGACGACTTAAACTTTTGTCTTTGGCTCCTCTTCCTTTGTAGCACCTCTTTTGATGCACAATCTAACACTTTGTAGCTCCTCTTTGGATGATTCACCTAATAAAAAACATAAACTACAAAACAAACGTAATATACAATATTTCAGAAGAAATATAGAAAATACTAGCATGAAATTGACACTCTAAATATGTAAAATATGCACTTATCAAATTCCCCACACTCATCTTTTGCTAGTCCTCGAGCAAATTAAACTAAATTAATCTATCTAAAATACAACAACTCCCTTTCGTTGAGGATACGGTTACACTTAGCATGTGTAACAAGCCTTTAAACCCCTAGGTGCCCTTAATGGACTAGTTATAGTCTCGTGAGGGTTTACAAGAGGTATACCCACAAAACTTACTCCAGCTTTCAAATATTTCAGATTCACATGCATCCAAAGAGCTACAAGGACATAAAGTTTCTGCACACTAATAAATAAGAAGTTAGAAGTTCCAAAGAACATTATTCTCATGCTTAACTCTTGAGTTAGGAGAAAACCATCATATGAAATAATCCAGGTTCGAGAGCGACTGAATAAGCACTCTGCCTCACCAATAGGATTTTATGAAATTGACACTCAAAAGACGCACTTTATGGTTCTCATATGTGCAGGCAGGAGTGAAGATACAAATCCTGCACACGTTGAATGGTGTGAAGGAAAAGGAACCTTCCGAATTATATGAAGATGTTTTCCCATAGAACGTGGGACGAAGGAAAACCTTTTTTTACCTATAAAAGTAAAGACTAAAAACTCTATATGATTAATCACTCTCCCACACTTAAACTTTACATTGTCCTTAATGTAAATTGGCTCCTCCAATGTAAAATCAAGATGGGAAATCCTAATATGATATGAAAAACTAAGAAAAAAATTTAAAAGAAAAAGATAGAAATACAAAACCAATGGGTTGCCTCCCATTCAATGTTTAGTTTAATGTCCTCATCCTGACCTTCTAGTTATCTCCTGTAAACCAACAATCTGAAAATCTGGGGATCCACCCATACAACAATCTACAGTTCTAATAACAGCTTCACAAAAACGTTAGCATAAGGTATAAATGATGAAACTGCTAATTTAGGGAGGTTTCCCACACACTTAGTCTTTTATACACTTGGAAGTGTATAGAGAACATAGAATACATGAACTTCTTTTGGTTCCATTCGGTGAACTTGCACAGTGTTATAATCAAATACATCTAGTGGTAGATAGTTAGAAGTAAAATAATTCTTAAGAATTTTTGTAGCACATATACCCAACCCTAAGTGAGGTAGTTCCTTAAAAATCGGGTTAACAACTCTTTGGAAAACTATTTCGATTGGGGAATAAGGATCAAAATATATAGAATTATGTAAAGGATTAGACAAACCTTTCACGATCTCCTATATTACGGGATCCTCATCACCCTTAAAGAAATCCAATGAATTATTTACCTCATGTATATTGTGGTCCTCTATCAAACTCTTGAAAAGCCATTCTTCGTCAGTTTCTGCTTCAACTGAAGTCTCAACATCATTATTATCCTTGGCAAGGTTAATTGGGTCTTCTACGAATTCAATCAATTTGGTTTCTTTCTCAATCTCAAACTCTTCAACACTCTCGTCGTCGGACTAAAAATTAGGTTCATATGTAAGAGCATCCTCTAATATGTACTCCTTAGAGATATAAAATTCCCTACACTCCTCATCATCAGAATCAAATTCCACTCTAAGGAGATCCTCTTCATTGTAAACCATAGGATAATAAATTTGGATCTCCCCAGAAGAAATAATCGAGTCTTTTCCGTTTAGAACAATGGTTCTGTTATACCAAGACTCCTCTTTTTGAATAGGAGAATGATCGTTATTATGATCTGGAGTTGGAATAACTTCATCATCGTTGAAAGGAATTTCAGAAGGTTCATCATCTTCACCATCGATCGTACATTCGTTACTAACCGTGGAAAAATTATTTTGGCTTTGAGTCCAAACTTCTTCCTTCGTAATTTCCTATTTAAGTTGAACCATGTGATTCTTCAAAACATCCATAGTCCTTCGAAGTTCTTGGAGTGTATCTTCAGTTTTGATTCCGCTGCTCAAACTGTTCAAACAACTGGTAATGCTAGCTTCTAAGTTAGGATATCTTATCCCTTCACTTACTAAAATATCTCTAGCACAAACCTCCTCCCTTTGAGTGGGTAAATGATCATGAATACGATCGAAAATCGGGTCGAGAATATTATAGTTAAGTTTGGTTGATGAAACTCTCTCTAAAATTAAATCCATATGTGTTGTATAATGTCGGAATTCATCTGCCAGACTAGAAGAAACATGATTAATAGTATAACTATCCTCCCATCCTCGTGATCATTCACGTACATACCCATCATAAGGTTGTTGATATGTATGAGAATAGTCATAAGGTTCCGTAGGGTATTAATCATAACTAAAGGATTGGTTTTTATTATACCAATGGTATGGTTGGTAGTTGTCATAAGAATGAGATAGAAAACCGTATTGATTTACCACTATTATATGATTGATCTTGTGCACCGTACATGTTATTTCCGTAAGGAAACATGACGACTCACAAGTTTATCAAAAAATCTACTTAAACCTAAAAATAAATAAAAAATAAAAACAAAAGTGATACTTACAACCTGTTTTCAGAATTTACCTCCCGCTTTTGACGAGAGTTGTACACCTTCAACGAGTTGTTAACACCACAAAAACCTAATAATATGAAAAACACTAAAGAAAAAAGGTGAAAATATTATAAACTACTAGAAAAAGCTAAAAAAAAATAACAACTCAATAGCAAATTCTTCCCGGCAGCGACGCCAAAATTTGATGCGTTTCGTAAGCACAACAAATTATTCGATATATTTCTCACTAATTAACTAATAATATATAGGTTGTAAGGATCGTTCCAACTAAGAGCTGTGTAATTGAGATATTATTTAGATTAACAAAACTATAATAAAATAAATACAAAGGGGGGATTGATTTAATTAACTAAAAGAACAATAAAAAGAATAATAATAAAGAAAGAAAGATGATTAGGGAGTCCTTCGCCGTTACCAAACATTGATTGAATTAATACACTTATTTATATTTTGTTAGAATCATTCATCACCAACCGTAGAATAGCAATAAGCTCTGCTATCCACAAAACTCCTTCTGTCACTAGATACAAAAGCGATCGACTACCAGATTCTATTCATACGAGCCACCATGAATAAGCTCTCAAGATGAACAAATGAGACCAAAAACGTATCTACAATTTCTTTATGCTTTATACCAAGTTGATAATTGAATTTAATAAAAGTCCATTCCAAAAATTAATTAAAGATATTCCTATCATAAGTTGCACTGTTATAAAGCAATAGTTTCTTATATTATTGTACTAATATAGATGCATTCATCGTATTCCAGTCACAAGGAAAAGTATCATGAAAACTATACAAACAAAAATGCATCATTGAAATTTTAAATCAAAGTAAAAAATTGTATAAAAGTCTTATCAGAAAATATTATAAGGCTTTTGTTAATTTGTGTACCCGTATACATGTTAATGTTTAATAAAAGAATTATTTTGTTTCACTGGATTTTTTTTTTTATCTTATTCTTGTATACCCGAATATAAAAAAATAATAATCCTTGAATAAAATTATCAAAATAATCAAACTTTTATTTGTGACTCAAGATGTTGATATTAATTGTTAATTTTATAATGACCAGATCGTGATATCCAAAATACAATTTATGTATGCATCCATCTCCACTACCACAATTACTACCTTAGGCTACAAAACACAACTAAAAAAAATTAAAAATTAAAAATAAAGTTTGATAATTAAAGATACCCCAATCTGCATAAAAGTTGGTCATGCAATATACTACTTTTCCTTGATATCAATGCCAAAAAGTTGTATCTTTGCTTAGAAGGAGTCGGCATTATTATGCTTTTATATAACATCAATTTACCCCGAGTTTCTATTAATAGATATCTTTCGCGGCTTTACCCTAAGATTGTAACTCTATTCTTGATCAAGAATGTTAGTTGTTATCGGATATCATTATGATTGTGTAGAATTCTTGACTCAGAAACATCTTGTCGTAGAACATCAATGATTCAACATAATGCCTTAAACTTCTTCTTAATAAATTTATTATTTTGCCTCATGGAAATTCTAATGAAATTCTAATCCCCTGAAGAATTCTTGAAATGCTTGTCTAATATGTACATATCAAATCCCTTAAACTAACACTTCAAACCAATGTGCCGGATAAAAATAACATATTATCGAGCAAAAAAAAAAAAGAACAACATATTTAAAATCCTAAAAAACAAAAATCCAAGATCGTTTTATAATAACTTTTTGAGTTAAACTTATTGATTTTGTAGGAAATAAAAGATTGAAAACAAAAAATATAAAATATTTATAAAAGACCCAATGAAATAAAATACTTAATTCTCCTTCGTAGATTTTATTAGTTTCAACTGTCCTTTATATAGGCTTATAAAAATAAATCTTAAAACAAATCTAAAACTAGTTATATTTTTACTTAAAAAATATTCCTAATTTCTAGGAATTATTCTAATAATTCAAACGTGAAAATAGACTCCCAAAGACTAGGAGTACACTTGGACTAAATTCAAAAATATTCAAAAATGCTAAACCCTAAAATATTTAAATTTCAAAATATTTTAATCTAACGGGTTTGGATTATTTCCAACACCTCCCATAATTTAAACTCCTTTTATTCACCATCATCACATCGTAAAAAACATCTCCATCGTACATCATCATATCCTCATCAGCATCATCACCATCAGCATCAATATCAACATCTACATTATCACCATCATCATCATAATTTTTTCATTAAAATAAGATTACCTCTTCTTCATCATCATATGTTCCTACACATAAATTTGCATTATCCTCTTTGGGTTTGTTACGACAATATTTTTTGATATGACCAAACTTCTTGCAGTGGTAGCATTGCAGCGGTTGTTGTTTTTTGAAGTAACAAACACTAGTAATATGATTTGTTGTTTTGCATATTGAATATTGAATTCCTATGTTGTCTGTGAACTATCCAAGATGTGTTGCTAACCAGGAATCCTTTATGCATGTTCTTGTCCTTTGTCCCTTTGCTAGTCGAGTCTGTTTTTTGTCTATCTTTGTGTTAATACTTCTAGTTTTCTGGATAAGTCTATGATTGATTGGCTTTGCTTCTGGTTGGTTGATCATGTTACTAGATTGCCTGATGATCTTCATGATTTGTTTGTTACTATTTTATGGTCCCTTTGGAGTAGCAGGAACAATTTGATTTTTAATTCTAAGAAGGAAAACCACCAGACTGTTATTTGTAGAGCTAAAGCTATGCTTATTGCTAGAGTTGTCACTTTACAAATCCCTTCTAGCATAGTTATTCCTAGTCATGATAAGTGGATTCCCCAACAAGTTGGATGGATCAAATATAATACAGATAGGGCCTTTGATGATATAACTCTGGCAAATGGTGTAGGATATATGATGAGAACCTCAATATATTTTGATGTGGACTCAGCTGAAGAATCTGAAGCTTGAGCTGTTTGGGATTCCCTCAAGAAAGCAGTTGAGCTGAAGATTACACACATAATAATTGAGAGTGGTGTCAAGACTCTGATAAACCAATTCTCTTTAGGAAGATTTGACAAGAACAAATGTTATCTTTAAGGACATTAGTTATTTTGCTTCCCTTCTTGTTGTTTGCAAATTTTCTTTTTAGCCTCGGTCTTGTAATTCTGTTGCTCATGCTTGTCTTATTGGGCTAAGGTTAACTCTTCCTCTATGTTCTGGTTTGGTCCTCCTATTTTGCTTGGACCAGTACTTGTGGCTGACTATTAACCTTTTTGAAGACCTTCGTCTATAAAAAAAAGGCTGATTTTTACCATTGTCCCTAGCCATAAGAGATTTCTCTTCATATGCTTTATGTTTCAGTAACCTGTTTAACCTTTGTTCATGCACTTGAAGAGACCCAATTACTTCATTCAAAGAATAAGTTGACAAATCTTTGAATTCTTCAATAGCAACTGCTATATGCTCAAATTTAGAGGGAAGAGAATGTAATACCTTTTCCACAATCTTTTGATCAGAGAGTACTTCACCATAAGACCTATCGCATTCATGTTTTTCGTAACTTTATCGGAAAACTTCTGCACTGATTCATTGTTTCCCATGGAAAAGGTTTCAAACTCACGACGAAGAGTTTGTAGCTTCACAGTAATTACCTTATTAGTACCTTCAAACAGTCCTTGTAACACATTCCATGCTCTTTTTGTTGTTTTGCAATTAGAAATATTTGGAAAAATTGAGTCATCCAAGCCTTCTTGTATGAATGACAAAGCTTTAGCATCTTTCTTCACTTTTTCTCTATACTCATTTCTTTTAGCTGATGTGAGTCTTTCATCTGGATTCATTTCATCATAACCATTTTCTACTAATTCCCACAAATCATGAGAAATGAAAATAGTTCTCAATTTGATATACCAGAATTTGAAGTTGTCACCTTTGAAAATAGGAATTTATGGTTGCGGAAGTGTGGTATTGGTTGTCATCTCCACAAGATCTTCTGGCTCTTGATGCCAAATGTAGGAAATAAAAGATTAAAAATAAAAAAGATAAAATATTTATAAGAAACCCATGAAAATAAAATACTTAAAATCATTTTTATAGGTTTTATTTGTTTCAATCAGTCTTTATATAAGCTTACAAAGATAAACCCTAAATTTTTTAAAACAAATCTAAAACAAATTATATTTCTACTTAACAAATATTCCTAATTTCTAGAACTAGGATTATACTTGGACTAAATTTAAAAATATTCAAAAATGCTAAAACCCTATAATATTTAAATTTTAAATTATTATATTCTAAAGGGTTTAAATTATTTCCAACAAAACTTGTTGGTTTTGTCTCTTCGTTGAAAGCTAGATAATTAAAAACGTCATAACCGACCAGAGAGTGAAGCAAAATAGCAACAATAATATAGATAGGGTTTCATCGGAGAGTCATAACCCAATGTAATCTCATGAGCAGACATATCTTTTTTAAATATACTATGTCGCGTAGACCAACAGATGGATGTATCTTCCCATATAAATATTATTACAATATATCTTATCAGATATGATCTTTTTCACTTATCATTTTATATTTCAGAAAATTTAAAAATGAACTTGGTTGTGACACGCTTCTAGGTTTCTCCTTTTTTATTAGAAGTATTGATTGATCTGAATTATTCAGTTTTACCATTAAATATCAGGACCGACCTTAATAAACTAGATTTCTGGTTATGTTTAAATAGGTGCGGTTGTGGTAGACTTAGTTACGATTTATAAAAAGGGATACCAAATTTTTAAGGGGAATCAGAATTGTTTGTTTTATCTGGAATGGTATACCCACAAAAGATTAGGTATCCCCTTTGTAAATCATGGACTAAATGATTATATTCCTTTTTTTTTTGGTTGAATGAAGTGTGTTCTTTAAAATTAAAATAAAATGTGTGACCAAGAATTAATTTCGTTGCACTTGGACACCACAAACTTGGCTTGGCTTTTCCAAGGCTATGAGAAATGCTTTAGTGCAAGATTCTAAGCTACAATTTGTTGTAATCAGCCTCTTAAGTTATGTTATTTTGGTTTTGCTTTGTCAAAATAATCAGCAAGCACCCTTTTGTGGGTAATTTATTTTTACTTTTGAATGTTTCAACTTTCACTTGCAATATCCTCCTGGCCCTTGTTGGGAATTAAAGAAAGTTGTAAACAAAAGAATAAATTGGATGTTTTTGATTTTTTCCTTCTCCATTTTTTCTTTTCATAATTGTCGTTAAGGGCAACTGCAGTGGTCGATCAGACCAAAGAGCAAAGACCAGGATTGCTTTTTGGTCCGTTTTCGTGAGCCGCAACGGGCGAGTGAGTATGGTATTTGGTCCTATTTTCAACAGTATCCGACCAAGTTTTGTCGAGCGAGCGGACCAAACATAGATATAGTATGACGCTCATTGATGCGTCGGAAAACCGACTTTGTTTTACCGCAAGCGCACAGTGTCAAAAGATGTAGACAAGAGCAAATACGGTTCGTTCCCACGAGGAGTTTGGATTAAAATATTTTTTAAGGTTTTTTTTTAAATAAGAATTTAATGAATTAAGATTATTTAATAAAGTTGGAAAACAGTAAGAGGAAAACGTTAAGGTTCCGAGAATCCGTTGTAGATTAGGGTTTAATTGCGTTCGTCACATAGGGTCTCAATTTTACTCATGTACAGTATCAAATCTAGCTACTAATACACGGAAGATTTTTAATTAAGCACTAAAGAAAGAATTTTCGAAAAGAATTATTTATTCTCAACCTAAAGTAGAATTTCGAAGTACTAAGTATACGGGGCATAAAGAGTCAAAGAATATTCATAAAACGATTTAATATGAGGTTTCAACGAGTCCTTCTACTAATCAAACAATGAACTATACGTGGCATAGAACATGAAAAATCATCGAGACGGTAAAACGTTGAGAGAGAGACAAATTAATAATATTTAGTTCATACAGTTAAAAACCCTAGTTTTGAAACACAAATAAAAATCGTCTCTACAAGTTCATCCTTTCGCCCTAACAAGGTAATTAGCCTAACATGGCTTTCTCAAAAGCCATACAAATTAATTAAGAAAAATAAACTAACCGATAATCGTCGAAGATATCGACTGTATGTGAAGTTCTCTGCCTCCCAAAAGTGTTTCTGGCTTTATTTTTCCAAACATACTTTCCAAATCCATCCCCACTTCTAAAACACGACTTCAATCCGTACTACGCTGACTCCAAGCTAACCAACCATTCAATTACAATCATCTCCACTGAATCCGTAACCCACTCAAACTTCTCCCTGACTTCTCTCTTAAGTCTTGCCAATAGCTACATCATCGACCACCATCCAACAACAGCTCGAGCTCTCAATCATCTACCACCATCCAGATTCAACCATCATCACATCTATCACAGAACCGAGCTCACTTCTCAACTAGTTCACTGATTGATCACAACCACTCGAATTCAACTGCATCATAACCTGATTATCATCTCTGTCCTCTACTACACCATCGACTTCCATCGACTATCAGCACCATTAACTGCCATTCTACTCGAGCCCTCACTGACTTTCTCTTCATCTCTTCAGACTTCCAGAAGCATCAAGGCTTCGTCAATCACAAGCTCATCCTCTCTGTATCTCGCTGCCTTCTTCTACTCTCCAAATGGTGGCAGCAGCATCACCGAAATCATTGACAGCCTTGAACATCACCACCATTCTCATCATCACAGCGCCATGATCAGTCACAGCCATGTACACAGACCCAACCATCGCTGCCATGCTCGAGCTCCATCAACTTCACGTAACAGCACCAAATCCCCTTCGCAAAAAAGAAAGAAATGAGTTTGGCGCCTTTTAGCCAAATTTGAACTATTGGAAGCCCTGAGGAAATGAGCAGGTGCTCTATCAATATTTGAATTCAAGTCGTTCCTTAACGTGTGCCAGGTTGTCCATAACAGTCTCTCTTGAAATGACCTTTTTGCCCTTAGTATTCGTTTCGCTCATAACTTTCTCATACGAAGTCAGAATGACCTCATTCTTTCGCCGTTGGATTTGTAATCAAATTCTCTACTGGGTCTTTGGCAGTTCTTCTCTTGTAAAGCTATATTTCGCTTGTTTCAGAGACGTAACCTAATAAAACATATCAACTAGAAAAGTAATAATAAAACACGGTAATTCACACAAAATCTAGCAAATAAGAATAAGGAAATGATACTTAAAATGTATAAATTATGCACTTATCACTCATGTAAGACAGCGTTTTCCCAAAACGTCATTGTACAAGGACGTTTATAAACACAAACGTCATTACTGAAAGACGTCTATCAAAACGTTTAGTTAGAACAGCGTTTTTGGAGCATTGTATTAAAACAGCGTAATTTAAACAAACGGCAAGCTAGAAGAGCATGTGGGATGAACGTTCCTCTGCCAGAGCGTTAATTGTCAAAACGCTACTGTAAGAAGACGTTTATACACTCACGCTACTGTAAGAAGACGTAAAGTATCAAACGGTCCTCCACAAGAGCGTTTGGGTTGAAGACGCTCATCTAGGTTAGCGTTATGTTGAGACGCTCTCCCAACAAAGCGTTTTGGATGTCTGTCCATTTTGCCGGCCGTTAATTAGTAGCCGTTGTAAATGTGACCGTTATTTTCTCTTCAACGGCTATTTTTTTGTGTCAAATTTTTATTGCTGCAACGGTTTGATTTCGGCATTATGTATAAAAGATGTTTTGATGTTTCATGTACAACCACCATTCATACCGCATTTGAGAACTTCATACAAGAAAGTCAAGTTTTTTCTGAATTTTTTTTGGTCTTTCATTAACAGTTTTTCTCAGTATCAAAAATGGCACCAAAACCAAGAGGTCCAAATTTTACTACTAATGAAGATATAACAATGTGTAGGATTCATTTATCAATATCTCAAGACCCTTGTGTTGGTACTGATCAATCGGAAAAAAGATTATGGACTCGGATTAAAGCCGGGATGAAAGAATCTATACCTTCAATGGCCGAACGCAGTTGGACCTCCATTCAAAAACGCTTTCAAGGAATAAGTAAAGATGTGGCGCTTTACTCTGCAAAAGAGGCAAAAGTGGAACGTGAACACCATACCGGCTGGGGTCCTCAAACAAAGGTAAAGTAAACCTGTTTTTGTTTCCTTGTTCAAGTTTTGAAATGGGTTGTGATGCACTAATGTTTTTCTAAACAACAACAGACACAGGAAGTAGGCGGCTATTCAGGGAAGCTAATGGTGATAAACCATTTAAGCACGATGAGTGCTACGAAATTATGATAGAAAATATCAAATATTCCCGTCGTTCGACAGAAATATTTGATTCATCGCAAGCTGAAGAAGATTCTGACAATAGCGCTGAAGACCTACAAAGACCTTCACCAAGCGGAGGTCAATGGAGTGGATATGAAGAAATAGGAGATATTCCAAACACGTATCCGCGTCCTTTAGGGAAAAAACAGGCTAAACAACTGAAGCAAAATGCACGAGCAAAACCCAGTGCCCAAGCAGAAGCCTTGGAAATAATAATCAATAACCAAAAAAACTTCAACAACAGTTATTCGGAAAATGCTAATAGGAAGATTGATCAAAGAGATGCCGAGTTAGCATCAAAAGAAGAGCATCGCCTAATGAAAGAGGAGTATCGAATAATGATGACGGACGTCTCCAAATTGGATGACGAAACAAAAGAGTGGGTTATGCTTAGGAAAGCAGAGATTTTACGAAAAAGAAGAGAATCTTATATTACCTAAAACACTGAACAACCAATATTATTTTCCTTCTAATTAATGAAAACCATTACTTTCATATTTGTTGTCTACACATAAGCATCGAGTGAAATCAATTACTAACAGTTAAAGATATCAATTACAAAACCAATTTTTTGAATTAGTCGTTTTTCAAACATCACCAATATTCGACCATAAATGTTCGATTAAGTCATTTCGTAATCGAAGGTGCGTTTGTTTGCTATGGACTGCTTGTCGCCATTGGTGAGTTGTCATCCTGAAAGTGCATCATTTTGTTGCCGTGATATAGTTACTGGTGCAGCGTAGCGCCCTTGATCATAATCATGTGGACAAACACCTGGTAGACGTTCATTCTCCACAATCATATTATGGAGAATAATTACTGTTTTCATGATATATGCAAGTGCGTCCTGATTCCACATTCTAGCCGGTTGTTTAACGATGCCAAATTGGTTTTATAGTACACCAAAGGCTCTTTCCACATCTTTTCGAGCACCCTCTTGCATAGCTGAGAATTTCGGCTTCTTAAGTGTATCTGGATGCTTGATCGACATGATTATGGTTGCTATCTCTGGGTATATCCCATCGCCAAGATAATACCCCATATCGTAATGGTTACCATTCATCACGTAGTCCACCGGGGGTGCCTTACCTTTTATAATGTTTTTGAAAACAGGAGAACGGTTCAGAACATTTATATCGTTGTTTGAACCGGGCATACCAAAAAAGGCATGCCAAAACCATAGATCTTGTGAAACCACGACCTCCAAGATGATACTTTCATCGCCTTTGTATGCGGTGTATGCACCCGATTCGGCCGTTGGGCATCTATCCCATTTCCAATGCATAACTATACTTCCTAGCATTCTAGGAAATCCCCTTGCCTGGTTCTGAGTAAGCAATAGTTGAACATCTGCAGGAGTTGGGCTACGCAAATACTGATCCCCATATAGCTGCACAATCGTCAGGCAAAACTTACGAGTTGCTTGCAACACCGTAGATTCCCCAATCCTTAAATACTCATCTATTGCATCTGCCGCACAACCGTAAGCTAACATTCTAATTGCTGCAGTATTCTTAACGTGTGGTGTTAATCCGAGTCTGCCGGCAGCATCCCTTTTCTGAACAAAATAAGGGTTACGTCCCACCACATCCCGCAAGATACGGTTGAACAATTGTCTTCGCATTCTGAATCTTCTCCGGAAAACAATATGACCAAAAGTAGGGTTTCTTGAAAAGTAATCTGTCCATAGTTTCCTTGCTCCCTCCTCCCGCTTTCGGTCAATTTCGATTCGAGTATTTGGCCAGTCTATATTAGAAGCGAACAATCCAAAAGTAAGTGCTTGTTCATTTTGGATAACTGCAAATGAATTTTCGTCTGATGAGGACGTCGGGGTTAGTACTATCATCATCGGATGTGGAAGATATGAGTAAATGATTGTGAGGAATATAAGAAGAGGAAGAGGAAAAACCATGATACATATTGTTATTCTGATTTCCTTCCATTGGTTGATGAGGTTTGTAGTTATGGTAGAGGAGGTTTGTAGTTATGGTTGAGGATGTTTGTATTTTTGGTTGAGGATGATTGTACTTTTGGTTGTGGTTTCAATGGAGAGAATGGTATTTATAACATGGGCATTCAAATAAGTTTTTATGATTTTTCGGTTGAGTAGACAATACAAGCCAGTAATAAAAGCCACAAAAAAGCTAAGACAAGACCTAACAACAAAAAGATGACCAATCCATTGTTGTGATATTATCAAGAGATAAGAAGTGCTCTTTACTCTTGAGTAGACAATACATGCAGGCAATTAACTCCAACATGAATGCTATGAGAGTAGAAGAAAAAGCTGACAAATCCAAAGTAACTTTTTTTGTAACATCATTTTGTTGAATTATTCAAGGCATACATTAAAGCAAAGTAAAAGAAATATTAAAAATCACTAGATTTTACTTAATCACTTAAGTAAACCTATTATGAAACCTTAAGGCTTGGCTTGTAAGACGTTGTGGATGACGTGGTTAACTTCTTGGGAGAATAATCAACACAAAGGGATTAAATTCTTCCAAAACCCTTAAGATCTCGAAATGAGGTTTGTACCTGAATTCAAAATGTTTCCATCTTATCCATTCCTCTAGTGATCTAGAAACAACTTCATCATCAGTTTCATTCCTAAGACGAAATTCATTCACCTTGGCAGTTAAAGAAGAAAATTCATGTACTTCCTTTGTGATTTGAACATATCGACAAAAAAGGCCGGCTCTGTTCCTGTTGTTGGGATTTCCGGTTTCGTTAGAAAAGTTAACATGTGTATCTTCTAACCATTGCATGCTCATTACACCATTCATCCGACGTTCATGGCCCCTAGCTGGATAATGCAATACAATGTTTCGACATATTGATAAATCTTCCTCTAGTGTAAAATTCTCTGCATTGAGGCTAAAATTTTCTTAACCCGCCATTAAATGAAAACCGAAGATGACAAATTTCTTATGAAATGTTAGAATGGGGGATTTGGAATGAGAATGAATGATACAATAGGTCATGTATTTATAGCTAGATGGGGAATGAGAATGGTGGATTTGTTCAACGGTAACAATCCATAACGGTAAGAAAACGATAACAAATATAAAAAGCAATTATTTTATTTTAATTTTCAAAATTGGTTGTATGGTGACACGGTAGTATCCACATGAATTGAGGAGTCATTAATATTGTTTATAGATAGAGAAAAAAGTCAGTTTGGATTTACTAAACAATAAAAGAGTAAATAAAATGTTATAGATAAAGTGAAAAGTAAGGTTGGATTTGCATGCCAATAAAGGAGTCAATAAAGTAGTCATTTAAATGCATATTGGAATGAGTAAGCAATAAAGAAGGATGATTATCAACTAGTGTCTTGGTCCCCACGAGAGGAGCGAGGGGGCATAAACGGAGGCATCGAGGGAAAGGAAGGAACATGACCCCCGGTATTCCACATTTGCGGTGGGAGAGTTGAAGAAAAATTTCCAAAACCAAGTGGTGGATTTTGTAAACGAGCATGCGACAGTTGTAACTTCAAATTGGTGATTTCATTCTTATATTCCCGCAAGTCTTCCATCCTTTCCCTCGATTGTGTCAAATGGAAGTTTTTGAACTCTTGGGTAAAGTCAGCACTGTCTTGCGCAAAAGCATAACATTCACCCTGTTATAGACAAGAGGTCAAAGTGAGCTTCTCAACCCGTAAATTAAGAAACTAAACAACAAAGATATTAGAAATAAACTTACGTATGACCAATTATCTATAGGCGGGAGGGGCACATGTTCAACGGGTTGCTTGATGGTTTCTTTAACTAAGCCACCCAAACTGTTGTATGTATCCACACCCCAGTCTACGAGTTTGCAAAACTTGTTAGAGTTAGTAACATGGCGCCAATACTCCAAATACCGATGATACGTAACCTCTCCTTGGAGGTACTCAGTTACATCGACCTCAGAGGTTTCCTTAAGTTGGGTAGCGTCGTCATCAGAGATGTCGCTAACTCGACCTGGGGGGTTCCTCGGAATGCGGTAGCCATCATTGTTTTGGTGCCATAACCGATCACCGAGCTATACGTTATGCTGTTAAAAGTATGATTATCGACAATTAACTATTACAATAAAACATGAAATAAATAAAATATCACATGAAAATAAATTAACTACTCACGATGTCATTCCAAGTAAATACAACGCGCCTATTTGAGAGAACCACCGCTGTCGTGATTATATCATTTTGTATTAGTGGGATTGCGGTCCTCCAAGGGTGCCATGTCACATCGTCGGCAGTCATTGCATTCAGAAGACACCGTGAACGCACAATTTCATTACTCTTTTTTCGTGTACTCTTCCACCTAGAACATCTAGGCCAAACAGTTACTGTCGCAGGTGGTGGGTTGTGAGGTCGACGTATGCCGAGATATTCGTAACCCAAAAACTTCAATTTTTTTAAAACCAAATAAAATGAATAAGTTACCACCAAACAGACATTTAAAACAGAAATAAAATATTTACTAATTTACCTCTAATATCTGGAAGGGTCCGGTTAGTGACTTCTGTCCCCTACCGGCTGCGTCAAGGGCGGAATATAGTTTTGAAAAACAAGCACCACCCCAGTCGTAAGTTCCAATTAGTTTTGGATCCTCAAAAGCCGCTAACCATCCGGCATCCACATAGTTCCTTGCATTGGACAAAAAGAATTGTCATAGAACATACATCCAAAACGCTTTTGCAACTCTCTCAGCTTTGGTAGCATCATGTTGCGCCCCTTTCAAATAATCCTCTGTAAAGTATGACCCCAAAAATGCCACCGTTGGTGCATCACAGAGCCACTGAATTGAAAGATTGTTAGTTACACAATAGTTGTTGTCTTTGAGCTCTGTAAAAATATTCTGCTGGACATATTCAAAGGTGTACTTATCCTCATCGTATGGAATTTTTCCGCCAATCCCAATACTGAGACCGGTCAACATCACCCAGTCCATAGGTGTAAACCCCATTTCACCAAATGAGAAGTGAAAAGTGTTCGTCGTGTCCCAGAAACGCTCGACGATGTAATCAATCATGGCATGTGACGAGTCACCAGCATCCATTGCCAAAAATCTGTCCCATCCAGCCATTTCAATAATAAATTTCGCTCTAGAGCAGAATTTCGATATACTTTTATATGCCAGCATAACCGATTTAAGAGACCCCCGATGGATGTACTTTGTCTTTGGGTCTGCCCTAATAGTCATATCGCTGCTAACGTGACCTCTATCATCTTCCTCCATACTATAAGTTTCCAACCCTGTAACATCATCCGTTTCTTCACCAACACAACCTCCTTGTGCATCGTTGGTTGATTTGGCTTTCTTGCCCCTTTTTTTCCCACCGACCAATCGCGATGCGGATTTCCTCAACATCTAACCATAACCAACAGTTAACAACAAAACAAAAATATTATTTTCACGTTCAAAATATACTCACGTCTAACATTATTTTCACGTTACCAACATCTAACCATAACCCAAAAATTACTTTCACGTTTAAAAATTGAACATTCAAAAATAATTTTTATAGACCATATAAAATCAACCAACATACACCAAATCATGATTCAAAAACTAACTCCCTTATAATCAAATCATAAATTTAAAATGAAACAAACTAACAACTATAAATAACTTCATAATTTACTCAATCATATATTATTTTTACCTGCACAATTACAATTCTCAAATATCATAAATGATTAAGTAGAATTACAAACACTATAAAACTAAAAATTAACCAAATCAACACCCCTAATTAACAATAATGTAATTAACAATAATATAATTTACAATAATATCATTAACAATAATATAGTAAATTGTAAATTTCATTTTTCTCCACAAATTACAACCCAAAAACCCTAAATTAATTCAAATCCTAAAATTTCAATTTATTATTTTAAAACCCTAAAACTAACAAAAATCATTTAATCTTCAACCATGTATACTAAATTTAATATTCACCCTAAAACTAAAAATAATAATTCAATCTTTAAAGAATATATACTAAATCTAATATTCATTAAAATCAAAATAGATTGAAAATTAAAATAGCAATAAAAAAATGGTGAGATTGTTACTGTTTGGTTCCGACTCTAAAACGTCCCGCTACGATAACGTGCTGACGTGGTCCCTTGCATCCACCGGCAATCGGCAGTTGAATCCGTCCAGTGGAGGCAACAGGAGAAATAGAAGAATGGAGGAGTGTGCGGCGGCTTCTTTGGCTTCTTTTGTGTTGTTGTGGAAGAAGAAGGTAATGTGTGTTTTTTATAGTGGGAACAATGCCAACACGTGTATAAAACCCTAGCTAAAATCACGACACATAACCAAGGATTTGCTGACCTATCTTGACCTTTCTTCACGCTGTTGCAGACCAACGTGACAGAAAGCTAACGGTCTTCTCCAGCACCGTTTCAAAATGAACGGTCTTCTACATCAACGTTTATGATTTCAAACGTTGTTCTGTGTGGGTATTTTTGGTTGAAATGCTGTTTTAAAAGAGCGTTTGAGTTTTGACGCTACTTTACTAGGACGTTTTTCTTTGTTTTATATCAAAACGCTTCAGTACAGTAACGTTTAGATATACGCTTTAGTAAAGTGACGTTTGAGTACGTAACGCTTCATTACAGGAGCGTATGTTCAAAACGCTAATCTAGATGAACGTCAAAAACATAACGCTTATGTAGTTAAACGTCTGTGTAACCATACGTTATTGTAGTATAGCGTTTGTTAGTTAACGCTTATTTACAACAGCGTAATATCATATTTAGTCAGGTTTCCGTTGCGTTTTTTTTTTAAACGACCAAACTGATTTGCTCTTTACTCGATGGTCTGCTCCAACCGCTGCAGTTGCTCTAAGGGTACACTTTGAACTATCAAGATAAATACATAAATGCATAACT
The DNA here is from genome assembly GCA_023531435.1 of Papaver californicum. Taxonomy (NCBI): domain Eukaryota; kingdom Viridiplantae; phylum Streptophyta; class Magnoliopsida; order Ranunculales; family Papaveraceae; genus Papaver; species Papaver californicum. The sequence goes on along the minus strand of JAJJMC010025027.1, from coordinate 2,624,657 downwards.
CAACAATTTGAATTACTTATAGACCCATCTTACATAGCCAAAAAATGGTGACCAGAAGGAACACTAAGACAGTTTTAATTAACAATTACTGATTTTTTCTATGCATCATCAGCTGCAGGGATGTCGCTTAAATCTAGACCTTCAACAGGCAAGTCTGGCGTCAGGGGACCTAAAATTCCGTCCGAGCTTAGAGTCAATCCACTCTGCAACAAAGATGAGAGAAACAAAATAATAAGCATGAATTTTTGATTGACTATATGCAAGGAACTTGACTCAGCGGTTTGTGACATAAAAGATTAATGGAAGCACAAAATGATGGTCTTAATCTGTTCACTATTTGGCAGTAACGAGGATAAGTAACTGTTTCCTTTAGTCTAACACCTTTCATAGACTCCTCATTAGGCAAAAAGTGAAAGTTTACCAAAGATGTACAACTAGATGCTTAAGAAACTTAACCTTTTATGAGTGACTTAATTTACAGAATTCTAAGCTAGTGGTAACCCCATTCAATGTGCTGAAAAGGAAAAGAAAATGAAACAAAGTACCTCGGGTTGGAATCTCAGCATGTCTGCACGGGCCATGGCTTCTGCTTGAGCTATTCTCTGCCTGAATGTCTGAGCCATTTCTTCAGCCTGTTAAAACAAATCAAAATAAGAGTTATTTCAACTTGACACAAATATGTATTCAGCAAGATAGTAGAAAGCAGTGACAAACAAAACTACAATACAAAGAAGTTTATCTGCTCAGCATAATGTATGTTAGATAACTGTTTACTAAATAAAAGGGAAACATTGTCAAAATAAATATACATCAAAGGAGAAAGAAAGAAAAAGAGATGACAGTTACCTTCTCGAAAACAAGCTTTGGGTTACGAATCATATCTCCAGGAGTAGGCTCTAGCTTTTTGGTGGACAGACTCACTCGGCCTCTCTCACGGTCATGACTCAATATCATCACCTTTTAAATGAAATGAATTGAAGATAAGTAACTTAGGCACTTAACCCCCATAACTTATGCCTATGAATAGTAGGATGCTTAACTGAAATACCTTCAGAGTGTCGCCGGGTTGAAGAACTGTTGCAATATCCGAGACACGATCATGACTAATTTGACTAACATGAAGAAGACCATTGATTCCACCAATGTCAATGAAGGCACCATATGGCTTAAGGCTCTGTACTGTTCCAGTGACAACTGATCCAATACCAAGCTGTGCCTGGCTGTCTGCCATGGCCTTGCGATTACTGAGGACAAGTCTAGATTGCTCCTCATCAACTTCCACAAATTTCAGAGGAAGCTCCTTATCAATGAGATCTTCCGCGGTTGATTTCTGGTAGGGCACATGCACACTTTATTAAAGATACAAGAAATTTTATAAAAGAATGATTAACAAGGAATAAGTAGGGTTTAAGAACTAACTGAAGATATCTGTGAGAATGGAATAAAACCACGAAGGCCTTCGACAATTGCCACAACACCACCTTTGTTTCCACCGACAACCTGCGCATAAATTCAAGAAACAATACTATAAATTCAATGTTGTCTTTGCGGAACACTCTTTACACTGTTTGATAACAACATTCAAACTGAGAGAACACTGTTTGTATCTAATATTCCCACCTTACCCTTGAGGACGACATCCTCTGCCTGAAGTTGTCTACACCGTTCCCATGCGAGGTCAAATTGGATTGAACGTAAACTCAAGATCAAGCTATCATCGGCTTGGTTCTCGCCAATAATCACAAACTCTTCACGTAGGCCTGCAACTATTCCTGCTTCTTCTACATGCTTTATTTTGTGAATGCATGCCTCTTGGATTGGTAAATAGGCTGAAGATTTCGCTGTGATGTCAACTAATGCTCCATTGTTGTCTGTACAAAATACAGTTCCTTTAACCTGAAACAGTATGCATAGAAGCAATTTAAGACAGTGGCTCCTTAACATGAAATATTTGCATATTATGTACTGTTTAACATGAGATGGCATAGTCTACTAGATAAGATATGAGCAACAAGTACCAATTCGTGACCACACACCTCAACTCACTAAAAGATAACAACCAAGAAAGTATAAGAACTCAAATTAAGAATAGACCAAATTACAAACATAACGCCATTCATTTGCAGTTTAATATCAACAACATCAAATTACAGTCACAATATCTTAAACACTAACTTCAAGCTGAGGAACCATTTTTAACACAAGACCACCAACCCATAAACATGAAACCAGTTCCTGACAAACCATATTCTTGGCTACGCATAATACTAATCTGACTTTGAGATATGAGAATTAAAGAACATGGGTATTCTAATTCACATGAAGTAACCTCATTTTTAACAGAACCTAGCTCTAGATATTAACTTGAATTCATATTTTCCAGCTAACCGGACGAGCATTGTATCAAACATATTATGTGACCTTTAAAATGGTTATAAAAAAAGGTGAGAACTCAGTTTGTTTCTTACCCTGGTACCAATCTCAGAATTATAATCATACTTTTCAAGAGCAGCATGAAAATCATCAACAGTAAAACCAACACCTTGCATCGGAGTAGTTCTACATCTTTCATAAGCATCTTCAAAGATTTCTTTAAGTCTATGTCTTTCTTTAGTTTGTGCATTAGAAATGACAGCAGCTGAAACTATTGGTGAAAAGGTGGTTTTCTGGGGTTTTGAAGAAAAGGGTTTTGTTAGATGGGAAGAAGAAAGCGGTGGGCATCTTAATCCTGAGAATTGTTGAGCTAAAGACGCCATTTTTAGACCTAATTGTACCAGTAACGACTCTGTTTTTCCTCTCTATTTTCTTTCTCTGCTTCCCTAAAAAATCCTCTAAAAGGACTAAATCTTATTGGAGTTCAGATAAGATGAGAGATACAGAAACGAGTCCCGCTTTAATCATCCAACCTTTTCAATATCAACGGTCTAGATTAATGGATTTTCCTATGAAAATAAGTGATAAAACGGGTAAACCATGGTGCATGATATTACAACCATGCTGGATAGTTTTCTAGTTGCTAGACGGATAATAGAAACCGGATTGATCCGAACCGTTGCACATATAGCTTGAACCAAATTATTAATCCAACGATAATCAATGATTTTAGATTATAAAAAACCGATAAATCATGGTTTGGTTTGATAATCCCTATAATCAAGCTGAATTTGTCGGTCTAAACAGATTAATAATTAACGAAATATGAATATATTATTAAATTTTGATATGCATGAATACTTTTATTATTATATGTGAAAAATATAAACAATCACATCACAAATTTTACATATATAAACAAAAATTTAAGTATATTATTTTTTTTAAAAAAATTTAAAAGCGACAAATCCAAAAATATATAAATACTTTTGGATTTTTTGAATCCCAAATTAAAAATCAGTCTATATTTTTGAAAATATAGATAAACTGTAAAAACAAATTTAAAATTTATAATATGGGTAAAATCATATTTATTTTTATTTGTAAAAATATCTGATAAACTCAAAAATTAATCATTTCTCTTTTAAGAACCTATCATTAAGAGGGTATATATGGTTAACCCATAATGTAAGATTTAAGGTTAAATTTGGTAAGTTTTAGATTGATTCTGTAGGAGAATTATCAAGGGCCCGATGGTTCTCATGTTCCCTCTCTTGGAGGAGGTATGGGTTCGATCTCTGGCCCTTGTAATTGCTAGTAGTATTTAGAGGCCACTGTATTAACCCATCAAAAAAGCAGCTTTTTAGTAATACGTCATATATTTGAACGTCATTTATAAAATTGCCCCGTTTTTATAAAAACTTTTAAATTTACCCCGTTACAGAAAAATCCATCCGACACAAAATAATTGCCGTTAACTTACAGGTGTCAACTTTAAGGACAATGCTAATGACGCATGCGCCCTTCCCCATAATTTTATACTCGATCTAGTCAACTAACCATTCTATTATTTATTATCTTCATCTGTTACATACACAAAAAAAACACTTAAAAACAGAGTATAGTAAAAAATTTAAAAGGGGAAAATCGAAGTACAATAAAAATACTAATATCCATTAATAATTTTAAGCATCTATCCGAACGTGAAAAGTACTGCCGTACTGGCAGATGAGCCCAAACCTAATTAGTCTTTAGAAACAACTAAATTAAAACAACCAACTAAATGAAAAACAGATAGCAGTCTTCAAGGTCTAGCTTCCAAACTAAAACCAAATATAAGACAACCTAATTAACTTATTAACTAGTTCTAAGTAAGCTCCTTTCCACTGAACACAAACAGCCACCACGATAGGTAGGTGAGACATAATCTGGGTTTGGAGAATTAGCCTGCCAATGCTGACGCTCCATAAATAATCTCAATGGAAAAAAAAACAGAGAAAAAATCATCAGTTACAACCCAGCCCTACCATGCATATACAATATAAGTACTGCATCTTGTAAATACAAAAACAATGAGATATAATCGACAAGGCAAAGTAGATGCACCACTTTCCTAATTTCTTTGTCGTGATCTTGTGTGTTGTGTCCCTGATTGTGTGTTTGTGAGTGTGTATCTGTACAGAGAGAGAGAGGAGGAGAGAGAGACCTGTTACAGGTAAGGGTGAGACGATCAAGCATGTCTCCAGCATTTCTGCTGCAACAGTTATTGGCAGACATCCTTGCCTCTTGCCCACTACAGGGATACTCTATGACTGCATTAAATAGTATCTAATTATAGAACCTTGTAAGAAAAACAAAATCAAAATTTCCAAATAACAGCTGGAAAAGGTAAATCTTGACATATCGATGTAAAATAGAGACAAGTAACTCATGTTGAACAAGGATATGACATAATTAAAGAAAAATTTAAGCTACTATGTGCAGAACCTACACAAGAAAATTGGAACCCACTGAGATTCATAAGCAGTTCTGCTTTTGTATCACCGCTTTCAATTTCATAGGAATCCAGGGCTTCGAGTAACAGTCAGATCATACCATCATACCAATCTGGAATGAACCTCTTGTACAACTCTTTTTGAGTAGCTGCTAATGAAGACTGTACATTATAAATAAATTAAGAAAGCCACTTACAGGAAAAAAAAAAGAATACATCATACGAAATTAATAAAAATAATAAGGAAGTAATACCTATTTTGAATAACCCTGGATATGCTTTCGGCTGTTTCCTACCTTTTCCAACCAAAACTCTAGAATCAGGGCCACTGCAAGAGAAAATCCATATATAACTTCAACCAAAAGGAATCAATTTTAATTCATTACCATACTCACAAGCTAAGGGAATGACTGATATGCCATAATTAAGTAGTGATGTCATCGAAAGGTCAAGGTCCCTGTGCGTAAAGCTAAGGGAATGACTGATATGCACTATAAGATTTATGTTACAGAACTGAAAAGAGATGCGTAAAGCAAGTTTGACCACTACGCAAAGCAAATTGACCACTATATCAGTGAGACTACATTCCACATCAGAACAATGATTATTGTTGCATTTTCTTTGTAGTATCATTTTAAAGTCTCTAATCACTATGGGATCATTACAACGTCTACAATGAAGATATACTAACACGGCCAGTCAGACATTTTAAATGAAACCCTATGTTATTATCCAGGTGTTAACAAGGCTGTTCAGTTTGAGCATGTATATTACTATAGAGTGTTTCATTGTTTGGGACTTAGTCAAATATGACCCTAGGTGTGTAATAATGCAATGACAAATGGAAATTAAAAACTTTAGAATGCTAAGGAAAATCGATCACCATCGGATTAAACTCTGCCACAATATAAGGGAATGACGGAAGTGCGGGTTCCCATGTCTAATGGCGCTCACTGTTGGTTTCCTAACATAAGCATTTGCTTAATGACGACTTCCCTCCTTAGTCGTCATAAACAGTAAGGATGTGCTACGGTATCAAAGGTGAGAGGAACTTGGTGCTTTACTATGAGATAGGTTTAACAATAGTACAACTAGAATCTAGAAATCATAATACACTAACTATGTTTAGTGAGAATTGGTCTTTGCTAGATTTTGGACTTGAAGCTTTATGTTCAACAGAGGTATCAAGGTGGCAACTGGAACTCAAAGTCTGCAAGTGATATGTGCTTGAACAATCGGGAAATTCAGCAAGTGCTTAATTTATTCTTATAATGTGTGAAACTCATAACTGCCAAACACTCAATACCCTTATTAAATGGACGACCTTTTCTTCAGAATATATAATAAAACACATGCTTTGACTTCCTATTATGAGGGATCAACTGTTAAGCATGGACATGCACGAGTGCAACCCAGTGTGATGCAAAAAAGTACAGTGCAGTTTGAAATCAACCAAATATGAGAATCAAAACAGTAAAGTGGAATAATGAAAAAAGAGTTCTGAACTGATAAAAGAATATAAACCTAATAAGCTGAGTGAACAAATCTTTTTAGGCCAACCAAGTAAGGTATCAATCTAAGAAGAATTAGAAGCCGGTCTCCTGTATAAATGATAGACACATTTTTGTGTCTAAATTGCGCTCGATTATCTATTTTGATAGTGTTCATTTTTGTACTTATTGTGTCTTTTTATGTCTTTGTAGGTATTTTTGAGAAATAAATAATTTGCGAAAAATTGGCTCGAAAAATGATAAAGGAACCCCGGAAAGAATTGATAAAGGCACCCACACTTTGGATTGGGGGCACCCCCTTTTGCATTTCAAACATCCGAAAATGGCGGGAAATTATTTATTCACGAGAAAATCTTCGGTGATGATTTGGAACCGAATTTTATGGAGTTTTGACGTGTTCTTTCTACCCCAAATTGATCAAACACTCAAGGGATAACACAACACACGTCAACGGAGAGATTTAGCCGGAAAAATACGCTTGGAAAATTCGAATTTGGACGGGAAAAGGAGTTCGTTCCTGTTTTGATTTCACACGGATTCCAAGTTGATTTGGAGTTGATTTTTGGTTCCTTATCGCTTCTCTAGGGTTGCTAGGGCTTACCAATATTATATATAGCAAAGAGAAGCCAAGAAAAAAGAAGTTTGGGATCACCGAAAATTTTTGTTGCTGCTGCTGTGAAGAAGAACACGAAGAACAAAAGGCGCCCAGAAACTGTTGTTGATTCTGTCGGTGATACTGTTGTAGCCTCAGCTGCTTCAGCCGATCTTCTTCCACTGCATATACAGTCCGTCTTTCTTTCCTGTTCTCTTTTCCTCCTTCTGTAACGCTGAACCACATCGTCTGTAACGCTTATAAGCGTATCCAAACTTCTGTGTTACGTCTTTTTAATCATTGTAAGCACTTTTTGAGCAATGAAACTATATTTTGAGTGCGTTTCCATTACAATGAGCTAATCACCATCACTGGGTGATGGAGGAAGCCTTTCTTCCAATAATTAAGTGGTATGTCTATTTTATCTATATTTTCTTTACAATTCTTTTATTATTAATTGCTTGATTAAAATTGAAAAAAAAATGGTTTTTCTTAAACAGTTGTGTTCTCTTTTGATGAGTCATGCTGGGTTGACTTCTTTTGATGTCTCATGCTTAGGATTTACAATTATTCTTTTAAAAACCTATTTTTGGCATAGTTAGATTAAATTGAGCATAGAATTGTTAGGCATATCACAGAAGTATTGGTGAATGGTGGAATCTTAAACCCTAGTTTTCTTCCATCTATTTTTAAAATCAAATCTGTTTAGTCTTATTTATTTTTAATAATTAAAAATTAGGTCTAGAAATTAAATCTTCACAAGTCCGAGAATCAAACCCTTTTACCACTATATTAAAATCACATCAATTTTTGGCGCCGCTGCCGGGGAAAAGTGCCAAAGAGACAGGGTTATCAAAGCTCCTTAGAGCTTATCCTGTTTCTCTTCGACTTAATCTAATTCAGATCGTTCTAAGAGGTTTGCTAAAATTGTAACTAGTTGCCTTTCGAAAGAATAGAAGCTGGTCTAGAAACAATCTAAGTGGAGCCATCATGCTTTTTGTTTGCTAGATTCAATAGGTTTGATTTGGTTGAGTCATCCTTGCTTGTGATTGTTAGAATTTCCTTCCGTTTAGGATTTGTTTATTTTTAGTTTTTATTTAGTGTATGCCAAGACCGCTCTTCAAGCGGACTTGGAGAAGAGACGCTTTAGGTCGCTTAATTAGTGACAAGCCTAGTAGTTCTGTCCCTGGAAACGAGAACCTCGAAGACTCTTCTTTTGAGATCCTTGTTTTTGATTTTGAGAACTTGACACTGTGTGAAGAAGTTACTTCTAGTTCTTTGACAGAGCCAGCAATGACAACTTTAAAAGCTTTGTTGAACCCGACTAGGAGTTCTCGTCCATCGTGTATCAAGTTAGCTGATACTGAAGCAAACTATGAGTTGAAACCTGGGATCATACCGATGCTCCCAATCTTCTTAGGGAAAGAAAATGAAAACCCCTATTTCCATGTTAGGGATTTTGAGGAAATATGTAGTACCATCAGGATCAAGGACCTAGATGATGAATCATTGAAACTTAGACTGTTTCCTTTTTCGCTAAAAGACAAAGCCAAATCTTGGCTATATAGTTTGACTTCTGAGTCAATTGAAACCTATGAACAACTTACATCTTCCTTTTCCCAGAAGTTTTCCCTAGGCACAAAATATCATTTATTAGGCAGCAGATTTGCACATTTGCTCAACAAGAGGGAGAATCTTTATATAGGTATTTAGAAAGGTTCAATGACTTATTATCCCAATGTCTTGATCATGGTTTAGAAAAAGTAAGGCTAGTTCAGATCCTCTACGAGGGTTTAAATTATTCGACAACAACCATGGTTGAGTCTTTATGCACAGGTGGGTTTGAAAATAAAATTGTCGATGGTGCGATGACATTTTTGAATGAAATCGCCGAAAAAACCCAACAATGGGAAAATAGTAGGGAGCCCCAGAGAACAATTCTTCTAAGTAGAGGGAATGTTAATAGGGTAGAAGGATCTTTTGAATCGGATTCCAAAATAGCGGCTATATCTAAAAGGTTAGAAGCTTTAGAACTGAGTCAATCAAGTAGTATTGAGCCCAAACCATTTTGGGAAGGACAGACTGTTGAAGAGCAAGCCATGCTCTTTATAATAACACTAGGTTTGATAATCATCATAAGTTCGACCCTTATTCAGAAACCTGTAACCCTGGTTGGAGAAACCATCCTAACCTTTCTTGGTCCAAGAGCCAGAGTCAAGGTCAGTCTAGTAATTCTAAGGTTTCCCCTGGTTTTGGTTATGCTGGAGCAACACAATTTCAGAGTCCGCTAGATAAGACGATAATGAGTTTAGCTGAGTCTGTTGCCTCATTGACTCAGAATACCAAAGATTTCCAGCAGTCTATCAACCAGAGTTTACGAGATAATCAAAAGATTGTTCAGGCAATAGTCAAGCTATTTCTAATTTAGAAACCCAGGTTGGTCAGATCGCTGAGTCTTTAAGAGAAAGAGAAAAAGGTAGGTTTCCTAGTCAACCCCAACCCAATCCTAGGGGAGTTCATGAAATATCTTCCGGTGAGAAATCATCAAATCATGTGAATGCAATTAGAACCCTTAGTAATGGTAAAGTGGTAGATAACAAGGTAACTGCGCCTGATAATGAACATACTGTAGTTCACCCATCTGATCCAATAGATGAAGAGACTGATAAAGTCTCTAAAGAGCCTGAGGTAGCTCCTCATAAGCCAGATTTTGTGTCCAGAGCCCCATTCCCACAACTGTTAGCACCCACAAAGAAGGAATCCAACTTTAATGACATATTGGAGGTTTTTAAGCAAGTCACTATCAACCTTCCATTATTAGATGATGCAATTAGGCAGATTCCTCCTTATGCCAAGTTCCTTAAGGACATGCGCAAGCGAAAGCGAAAGCTTAGTGTACAAAAGAAAGCCTTTTTAGCTAGTCATGTGAGTTCAATTATCCAGAACAATACAACTCTTAAGTACAAAGACCCAGGTTCCCCAACCATTTCTTGCACAATAGGTAATTACCATGTTGAGAGAGCCTTACTTGACTTAGGAGCCAGTGTGAACTTACTACCGTACCATGTGTACCTCCAGCTAAGACTTGGTGATTTGAAACCTACTCAGATGACACTGCAGTTAGCTGATAGGTCTGTGAAAATTCCTCGTGGTGTCATAGAGGATGTTCTTATTGAGGTTGATAAGTTTATTTACCCAGTAGATTTTGTTGTCCTTGATACCCAACCTGTCCCTGACCCAGAGAATCAGATACCTGTGATATTAGGTCGTCCGTTTTTAGCAACATCTAATGCGATCATTAACTGTCGAAATGCTGTTATGAACTTATCATTTGGTAATATGACTATTGAGCTAAATATTTTCAATATTAGTAAGAAACCACCTGAGTTAGATGACCCGTGCATTGAAGAGGTGAACATGATAGGAACACTAGGTCAGGAGTCATTACCGAACACTTTGTTAGAAGATCCGTTAGAGAAAGGCCTAGCCCACTTTGGGTTTGATTTTGATGATGATAGTGTAATCAATGAGGTGAAAGCTTTGTTAGATTCAGCCCCTTTGTTAGACGCTAGTAATGGATGGAAACCTGAGTTTGAACAACTACCGGTTTCTAAATCTACCCTAATTCCTTCTTTAGAAGAGCCTCCTAAGTTGGACCTTAAACAACTACCAGATACTCTGAAATATGTATATTTAGGCCCATATGAGACTTTGCCTGTGATTGTAGCATCCGACTTGGATAGTAACCAGGAAAGTAGGCTAGTGACCGTGCTTCAAGATAATAAGAAAGCTTTAGGGTGGACCATAGCAGACATTAAGGGAATAAGTCATACTCTTTGTATGCATCAGATTCATTTAGAGGATGATACAAAACCGTCCAGGGAGATGCAACGTCGACTTAACCCCAATATGAAAGAAGTAGTTCGAACTGAAGTGCTTAAGTTGTTAGATGCGGGTATTATTTACCCAATTTCAAACAGTAAGTGGGTCAGCCCCGTTGAGGTTGTCCCCAAGAAATCAGGTATCACTGTAATTCAGAATGATAACAATGAATTAATCCCAACCCGAGTGACCACGAGGTGGCGTGTTTGTATTGACTATAAAAAATTAAACAAGGTCACAAGGAATGATCACTTTCCCCTTCCTTTCATCGACCAAATGCTAGAGAGATTAGCTGGACATAGCCACTATTGCTTGCTAAATGGTTTTTCTGGTTATAATCAGATTGTTATTGCCCAGAAGATCAAGAGAAAACTACTTTTACCTGTCCCTTTGGTACCTTTGCATATAGACGCATGCCTTTCGGGTTGTGTAATGCACCCGCTACTTTTCAGCGTTGTATGATGAGCATATTCTCTGACATGGTAGAACGGTTTTTAGAGGTCTTTATGGATGATTTTTCGGTATTTGGGTCATCTTTTGATGAATGCTTGCATCATTTGACATTAATGTTGACTAGGTGTAAGGAAAGAATTTAGTGATTAATTGGGAAAAATGCCATTTCATGGTTCGATCAGGAATTTTTTTAGGGCATATCGTATCTTCTAAGGGTATAGAGGTAGACAAAGCCAAAGTTGACCTTATTAAGACTTTACAGGTTCCCAAAACAGTACGAGATGTTAGGTCATTCTTAGGGCATGCAGGTTTTTATCGTCGATTCATTAAGGATTTTAGCTTGATTTCTAGACCTCTTTGCAATTTGCTTGCAAAAGATGTTAAGTTTGTCTTTGATGATGCTTGTTTAAAGGCTTTTGAGAAGCTTAATACTTTACTCACTACCGCTCCCGTAGTCCAGGCACCTAACTGGAACCTACCCTTTGAGACAATGTGTGATGCTTCAGACTATGCTATTTATGTTGTGTTAGGTCAGCGAGAGAACAAATTACTTTATGTGATTTACTATGCTAGCAAAACCTTGAATGATGCCCAAATGAACTACACCACCACAAAGAAGGAACTGTTAGCCATTGTTTTTGCCTTAGACAAGTTTAGATCCTATCTCTTAGGTTCTAAGGTTATAGTCTTTACCGATCACGCTTCTTTGAAATACCTTCTGTCTAAGAAGGATACTAAACCTAGATTGATTAGATGGATCCTTTTGTTACAAGAATTTTCACTAGAAATTATAGACAAAAAGGGTGCCGAAAATGTAGTAGCAGACCACTTGTCTAGACTTGTTTTGGATTCCCCAGATGATTCTCCTCCTGTGAGGGATAACTTTCCTGATGAACAACTATTTGTTGTTTCCCAATCACATTGGTTTGCGAATATAGTGAACTATCTTGTTACTAGTCGAATGCCTCAACACTGGGGTAAACAAGATCGTTCTAGGTTTTTAGCTGAGGTGAAACATTTCTTTTGGGACGATCCTTACTTGTTTAAGTATTGTCCATACCAGATTATTAGGAGATGTATACCTGAGAGTGACCAGTCAAGTATTATTCCCAAAGTTATTGTGTTGCTTGTGAGCGATGCCAGAAGTTAGGAACCATTTCTCGTAGAAATATGATGCCTTTGAACCCTATTTTAGTGATTGAGGTCTTTGATGTGTGGGGCACTGATTTTATGGGTCCTTTTCCTAATTCGTTTGGTTATTTTTACATCCTTGTCGCCGTAGACTATGTGTCTAAGTGGGTAGAGGCGGTTTTGTGTAAAACAAACGACCACAAGGTTGTGGTCCGGTTTTTGAACGATAACATATTTGCACGTTTTGGTACACCGCGAGCTATAATTAGTGATGAAGGGTCACATTTTTGTAATCGACCGTTTAAGCTTTTAATGAAGAAATATGGTATTACCCACAAAGTAGCTACCCCATATCACCCACAGACAAGTGGTCAAGTAGAGGTTTCCAATAGGGAGATAAAACGTATTCTTGAGAAAACAGTTAATCCTAATAGGAAAGACTGGTCGTTGAGGCTAACTGATGCCTTATGGGCTTACCGGACCGCGTTTAAGACCCCTATTGGAATGTCACCCTATCGTCTAGTTTTTGGTAAGGCATGTCACCTGCCTGTGGAGTTAGAACATAGAGCGTATTGGGATGTAAAGCAGTTTAATTTTTCACTTGACAATGCAGGAGCTCACATGAAGCTCCATCTCAATGAGTTGGAAGAGATTCAGAAAGATGCATATGATAGTGCTAGGGAGTATAAGAACAAAATGAAACTTGTGCATGATAGAAATATTTTAAGAAAGTCATTTTCTCCAGGTCAAAAAGTTCTTCTGTATGATACTCGGTTGCATCAATTCCCCGGGAAGTTACGGTCTCGGTGGACCTGTCCATTTGTTGTTCGCACAATTTTTCCTCATGGTGCTATTGAGATTGAGACTCAAGATGGTAGAAATCCTTTCAAGGTTAACAGTCAGAGATTGGAACCATTTTTAGAGCCTTTTCCTACAGGTGATGTTGAGGAGGTCTCTCTGGAGGACCCTGCTTACTCTGATTGACCGTCAGGGTTGTTCTTGTATATTAGTATATTTTTGTAGGATTTAGGTTTTTATTTTATTCTCCATGGATAGATTGCTACGCTTCACTCAGGTACTATCTTTCTGACTTACCTCGTTATTCCTCTTTTTACTTATCTATTGGTACTGCTCTTTATTTCGAAACATTGAGGACACTGTTTGATTTAAGTTTGGGGGTAAGGGAAGAGAAACTTTTTAGTGAAATAATAAAGCTCTAAAATTTGAAATCTTGTGAACACTTCAGGGTGACACTAACCATTCTAGGTAGTTGGAAACTTAGCTCTTTTTTATAAGAATTGGTGTGCCCAGTTAAATGGTCTATTCATAAAAGGACAGGGTTCAGGTGTTAGAAAAAACATGATATTCGTCACCACATCTTGGAGTCTATCTCGACCATATCACTTTCTGTTTTTACTTTTGCAATTTTGTGTTTCTCTAAGTGATTTGGTGGGGCCAATATCAAATTGTTATCGCCGTCAGGATGAAATAGAGTAGAGTGTTTTGAGATCAAGCCCGATTCTTGCTTTATTCAAAAAAAAAAACAAAAACTAAACAATATTGACACTTTGATAGCAATATGTGTGTGTTCTCCATGTCTCCGTCGCCTAAGCAAGCGTGGAACGCAGGATCCATGGGAACTATCATGTAAGATGCTGATAAGAACCATGCGCTTGGATACAATTTGATCCAATCATGTTATCAATATATTTATCGTTTTATTTTCAATAAATCGATCGCTGGGACCCTTGTATATGCCAGTTGAATCGATATTAGTATTATGATTAAGACCATGTATCTCAAACCATTAGGATACATCCTGGCACTGACCTTCAGACAGATATGGGAAACACCGTTCACCTTAGTCAACACATGCAACCTTCATATTTTCCATGTCCATCTTCTAAATCTTTTCATGTGATTGAACTTTGATAGATTCTGAGTCTTGTGGTTAAACGATTATCTGAGTAGAGCTCTGTTGTCTTATATATGAATTTTAGTATGCTTGAGTAAACACTCATGGACATCAATTGGACTCATATAGGGCAATGATTCCCATAGCCGAAGAATTGAGTAAGCCAACTAAATAGCTTGTTTAGTGTCTATCCTTAATCGTTCACGAGTAGCTAAAATCTGGAGTAAAGGTTTTGTGGGTATACCTCTTGTAAACCCTCACGAGACAAAACTCGTCCACTAGGGACACCTAGGGGTTTAACGGCTTATTACATATGCTAAATGTAGTCGCGATTCCTGCGAAAGTGAGTTATGATTTTATTTATATTTGCTCGAGGACTAGCAAATAGTAAGTTTGGGGGTATTTGATAGGCACATTTTTGTGTCTAAATTGCGCTCGATTATCTATTTTGATAATGTTTGTTTTTGTACTTATTGTGTCTTTTTATGTCTTTGTAGGTATATTTGAGAAATAAATAATTTGGGAAAAATTGGCTCGAAAAGTGATAAAGGCACCCCCGGAAAGAATTGATAAAGGCACCCACACTTTGGATTGGGGGCACCCCCTTTTGCATCTCAAACATCCGAAAATGGCGGGAAATTATTTATTCACGAGAAAATCTTCGGTGATTATTTGGAACCGAATTTTATGGAGTTTTGACGTGTTCTTTCTACCCCAAATTGATCAAACACTCAAGGGATAACACAACACACGTCAACAGAGAGATATAGCCGGAAAAATCTGCTTGGAAAATTCGAATTTGGACGGGAAAAGGAGTTCGTTCCTGTTTTGATTTCACACGGATTCCAAGTTGATTTGGAGTTGATTTTTGGTTCCTTATCGCTTCTCTAGGGTTGCTAGGGTTTACCAATACTATATATAGCAAAGAGAAGCCAAGAAAAAGGAAGTTTGGGATCACAACTAAAACCATTAATGATTTTTATGCTTGGAAAAGCATCCACAGATCTAGCAATTGTGACATTTCAATTCACCATCACAAAATATTGTGTGGTAAGACGCAAATCAATTTTAGAAAGGAACGAATTACTAAGTCATCGATTCTAGAACGAATTACTAAATCGCGGTGTTGACAAAAACGTACTTGCATCTATTCCGATTATAACTTATCATCAACAACAAAAAAGTAGAGATGAAGAAGGAGAACTAGTATATTGTGGATCAAATTGAATGTTCAGTTTGTTTTGATGATTTACAAGAAGGTGATATGCTAAGATTATTACCTAATTGAAAACATAAATCATTCAATCATCAAACTTACACAACCAAAAATCAACCAAGATATCCCCTGTTGGGAAATAAAAGGAGGACGACACGTGTAAGACGATTAACGAAGGAGACAGTGGTACTAAGAAGAATGAGAAGCACGCAATCAAAGCCGTATCAAAGGATCGAAAAGGGACAGATGTGAAAGACTGAGTAAATCCCTGCATGTTTGACACATAAGATCGGGAGAATAATATCACACTGATCGAAACAGATAGCATTAAATGCTTATTGAACGGGAAAGTAGGAGTAATGATGAATGAGGAACGGGAAAGTAAGAGTAATAATGAACGTGGAGCGGGAAAGTAAGACAATAATTACTTTTATCACACGCTTGACACATATGATCGGAACAAAGCTGATTCTCAAGGAACGAAGAGTACGTGTTAATCATGCAAGGTAACGGACCAAAAAGCAAAAAGCATGACCTGTCAATCGTACAATCATCCCGATCCAAAGATAATAAGGAGAACGAAAGAGGGTATCGGGACAAGAGGGACCCATTAGATAATCTATAAATAGAAGAGAGCATTCAACAGAGAGGGGGTCGGAAAATTGAAGTGAAGAAAAGGCTAAGGAAGAGTAATCAGAGAAAAAGGAAAAAGATCATTAGGTATGTATACATTGTATAAGATAGGATTTATAAGTTCCACGATCAGGATTCATTTTCTATATTCAAAAAGATTATGGATTTGTGACTGTAATTTGATAAGATTTATGATCTGTAAATAAATGGATTATTGAAATCTTTCTCATTAATTGATTTAAAAGAGGATTCAATATATCGAATTGTAAGTTAAAATCTTTCTGTTTACTGTTTTTTCATCAAATCATTGGTTGTTGATGCCAATGGGAATTTTGGCATAAACAATTTGGCGCTAGAAACAGGGACTGGGTTAAAGGATTTATCCTACCTGTTCATGAAAAATGGATTTATCTGTTATATATGTATTTCAAAGGTAAAGAAATTTAGTATAAAGAATTTGGTAGTTTTATGCAACATTTTGGCTTAATTTAACTTTAGCCAGCAAGTGATTTCTTCAGCATAATAACCTTTATGTGATATGAAAAATGGAAATTGTATCTCATTGAAAAGAAAAACTTTAAAGTTTGAATGGATCTGTTTAAATGTTTTATTTCCTATTATATGCGTTTTAAAAGATTCATGGTAAATAATACAAATTATTTGACTAAAAGTATAGACATATTTTTAGAAGATCAGAAAACTAGTTTCTGTCACTTTCTTTATAAAATAATCTGTTGAGAAATTATATGGCTAACTTTTAAAAGATCATTAGAATTCAAGGGAAGAAAGGAAATAATCAAGAAAAAAAGAATCCAGAAGAAATATGTCTCAAGAAGCAGGCTCTGGAAACCAAGACAGTAACGACAGACAAAGTTACAGATAAAGGCTAAGGAAGAGTAATCAGAGAAAAAGGAAAAAGATCATTAGGTATGTATACATTGTATAAGATAGGATTTATAAGTTCCACGATCAGGATTCATTTTCTATATTCAAAAATATTATGGATTTGTGACTGTAATTTGATCAGATTTATGATCTGTAAATAAATGGATTATTGAAATCTTTCTCATTAATTGATTTAAAAGAGGATTCAATGTATCGAATTGTAAGTTAAAATCTTTTTGTTTACTGTTTTTTCATCAAATCATTGGTTATTGATGCCAATGAGAATTTTGGCATAAACATCCCCAATCCAAAACATCATGAAAATCAGACAAGTCAATATGATTCGAAAAACCCACATGCAAATATATGTCTTAAAACATAAGCACCGATCCAAAATCCAAATACCAAAGCTAGTACCCAAACATAAAATTGAGTAAAAAGCCTTACTTTGAAAACCCCTAATAATAAAATCGAGTAAAATGTCATAATTAGAAAACCCTTAATTAGAAAAACCCTGATTTCAAAATCGAGTAAAAAAGTCATAATTTCACAAACCCCAGCTACAAAATCGAGTGAAAAAAATCAATTAAGAACTAAAAGAGTTTGGGTTTCGTGAAAATATACCTTCATAACCAATTTTAATCTTCTTCCCGCTATCTTCCTCTGAAACCTGCTACGACTGTTTTTGTTAGCTTCTATTTATCGAACATTTGGAAGCATAAACAACTCGATGGGCATCTTGGACATTTTAACTTACCTTCTAAAAAAACGGTATATATTTGTACGTCGGCTTATTAAAAATTGGGACATTTTACACACTAATTCCCCAAAAAAATAATTTGATTTTGTAATTTTAAATTTTGGCTATATCTAAAATATCCTTTATCAACTTATTTTTACTAATAAATTTATTGAATGAATATTTACCAAATGAATATTTATCAAATTTTATATTCAATTAATTTGTTAGTATTATGTTTGATTATTTTTCTGCATCACCTGGTAAATACTATTTTCTTCTTTCATGGTAAAACAAGTACAATAACTGTTGGAACTTAAAGTCTTATAAGAATTTAGAATATGGATCTTTAATACTTGTATCTTGCTCCTAATATACTTGTGGAATAAAGATATATCCAATTGATTATTTCAATGTTTTTTTTTTTGTATTTACTAATTTTGATTTTCTTTCTTTTGAATTTTTAGTTAACGATTAATAAATGGAGAAGTAGTCATGATAAATATGACATAAACAGTTGCGCAGAAGTGGTTCTGGTGAGCAAAGCTCAGAAGGTTTGATTAGTAATGACATGGAATGTTGGAATTCCATACTTTAGAAAATTTTGTGCATGTAAGCCTTACTGCCTCTTTAGACTTACTTTTGCGCGGAAGCTCATGATTAATGGATGTGATCCTTAATTTTCCTAGGAGGCGTTGTTTGACTAGGGCACCGAAGCTATGTCTGAAAGCGTAATCAATTAGATGTTATTGTGATTACCAAAATCTAGCATCTTTGGATCACAACCAAATAAATTTGAATCGTATAAAAGTTTATTACCTTATTATAAAATCAACTCATATTAGCATTTAGAAGATGATAATCAATCAAAACAAGTAATAAATTGACTCAAGCATCTAACGTGGTTCGACAATCAAATTTTCTACATCCACGGGTAATAAAGATTTGTATTACTTTTAGTCTTCATCATCAAAAGTTACAAGAAACTTGATATGCCATAAAATCATAATCATGTTAATCAAATAATAACTGAACTAAAAATTTACACAAGTCTCATACCTAAACTCTTTTATTCTGATTCTATATCTTATGTCCAATTTTCCTCTCAATTTTCAGTCCCTTTTCCTGTTTATGAGTTTGGTATTTATATCCAATTTGATGGATCCCTCCAAGTTACCTTTCCACCTATTTATTCTTATCCATCCTTGGAGCGAAATGTAGTCCCGTAAAACTTATTTGTATTTTCCGCAAGACTTGATCATGCTTCCCGTAAATCTTAGCATGCATATCGCTTGTTTCCCTTAGTTTCTCACCTGTTATCCTGCAACTCCTCTACGGTCTTGTATTTAAGTTATTATTTTTGGACTTGGATGAACGTTGTGGTCCTATTAGAATCATAGCATGTCTGACATGTGGCTCTTAAAAGTGATTTGTCATGCTTTAGTGCTTTTTGTTCCGTAACTTATAAAGTTGATACGTGTCTCCATGCATCAATGTTCATCACTACTATTTATTGTGCCAGGATTTCCCGCAACCTGGGTGTCAGTCAGGCAGCAAGCTTATCTGTTTCGAGCAGTGTGTCTTGCTTTCCCGCAACTCACATGTCGATCATGCATCAACGCTGTCAGGTTCAAATCTTATCGAATTTTCAGATATCAGTTCAGTACTTCTCAAAAGGTTTTGTTTCAGTGTTTCTCGTCCCATCGTAACTCGTTACTTCTCCAATAGTTTTTGGACACGCGTAGCTTGGAATTTATTCCCTCACCATTTGTCCCCTTTTTTTTTTTTCAATTTTTGACCCATGGCAAAAATTTAGAAAAATAAAAATAGTAATTATTACTTTTTCACCTGCAATAACTTCTCCACCCACGCTTAGTTTCACTTTTTTCCGATTTTCTCGCTAGCAGTAACGTCTTTTCCCACGTTTTTGTCAGTTGACGGTTTCAAGGTAATTAAATCTCTGATAAAGTTTTTTTTTCAGTTTTCGACGGTTCGTTCGTTTGAGCTTTCTCTTATTTAAAGTTAATCATATCCTTCATACTATTCTTTATATCATTTGTCTTCTTCTTCTTAAAGTCTTTATACTTTTCATTCTCTCGAGCTTTTCAAAGATTCTTCAGCGTCTTTTCATTCTCCCAAACTTTTGTGATCAAGGACTTTTGCATCGGGATCAAGTTTCCTGTTCACTCAATCATTTGATTCTTTTCTGTCTTTAGTTTCATTACAGGTAATCTTCTTGGCTTTTTCTTTCATGTATTTGTTCATCCTTTTTACTGAATCTTTTTAGAGTAAACAATGATGATACTGATAATGGTGCTGATGATACTGATAATGTTGATGATGATATTGATGATATTCTTATTTCTGTGTGTATTATTTGTTGGAGTATATGACAATGATGATGATGATTCCTTTGTTTTATAGTTTGATTTCTATACTGTGATTTTTTCTTTTTCTTGATCAAAAAATTGTTTCCTAGACGACATTCTGATTATGTGTTTATTTTGTTATTCTTCTGCCTTGTATCTTTCATCTTGTTGTTCTTCTTATTTTTGTTTATGGTGTATTTATCTTTTCTGTTTTTCTCATGTAGATAAAAATTTATCATGGCTGGAAGAAATGAAGGTAAAGTCACTGGTGATGCTTCTCATCAGGATGATCAACCTTTGGTTAGGAAGTCATCTCGCTACCTGTATCGAAATGCCACCCTTCTGAATCTACAAAGCCCGCAAGTGTTCCTGTTGCGGCCAGCAATCCTGCTCCCAAGAACAAGCGGGCTCATGAAAGTTGTAGCTTTAAATCAGTGAACCTTGAGGAATTCAAAAGGAAACATCATCTTCGCGGATTCAAAGTCTCCTTCTATGATCAGGTTGAAGATGAAATTTCAACGGAAATGATGGAAGGTTTTGATTGCAACAACAAGAAGTTATTAATCCATGCAGGAGCATTAGATGCGGGCCTACAACTTCCTTTGTACCAGAGCGAAAATCCTTTTCAGTTTGAGGTTCTTGCCAGCCGCAACCAATCCCAACATGGCTTAGTGCGATCCGTCACTCAATATAATGTAAATTGGTGGCGCGTACTGGATGAATGCAGCATGCGAAGCCAAGGAAGAACCAATTTTACCTGTTACGTTCCAAATACTGTGGAACGTAAACATTACACAATGGAGAACTTTCATGCTACCTATGCGGACAACATTGCCGCGAAGAATTACAAGAAATGAAGCGTTGGCCCGGTCCGCAAAGGTGGTGAGGGATTCCGCCTGCTAGCGGAAATTGATAATTCCAAGCTGAAGTACATTCCAAGGACAGTACTTCCTCTAAAAGAAAAAATCCGCGTGGATCACGACTTCAAATAGTACCGCACCTCTTTAGTCATTGAGGGTCCATGGGTCTTTGGTTTTGTCCCAGATAATGTGGTTTACAATCTTCTTACCCGCTTCAATGGATACTGCCCTTGGTGGTTAAATTTTACTTCTTTCAATTTTTCACTTGTCACTGCGGTACGTAAAGTTTCTCTCTGTCTTTTTATACTATACTTTTATATATGGCTTTATGGTTAAAATTTCTCTTTGGTGACTAAAATTTCTTATTTTTTATAGCCGCAAGCTGATGAAAGCGCAAAAGGTGACGCGCGTGTGAAGCGCAAGGCTGCAACCCCCACAGAAAAGGTATTGTTTTAACCAAATGAATTCTAATAATCCTTATGAATTTCATTTAATGAATTATTGCGGTTCATTAATAGGGTGGAAGAAGGTGGAGGGTGCACCCCGGGCTTCCAAAGACAGGGAAGAGGGAGAAATTCGAGATTCTCCCCTTCGTCGTCCACTCTTGAGAGGAGAAGGAAGCTCCGTTCCAGAGAGACGTGAAGAAGAGAAGAACATACCTCTTCAACTAACAAATTTTGAGTCTACGGAACAAATTGGTGTTGCGGAAGAAATTTCAGATGCTGCGGTCAATTTCTCGCACCAATCTGTCTTTCCTGATCCTTCTTTTTTCCTCAAATTCTCTCCTTTGGTCGTTGATGAGCCACTTGAAGCTGCCGCAAGTGAAGATGATTCAACTGACAAAGAGGATCGCCTTATACAAGGTGATCCTATAAATGCTTCAGAAGTGGAGAATACGCGTGTACATGCTGAAGTACCAGATGAGTTTGCGGACACTAGTACAGCAAGTAGTGTGCCCGTAAGTACTATGGTAGAAACTGCAACTGCCATGGTTAATGTTGCAAGTGCGGCTGTTGCTGATGCCACGCAATATAATAAAGAGATCCCACAGAAGAATAAGGTAAAGGAGTTGTGGAAGATTCAGATCTCTTGGCTAAAGAAGAAGAAGCCTTCCGTTGGTTCATGCCAAAGGAGCTTCTGTCGGTCCCAAGCGACTCCTTACGATGGATGCGGATAGTCCTTCGGTCTCGCATTTGCGGGAGTGCATACGGGCTGCACCATATGATATGGTTAAAGATGTTTGGCTAAAAGGTCAAGGTCAATATGTTGACCCCACATTCCGCATAAACGAACCTTCTTCTCTTGCTGAAATAATTGCGCTTGCGGACGGAGAAGTATACTCTTTCCCGCAACAAGCTCTTATTCAGGTATTCTTATTGTCTTTATTTTCTTTATTTTCTTCTTATTTTTAGTTTTATTTATAACTTTAATTCTGTACTTTGCATCTTGTGCGGGGTCAAAACGCTGCACATACAGCGTATAAATTCTTCAAGGCGCGGTCCACAATGAGGAGTCCCAATTTAGGACTGTAGAAGAGGAAGCTACAGGCTTGAAGCGGGAGAATGACATGCTTCGCCAACAATTGCTTGACCTTCAAAATCAAGGTTTAATTCTTTCTATCTCGTCAATTTTTCTTATTTTTTTTATTTTTTTTCTAAATTACTTCATGGGATCAGCGGGGGATTCAGAACTTATATCTAGGATGCGGCGTAGAAATACGCAGTTGAGAGATCATGTAGTGAGGGTTAACAAAGAGAATATGGAGGTCAAGACCAGATTTAACAACCTTGTTGATAGCCATGAGTTGGTTTCACGGAAGCACGATGAATTGGAATATCAACATCGGCTTTTATTTGGGGAGAAAATCCGCAAGAAAAGCGGAGTTTGATGCTACTTTATCATGGACTAAAGATTGCGTTCTTGAAGCGCGGTTAAGATCTGATAGATTGGAAGAAGAGAACCGCAAGCTTTGTGTAGAACACCATAATATCCTTGCGGGATTTTCCCATTCCGGATCGTATCACAATTCACAGCTTTCTTTGTACATAACTCAGCTCATTAAGGACAAAGACAACTCGGCTTCAGAAGCTCATGCTAATGGAAAAGCCCTTGCGGATTTTCAAGCTAAAATCCGTAATTTATCTAATTCTATTCTTCATTGTAAGAGCGACATTTTCCGTTTGCATAAAGAAGTAGCAAGGTGTACATCTAAATTGAACCGATTGCGGGATAATGAAGCAGAGTTAAATCAGTGTCATCAAAATCTTCAACAACTCACTGCCAATCATAATAAGCTTTCGGGAGAATATGATTTTCTTGATGTTACTAAAGATGCGATGGGTCGCGAATTAGCAGAGTTTGAATCCCTCGCAAGAGGTATCCTATTTTACCGCATATTTAAAATTTAATATTATTCCCGCATTGATTAACCCGTTGCTTTCATTCCAGGGTTTGAAGAAAAATTTAAAGATGCAGACGCAAGAGCTGCTAAGGCTGAAGGAGAGCTTGGTGCGGCAAATACTAGGATGGAAGAACTCAATAAGCAACTAGATCTAGCCTCTATGAAGGCTAAAGAAACGCAAACTCAACTAGAGCTTGCCTCTACCAAGGACAATGAAGCGCACGCTCAACTTAAGCTTTTATCTTCTAAAGTTGAAGGATCTGAAGACAAATTAAAACATGAAGCTCTGAAGAATGAAAGCCTTGTTCGGGATTTATCTACTGAGAGAGGGAAAATAAAATTTTGGAAAACAAAAGTCCAAAATTCCGAAACCGAAGTAAATCAGTACAAAATAGAGCTTGAAAACAGAAGAGCTTACATTTCTTGGTTAAGAACCGAAACTCGAGTTTTAATTGCAAAAGTAGTCCACAATACTCTTGACCAAGTACAAAGATGTCCCGGATAATCCTCCCTTTGAAGCTGATCTTCCCGCACCTTAGCTTTCTTTGCTGTTACTCAGTTCTTCTTTATTTCCAAATTGTATTTGCATTTCCATTTTGCCTTGTATTTTTATCCCTGCAGAATAAATTTTGAATATATATATATTGATTGTTAGTTCATTGTACGAGAGTGAATTTATTAACCGCAAGGAAATTTTGTACCTTGAGTTACATTGAGGGTTGAAGCGCATGTCTAACTTCTCTCTGGCCAGGATGAAATTAGGATGCGGTCCCTAGAGTGTTTCTTGAAATAGGGAGTGATACAAAAATTAATGTCATGTTAGGCATCTCTGTGGCGAAAGATCCAATAGTCATACACTCATAAACATTTACATGGACT
Organism: Papaver californicum; assembly: GCA_023531435.1. NCBI lineage: Eukaryota > Viridiplantae > Streptophyta > Magnoliopsida > Ranunculales > Papaveraceae > Papaver > Papaver californicum. The sequence goes on along the minus strand of JAJJMC010025027.1, from coordinate 2,600,324 downwards.
TTCTAGAGAGATTACATTCTGCTGTTTTACCTAGTATGAAGCCAAATTGTTGTATAATTGCATTGCTGGTTGTGAGCACTTCCTGAAGTGGAGAGTACCTGATACAATAATTAATGTCATGTTAGGCATCTATGTGGCGAAAAATCCAACAATCATAGATATTCATTTGGACTTTCTAGAGAGATTGCATTTGATTTGCTTTACCTATTATGAGCACAAACTATTGTACAATTGCATTGTCGGTTATGGATAATATAGTTTGCGATATTGTGCGTTCCAAGGATGTTGTAGAATTTCCCCATCCATATTCCGCAGATGGTATGATCCTTGTCCCGCAATATCTTGTATAACATAAGGTCCTCCCCATGTAGGTGCAAACTTTCCTGCTTTTTTATCCCTTTGGTATTCCGGGATTTGCCGTAGAACGTACTGTCCTTCCACAAAGTTCCATAATTTTACTTTTTTATTGTATTCTTTTGCCAATCTTTTTTGATAATTTTCCATTCTTGAAGTGTAACCTCTCTTCTTTCTTCTAAGTCATCCAACTTTTCAAGCATTAAGTCTGAATTCAAGTTTTTCTCCCATGTTTCTGTTCTTGTTGTGGGTAAAATGACTTCCGTTGGAATAACTGCTTCTGCTCCATATGTAAGAAGAAATGGTGACTCTCCAGTGTACTCCTTTCTCTTTGTGCGGTATGCCCATAATGTATTATGAAGCTGTTCACACCATCGTTTATGATGGCCATCTAGAGTTTTCTTTGAATTCATGGAAATCGTTTTATTTGTTGCTTCAGCTTGTCCATTGCTTTGTGGATAGAGTGGAGTAGACTTATTCTTTTGAATATTAAATGCTTCGAAAAGCATATCAATATTTTTCCCTTGTAATTGTTTTCCATTATGCGAAACTATGGCTACCGAAATTCCAAATCTACAAATTATATTCTCAAATAAAAATTTGAAAACATCTGTATCTCTGATATGTTCAAGAGCTTTGGCCTTAACCCATTTAGTGAAATAATTTGTGGATGCAATTAAATATTTTTTTTTTTGAGTACCTTCCACTAATGGCCCAACAATGTCTATTCCCCATTTTGCAAATGTCCACGGACTGAGTACAGAGTTAAATTATGTTGCGGGTGCTTTTATTCTTTTCGCATATCGCTGACATTCTTCACATCTTTTTACCATATTTTCCGCATCTTTATGCATAAATGGCCAGTAATATCCTTGTATGTTTTGCTTTTAATGCAAGTGATCGTCTTCCACTATGATTTCCCGCATCTCCATAATATATATCTTTGAAAATCGTTGCCCTTCTTCTTGTGATAGACATCGAAGTAATGGTCCCAAAAAAGATTTGCGGTATAGAATTTTACCGCAACTGATAATTCACAGATTTTGATTGCACCTTTTTTGTCTCTTTAGTGTTTGCGGTCAAGATCCATCCTGCAAATATTGATGTATTGAAACCCTCCAATCTTTTTCGGATAATTTATTTTCTGATTTTTGTGGAAAGTTTGTATCATCTTTATCAGCGGCATCTTCAATATATTCTTCAACTTCTTCTTCCATGTTTTCAACTGCCCACAACTTAATTGACGGCTCATAAATGCGCCCAATTTTGACTACTGAAGTGTTTTGATCCTTTATTATTGAAGAAATAAATGCTAGTACATCAACATGGCGATTCTTATCCCTGGATAAATGCCGAAAGGTTATATTTGGGACTTTGAGCGCCAATTTTTGCACAAGATTCTTGTATTCTATCAGGTCTTCATCAAGCGCTTGATATTTCAACTCAACCTGCCGAATTATTAATTGCGAATCACTTGTGAGCCGCACATCACAAATTCCCAATTCAATGATGAGTCGAAGAGCATAAACCACAACCTCATATTCCACTATATTATTTGTATGTTCGCCAAACTCAAGGCGAAATGCATATACCATTTGGTCTCCTGTAAGAGTTGTAATCACACTTCCAATTCCCGCACCTTCTTTATTCCGGGCCCCATCAAAAAATACTTCCCATCTGCGAGAATTTACAGAACTTAAAATATATTGGGGATCATCATCTTCTATTCCGGGTAAACCTTGGATTCCAAAATCATCATCTAATGCTAAATCTGCAAGGAATCTGCTAGGACTTGCGATTTTTGTGCAGTTTGTATTTCAAATAAGATGTGGGACTGTTCCAATTATGCATTCCATTTTGCTATTCTTCCTACTTTTCCCACATTCTTCAATACAGACTCTAGCGGAGCTTTGCTTGGTACCCACACATAATGTGTTAGAAAATACGTGCTTAATTTCTGGGTAGCAAAAACCAATGATAAAATTAATTGTTCAATTTTGGTATAGTTTATTTCCGCAAGGTTAAGAGTTTTGCTGATATAATATACTGGTTTTTATACTTTTTCATTTGTTCGTACCAATACTGCACTTACAACATCTTCTGTTGCGGCTATGTACAAGGCGAGCACTTCTTCAGGTTTTGGCTTCTGAAGTGCAGGTAACGTGGCGAGATAAGATTTAATATTTTGGAAGGCTTGCTCACAATTTTCATTCCATACAAATTTATTTTTCTTTTTCAAAGTGTCAAAAAAGGGCTTGCATTTGTCCGATGATCTAGCAATAAATCTGCCGAGTGCGGCCAAACAACCATTTAATTTTTGTACTTCTTTAACATTCCTTGGAGATGGCATATCAAAAATTGCCTGAATTTTTTCCGGATCAACTTCAATCCCTCTTTTGGTAACCAAGTACCCCAAAAACTTTCCTGACGTAACCCCAAAAATGCATTTATCGGGATTAGTTTTCATTCTGAATTTTGCAAGGCTTCAAATATCTCTTTCAAATCTTGTAATAATCCTTTGAAAATTTACTTTTTATCAACATGTCATCTATATAAACTTCGAGAGTGTGGCTTATCCATGGTTTAAAAATTGCGTTTACCAACCGCTGATAAGTTGTTCCTGCATTTCTTAGCCCAAATGGCATTCTGGTATAAAAGTACAAACCGTGTGGAGTGAAAAATACAGTGTGTTCTTGATCTTTTTCAGCTAAAGCAATCTGATTATACCCTGAATGCCCATCCATGAAGGATAAAGCTTCATGTCCTTCAACAGCGTCCACCAACTGATCAATGCTGGGAAGCGGATAACTATCTTTTGGGCATGCCTTGTTTAAGTTGGTGAAGTCTATGCAAATTCTTACTCCCCCATTATTTTTTGGTACAATCACCATGTTTGAAATCCAGGTTGGGTATCGCACCTCTCGAATAAACCCTGCATCCATGAGCTTTTTCAACTCCTTTTCAACTGAGAGGTGATATTCAGGTGATACCTTGCGTATGCGTTGTCGAAAAGGTGTCGTTCTCGGATGTATGTGCAACTCATGTCGAACAATATTTGGATCGATTCCTAGCATGTCCTCTATTTTCCATTCGAAAATATCCACATAGTCTACAAGTAGAGTGACCAGATTATGCTCCCTTTCTGTTTCCATCAACGTTCCAATCTTAATCATTTTGGGGAGTTCCTCTGTTCCTATGTTGACATTTTTGGTTTCTTCAATGGATGTAAAAGTGGATTTGGGAACTCCTAGATGTGTGGGAGCCCCCTTTAACTGCTATGCAGGAAGACTGCCTTCATCAATTCTTGGCATGCTTTCCTTCATTGAAATACCTTCATTTGTTTCATTTACTGCCTTACTTCCCGCTGTCTTAATCATATATTGGATTAGGGCTTCTTCTTTAGCCTTCATCTTTCGTTCTTTTTTCTTATGTTGTTGTTGTTGTTGTCGCTCTTCATTCATGCGGATTTCTGCAAGAATACAGGATTTTGCTTCATTCTGATCTCCTTCTATCTCCATCTCCCCTTGCGGTGTCGGGAATCGCAAGTATTGGTGATATGTTGAAGTTACCCCTTTCAATTGATGGACCCAATGTCTACCAATGATGGCGTTGTATGGAGATGGAGCCTCCGCTACAGTGAATTTAGTCAGAATACTTATCGGTCCAACTGCAACATCAAGTAAGATTTCCCCTTTTGGTTTTGAAGCTAATCCATTAAACCCATAGATTGTGTAGCAAGAAGGCGTAAGATGATCATATTTTAATCCCATCTTATGGAAGGTGTCATAAAACAATACATTAAGAGAGCTGCCCCCATCCATAAGAATCTTCCTTACATTCCAACCAGATACTGGCAGCGTGAGTACTAGCGGATCATTGTGCATTTCAATTTCCTGGTCAACCTCGTTCGCAGAAAAAGTTAGCGGGGATGCCATCCATTCTTCCCATGCTTCAGTAACTCTTCCCGCAACCTTGAAGACTTCGTGACTGCGAACCCTTTTATGCAGTTTCTTATCAATAGCTGCACTCATGGATGATTGAATCGATTCAAAATAGGAAATCATATTAATAGTTTGATCATTTTGTGGAATATTCACAGTTTTCCCCTTATTGAGTCTTGGTGGAGGATCGGGTAAATAAATAAATTCTTTTAGCTCCCCCACATCGATCAACTTTTGCACTTGCATCTTTAGATTCCTGCGTCTTCTTGTGGAGTGGCCCCGATAGCAATGATATTCACAATACTCCTTCGAATTCTCTGTGTGTTGAGGCTGCTTTTCTTTTGTCCATGGCCAATGAAAATCTTGTCTGTTCTTTATTACATTTAGGATTTCTGACTAAGAGGTGTTGAGTTTAGTGAAAATTTGCTCCTCAAATTGGCGGATGAACTTTCTTCTATCATCTGACTTTCCTCGCTTTGATTCAATGTCAGGAGTTTCTCCCGCAACCCTCTATCCGGAACTGGTTGACGGTTCTACAAAATTTGCCATGTTGGCATTCCCCTGATGCTGAGATATTATTTTGGGATGCTGCCTTTGTATATCCTGCAATATTGCACATTTTTCAATAATATATCTGAGATTCCTTTTGTTTTTCGTATTTTTATCATGAATATCAACAAAAAGTTGGCTTTCTCGGTTGGCTATCCTCCATTTGTAGCAGTTGATAGCAATTTCTGGGGTTACATCCCCTACTGCTTGACAGATCGTCTGCCATCGGTATATATAATCTCAGATGGTCTCCTTTGTCCATGATGCAAGAGAAAATAGCTTGTCCATCCCTGCATTTGCGGGCATGTTATACATGTATGTTTCTAGGAACTTGCGGGTCAACTGTGTGTAAGAATGCACTGACCCTTCTGGAAGATTATCATACCATACCAAAGTTATCCCTTTCAAGCTTGACGGAAAATACCGGCACATAACAACATCATCCTGTTCCCACCGGGTCATGATGCGGTTGTAATACTTCAGGCGAGTTGTCGGATCTTTTGTCCCATCATAGCATTCAAAGATGGGAATATTACACTTATGCGGTATTGACGCATACGCAAGGTGTGGTGCCAACGGTGTTCTTCTAGCTTCTTTTAACACTTCTTTTAATCGTCCACCCTCTTTATTTTTCAAAATTTTAATTTCTTCTCGAATTTTCTCCATGTCCTCACAGTATTTTTGCCATCTGTTATTTTGCAACTCTGAACCATCAAAATCCAATTTATCTGGTTCATACCGTTGGCGTGCGGGTTATACTATCATCACTCTTTGATCTTTATTGACTTTTGATTTTCTTCTTTCGGGTCTCCTGGAGCTTGCTTCTTGCCCCTGTATTCTAGTTATAGATGGTTCCGCATCATGCTGGGCTTTTTCTTTGAGCATTTGGTTTTCTTGGGTCAAAAGTGAAATTTGTTCCACACAAGTATGTTGTACCTTGCGCATCTCATTCATTTCTTCCATTAATTGATGAATGGGGCCAACACTATCTTGAGATGTTTCTTTAGATGATTGACTAGTTGTATGATTTTCAGAATTATTACTTGATCATTCATGGGTTGTTGACCTTGCGATTATCCCATCATTTCCCTTTCTTGAGGAACCTTTATTGCCTGACTCCCCAAATTTTCTGTATTGACATCTTGATCCTGCGTGGTTCAATGTGTCACTGTTTCCATTTATGTAATCCTTTTTGAGATGTTGTGATTTCTTCTTAGCTCAGTCTTACGTTGTTGTAGGAGTTTCTTTACCAATATTCTAAAAGAGTTCAGATAATAAGTTATGTGTTTCAAAAAGGTTTTAACATTCACAATAAATATACAATGCAATTTGATTGACATAAAATATTCAACTTAGATTTAACATATTACACATAATCTGGGTAACTTTCTAATTTACCACTGGTTTTATAAGTTCAAGTGCAAACAAGTTATATCAAGTTCGAAAATTCAATTCAAAACTTATTTCATTGTTTTTTGTAAGAATCAAAAAATTAGTTAAACGTAAAAATCAAGAACTAGATAAATGTAACATAATTTTTGGTGAAAATTTATGAACTAAACTTTCAAATTAATGATTTAAATAATAACCTTGGTAATTTAACATATATGAGAGGTATGAAATAATGAAATATTTTGTATGAACATAATGACCAAATCTATATATACATCAACTGGTTAGTTCGGAGTAAAATTATATGTAAAGTTTTTTCAATATGACTTTTAATCATTGTATTTTAAAGAAAATATTTTTCCAATAAAACATGATTCAAGGTTTTAAAAATAAAAATTTTGACAGGTAGAACAAATTCTTTACTACCTCCATGTTTCTAGCACCAAATTGTGATTACAAAAAATCTAGCATCTTTGGATCACAACCAAATAAATTTGAATCGTATAAAAGTTTATTACCTTATCATAAAATCAACTCATATTAACATTTAGAAGATGATAATCAATCAAAACAAGTAATAAATTGACTCAAGCATTTAACGTGGTTCGACAATCAAATTGTCTACATCCACGGGTAATAAAGATTTGTATTACTTTTATTCTTCATCATCAAAAGTTACAAGAAAATTGATATGCCTTAAAATCATAATCATGCTAATCAACGAATAACTGAACTAAAAATTTACACAAGTCTCATACCTAAACTCTTTTGTTCTGATCCTATACCTTATGTCCAATTTTCCTCTCAATTTTCCAGTCACTTTTCCTGTTTATGAGTTTGGTATTTATAGCCAATTTGATGGATCCCTCCAAGTTACCTTTCCACCTATTTATTCTTATCCATCCTTGGAGCGAAACGTAGTCCCGCAAAACTTATTTGTATTTTTCGCAAGACTTGATCATGCTTCCCGCAAATCTTAGCATGCGTATCGCTTGTTTCCCTTAGTTTCTCACCTGTTATCCCACAACTCCTCTGCGGTCTTGTATTTAAGTTATTATTTTTGGACTTGGATGAACGTTGTGGTCCTATTAGAATCATAGCATGTCTGAGACGTGGCTCTTAAAAGTGATTTGTCATGCTTTAGTGCTTTTTGTTCCGCAACTTATAAAGTTGATACATGTCTCTCATGCATCAATGCTCATCATTACTCTTTATTGTGTCAGGCTTTCCCGCAACCTGGGTGTCAGTCAGGCAGCAAGCTTATCTGTTTCGAGCAGTGTGTCTTGCTTTCCCGCAACTCATGTGTCGATCATGCATCAACGCTGTCAGGTTCAAATCTTATCGAATTTTCCGATGTCAATTCAGTACTTCTCAAAAGGTTTTGTTTCAGTGTTTCTCGTCCCATCGTAACTCGTTACTTCTCCAATAGTTTTTGGACACGCGTAGCTTGGAATTTATTCCCTCACAGTCATAGTACTGGTTTTGTTTTCTTTTTCTTTTTTGATGTGGGCTACATTTTGATGTGGGCATTTTGAAGATTGTATACGTCGTATATACCCTCAGTCAGATCATTTGATTTTTAGGAAATCTTCTAACTTTCAGATTAGGGAATTTTTATACTTAAGTTTTCTTTTGATAATCATCTGTAACACTTTTCTTTTTTATAAACCTTATATCTTCATTTTATATGCTTCTTCTGTCTTAAATTATAAGTCCTCTATTTTTTTTCGTCTGTTTTAAAATAGTTGTCAGCTTCTGTTTATAGTCATATTTTTTTATTAGACTAACAAATATACCCTTAAATTTTTATAATTATAAAATCTAAAAATTAATTAGTATCTCCCGAAATAGAAAACAAATCTATTTAATATCTTTCATGTTTATCTTCATTTCCTTTTTAAAAAGTTATTTTTGGATGTAAAGGTTAAATTCCTTATTAGCTATCAAAGCTACCATATTTATCTCTTCAATCTCAACTGTAATATACCAAAGATAGAGAATTAATAAATACAGAGAATATTAGTACTAAATGTGTATAACTTTAAATATAATAGTAATTCAACATTGAATATGGGTAGTCTTTTAAATTTTTATGGTCTTTTTAAAATATTGACTTTATCGAAGCGGACTTATAATTTAAGACGAAGGGAATATATAATAATGATCAAATATTGATCCGAGAACAAGCAACATCCTTAAGCATTGTAAAAATTCATGGTTTTGTTATCCAAGACTGAGACAATTGCTACCCAAACATGTTTCGATTCATCTCACCATTTGACTCATCTCTCATATAAAAAAATCCGTAAGCACTGTAAAATCTTATAAATATTTGATAACACAAGAAGCAAAGAAAAATATATTATAAATATATTGATTTGATACTATATACTGTAAATATCAAATAAATAAGGTTTGAGATCACGTAAATTTAGGAAAAATAGAAAATCTCTAGAAATTAGGAAAATTGGAAAATCAAAAGAATTTGAAAGATTTAGGGAAGGGTAGTTCAGACCCTTTTGAATGTATAGTTGATCTGATAAAAAACCGTTATTACATAATACATATGTCAGCTTCCCATTTGTCCCATATATCCACATCAAAATGTAGCCCACATCAAAAATTGATCCGAGTTTTGCCTGACAGTATTTCAGTGATAATTGTGATTATGACTAAAACCAAAATTGGGTACTATAGTTTAAAACTACTAATTTCACTAGATTCAACTGTGAAAACTGGAAAAAAATCCCCTTTCTTTTTTTTTTCCAGGTAATCTACTCTTTAATGGGGCTAAGGGATGAACAATGAAGCAGGTGTCAGTTTTGACCAGCGAGTGATCGCGGTCGTCATATGGGCTTACCAAAAAAATTGGGTCGTCGGATGTCAAGCAGGTTTCGGTTAACCAAATGGCCACGGTTCTTTTGGTTCACCGAACAACCTCGATTTTTAGAAATTGCGGCGTTTATATGCATTGCAAATGGCTGTGACGAAATAAGTGTTGCGGAATATTTTGTAAAGGAAATATTTGTCATGGTTTTTAGAAATTGCAACGTTTATATATATTGCAAATGGCTGTGACGAAATAAGTGTTGTTGAATATTTTAATAACGGAAATATATGTCTCAAATTTGACACACTAAAATGACCCACCTACAATTCTTCTGACGCGCGAAGCGCGTGCATGCCCACTTAGAGGGTACTAATCTTGAAAGGAAACAAAGGAGTGAACAGTGAATCAGGTGTCAATTTTGACCGGGAGTGATCGCGAACGTCAGATGTGATGACCAGCGAAATTGGACCATCAGATGTCAAGCAACTGATGGTTAACCAAACGGCCACGGTTATTTTGGTTCACCAAATAGCCATGGTTTATTTTAATTGCGACATGTATATGCGTCGCAAATGGATGTAACGAAATAAATGTTGCTGAATATTTTTGTAACAAAAATATTTGTCCTAAATTTGCACAGTCGAGAGTGATCTCGGCCATCAGGTGGGCTTACCGAGAAAATTAGGTCGTCGGATGTCAAGCAGCTATGGTTAACCAAACGGCCATGGTTCTTATGATTCACCGAACAACCACGTTTTTAAAAATTGCAACGACTATATCCATTTCAAATGACCGTGACGAAATAAGTGTTGTTGAATATATTTGTAATGAAAATATCTATCTTAAATTTTACACACTAAAAATAGCCACCTACAATTTTTGTGTAGCTGTTGTTTATTTGAAGATGATATATGTTATTTTCACGATTGTTCGAAAGTGATAATTGTGTAGCTATTGTTTATTTGAAGATGATATATGTTATTTTCACGATTGTTCGAAAGTGATAACTACATCTTTCACGACAATGGCATGTGAAAACAACAATTTGCACATCATTAGATAAAGGACCAACACACAAAAATGACTACACTTTGCTACAGACCTAATGGAATTCAATAAAACAACTATGTATGCACATGAAGATGATTAAGTTTTATGGATCCATTCCCAATTTTATTTCCAAATTGCAGCTTCAGGCTTCATCTAAGCATACCAATAGAATCTATATTCAAACTCCTGATGAAATACATAGGCATACAAAATATAAGAAACCCTTTGATATCTGGTGAAATGTTTACTTCATTTCAAGATAAGAAATATTTACAAGTGGACTTGAAGACTTAAAAAGGAGGAAATTTGAAAGAAGTTTTTAATTCTATATGGCATCTGCAGTACACCTCCAATAACTTCATAACATACCGCACAAAACTATCGCTCCGTTTCGTGGACTATAATAACACCAACTGCAAGCTCCAATATGAAATTTAAAGCTTTACGCCCCTCTCATAAGTTGGTGGCGAAAAAGGGAAGTTCTTATTCATTCTGGCATGTGGCTCAACAGTATAATACTTAGGCAACTCCATGCGATACCCCCCAAGAATCTAGCATAAACGGGAGCTGATCATTCTCATTATTGCACCAAATTTGAAAACGTGTTCGGCTGTTATTCTCAAATAATTTAAGTATGTGTACATCACGGATCTTTTAACAACATAGCAGACATGTCAACAACAATAATGTTAAGATTGATAAAAAAAGGGAATAAGTTACTTCCATGGTAAAAGAATTGTGAAATTTCAGTACCTAGTTGGATCTATACAATGAAATCTGTAACTTAAATAGAGCTAGAAATAGGACCAAAGAGTCCAGCCTCTTTATACATTTCAAGGATGAATGTAACACAAGTCGTTAATTTCCATCATTCGACACCCAGTCACCTAAATCGAACATTCTACCATGCTTTTCACTCTCATCAAGGATTCCATATAAATCTAGAGCCGGAACGATTATTTTTGTACTAGTTATTACCCAATAACAGTATGATTTATCACTTCATTATCCAGGAAGCTAAAAAAAAGAAAACCTATATATACTTCAACAGAACACAACTTATACTTCAAGTATTTCCAAGTATTGTTTTTTAAACCCTCATTTAAAAAACCTATATATATACAAGAGGAGTGCACGCGCTTCACACGTCGATATTCCCCACTCAAAACAAATTATAGGGGTATACTTTTTGCGACACTTTTGTGACGGAAATTTATGTCCCAAATATTTTCAGCAACAGTGCTTTGGTGACACTCTTTTACAACTGAAATAAACGTAATTAATCCATGTAGAATTTTCATGAGAGAGGTGTCTATGTATGGAAGAGATAAGGATGAAATTAGCCACGAATATGTCCGTTTCTAAACTTTTACCACGGTAACCTCATGCCACAGTTTAGCAACAGATATAAGCGTTGTTAATTGTCAACGACCCAGACTTAATATGCACACGAAATTCCATCCGACAAACAAATTTTTCTTGGAATCTATTGTACGACCCAGATTTATTGGTCAGTCCATCTGACGAATGAGATCAACCCAAAAGTCAAAATTTAAAAAATACATTGTTTTAACGAAGGAATTGTAGGATGCAAATTTTTTGTTACAGTTTTGAGATGGTTATTTCTGTTCCAAATATTTTTAGCAGCGTTTTTTATAACTATTTTTTTGCAATGAAAATAAACGTTTCTAATCCACGTGGAATAATAGAGGGTAGGTGTCAATGCGGGGAAGAAATTAGGATTGAATTAGGGACTATATTTCCGTTGCCAAATTTTACGACGTGGAAGTTTTCGTACAATTTAGCAACAAATATAAGCGTTACTAATTTCTAATGGTTTTGATTTAATGTACACACGGAATTCTATCCGACGGACGAATTTTTCCTGGGATCTATCCTACGGCCCAGATTTTTTGGTCATCCCATCCGACGTTCCGGATCTTCCCAAAATAAAAATTAAAAAAAATTATTGTTCACTCCTCTTACTCGTTTTAAAGAGTAGATAATGACATTCTATGGAAATAAAATCACGAGTACCTCAGTACGAAAACATAAGAGTGACAGCCTATAATTTCGGTGATAAATGTTTTTTTCACAATGTCAAAGGTGATAACTACATCTTTCACAACACGTGAAAAAACAATTTGCATATGATTTAAAAGTGAAAACTGCATCTTAATTTCACAACAATGATATGCACCAAAAAAATAACAATATCATTGGTTGAAAGGTATAGTTATCATTTTCAAAATGCAAATACAGTAAAAAGCAAGGAATATATACAAACCTTCGAAACTAGTCCGAAACATCCACATACAAAAAGAAGATAATTAGCTTTGATAGCTCGAGAATATGGTCCTAATGTGCTAGTGAGCGGTGCCTAATCTGTTTGAACTTCTTCTTTCTGACCTAATATAAAAAATCAGAAAGAAATTGAATATTTGTTTGAGAATTGAAAGAAGTGCAAACAGTACAATCTAGTTAATGCAAAAGAAAAAAAATTCGTTCAGTCATTCTATCAAACACACACAGAACAATAAACAAGATTAACAATTTACATAATATCAAACCAAACAATCAATTTGTGTTTTGTTCAAGCTAACTCAATTCATGAAAACAAATATTATCACACAAATAAAACATGCACGGGGTGATTTAGTAAGAACTTATTCACTTTCAACAGGAACTTAATGGTGATAAGTTCACTTTCACTTTCAACCAAAATTTATTCACTTTCAATATAACAATAAATTATAGAGCAAGCATGAAAGCATATAGTTGAGATACATAAACCAGTGAGAAATTCAATTGATATTTTAACTAGTTTAAAAACTATACAATCAGCATAAAGTGGTGATAAGTAATTGATCACGAAGTACGCCTATAAAAATTAAAACAAATCTTACTAGATCTTAAAAAAGAAAGTACCCTAATAAGATTAACAAGGTTGCAATAAGATTTTTTTTAATGAAAAATATCTAAAATATGTTGGTCAACGGTGATAATAGGTTCATTTGATAATAAAGAAGCTTCGTATGTATATTTTTAGCCATAGAAGATGACGGCATGCTAAACAATGGGAATCATAATTTTAGGGATATTCCTAAATATTTTCATATTAATTTTTTCCACAGCTGCAATTTTTTTTTTCATAACTAGAAAAAAAAAAAAGGTTAGTTCCGTAAAGTTGTTATTATGGGTTTTTGTAATATTTAGTATTTTAATGATGGATTTTTGGTATATAAAAAGTGAAAAATGGGCTACAAATGTGTCTCCCTTGTTAATAACAAAATTTCTCATGATATAAATATTATTTATTTATATGAATATTTGCCAATTAACATCTTTTTGCATATTAATATAATATTTTTTTGTTTACAAATGATTTTTTTTTGCGCATATTATTTTTTATGAGTCTGGACATTTTAGTAGGTTTTAAATTTTAAATATTAGTAGGTTTTAAATTTTAAATAATTTATATAAAAATAAACACTATTTTAATTTTAAATTTTTTTAATTTATTTTCAAATTTTAAATAATTTATTTTCAAATTTTAAATAATTTATATGAAAGTAAAGCAAGATACAAAAATCTTAAAATCATTTTTTTCTTTAATATAGATAAACATAAAATTGAAAAAAGGGAATGATATATGATTGAGAAACCTACAAATCCTTATCCTTATATCTGATGATAATTATAATTAATATTCACCAAATCCCCTTCTCCCATGAATTCTTCTTTTAGAAATCCACAACCAAACATACCAAAAGTAATTTTTCTAATCTAACTTAGAGTAATCCCACCATAATAACTTAAGTGTATTTCGTAAATCAAAATTATGTTTTTTGGAGAGAAAACATAGTAAAATCAAAAGAAAAAAAAACTAAACTGGATAGTAATCATCCTCATCATCATAATAGAAATCAACAACAAGCTAATAATAATAATGAAGAAAATGTTGGTGTATCTGATGGTGAAGGTAACAATGCGAATCTTGAACTTAATAATGTTATGAAAAAAAGATTGGCGAAACTAGGGAATTTGAATCTAAGATTTTGGTTATGGATGAACGAAACGGTATCGATTATGTTCCCTTCAATACTCCAATCGTTGTTAACCGTTACTCGTTCATAACTTTTGAACAATCTTGCAATGGTTTTCTTCTTTGTGAAGTCCATGGTAATTATGGCACATCTTATGTCATCTACAATCCGTCCATGAAGTACCGTAAAGCTCTTCCTTCACCTCCATTAAGAAAAACCCGGGGTTATATTAATAGTGTCACTATAGTTTTTGATCCTGCAAAATCAAGTTACTATGAAGTTGTGGGTGTCTATAATGTAGATACATTTAGAAATCTGATCTTCCAAGACAGACTCTTGGAGAGCCGTATAAGATCATTTTCCTTTGTCTCCACCTAATAGCTTATTTGTTTCTAATGTGTATTAGAATGGTTTAGTGTACTGGATCGACCAACGGATGACAACTCACCATTATTTTAACACTGGAAATAATGGGTTTTCAAATTGTGTTGGTTATGTTCTTAATGAAGTTCTTGAATTTGGTAGCGGTTGTGATGGGAAATTTTTGGATTATATGTCAATTCTTGAAGATGAGCATGATAAACATCTTCATACTAATCAATTCGTTGATGAACAAGCTTATTACAATCAAAGTGTTATTAATGGATGAAATGATAATTTTGGAGGTCATGTTGTTGGTATTCAGGGCCGATCCTAAAAATCCCTTGCCCGGGAGCAAAAAAGAAAATATAGACCCATAATTTGTTTTGTTTTGCACAAACTTTAACAATTATAATATAACAAAACATGTGTTTACCCATATTAAAATTTTCAGATTTGTTTTTATAGATTAAACTTCTTTTATTCCTATTTCAAAAACGTAAACTAAAATTTTAATATAGGATTTAAAAAATTCAAGTTTAAATGTTGAGACATGCTTTAGTTACTCATGAATACATGAAGACGTATCGAAGATATCATCTTTCAATTCAAGGTTAGTAACTACATACTTAACTAGTTTTTTATGTATTGTTTGTACAAGTCTTTATTCATTGAAAACAAAACATACAAACTTAAGCTTATTACAACGACTTTAGTATTAGTGATTTGTTCATTATACGCTGATAAAATTATAAGAAAATATACATATATTAGTTTCTTCAACAACTAAAAGTATATGGAGTTACGAAGTATAGTTTATCTATGGACTTCGTGTTTATGACATTGCACTAATTGGTTAGTGTGTTGAAATTCCAGTGAATCCAAACCTTAATAAATATGTTTAAAAGCAATTTCAAAAACATAGTTTAAGGAAATAAGAATTCGATACCGATCCCAGGATCGATCCGTGAAGCATAACCATCTCAAAATCGATCCCTGGAACATGGCCTATACCAGAACTGATCCCAGGATCGATCCCTAACGGAAAGAATATATCTCAGGACCGATCCTAAATTACTTTTACATTTTCGATTGGTCTGTTAATCTTCACGGTTTTTGCATATATTAAGATATATATGAGTTAGAATGGAAAGTTTATTAAATTATCAACAAAATTTTTGAACATGTGCTAAGCTCTAATTTCTTAATGTTCAAGTATACTCCTTTGATACTCAAGGAAAGATCCTAAGATATTGATATTTCTATTTCATATTTGGTATCGAAATATATGATTTCCATTCCCAGAGGTTTGCATATCTCTAGTAAGTTATATTAGTAAAGTACATGGTTATGTCCTAGCTAATCTTATTTGTCATACTGTGAGAGAAACCAATTATGAGTTGGAAATTACTTGGTAATTTCTAATTACGGAAATTTATTATTATTCCATATTTTCAATGGAATACTAAAATGGTATATGATATTACTAATCTAGGAATTACTAGTTAATCCTGTTTTGAAGATCTATTTAATGTCTAGTCCATCCATTAAAGATGGTTTAATCGATGGTCCAAAAA
>JAJJMC010025027.1:2567693-2583825 GCA_023531435.1 Papaver californicum | reverse complement strand
ATATATATATATATATATATATATATATATATATATATATATATATATGTTATGTTGATTGAATCCTATCTATTATGTCCTTGCACCTTTTTTTTTCTCTTGATTGAATTTTTACGATGGAGGAAAAGAAGAAGAAAATCAAGTGATGGTGAAGAAGAAGAAGAGGATTTGAGAATAGATCCATGAAAAAGAAGAAGGAGGAGATACAAATTCATCAATTTTTGGTTTTGCTTAAACTTTTTAATCTTCTTCTTCATCTAGATCTGATATTCAATGTTGGAAGAAGAAAGTTTTATTCAAACGATATGATTTAGTCGATTAAAGTGATGATCACTCCTCTTTTTGTTTGCGGTTAGTTTGATTTTATTATTTTTGTTAATTTTATCTTTGATTAAATTGTATTGGTTTTGATCATACATTTTTTCATTCAGTACGTACTGTTGGATCAATATAGACTGTGGGATCATATATTTTTTCCTTCAGT
This sequence comes from Papaver californicum, assembly GCA_023531435.1. Taxonomy (NCBI): domain Eukaryota; kingdom Viridiplantae; phylum Streptophyta; class Magnoliopsida; order Ranunculales; family Papaveraceae; genus Papaver; species Papaver californicum. Next base: position 2,583,341 of record JAJJMC010025027.1, on the reverse strand, counting down.
ACATATCAATATGTAGTGCTGGATCAATATGTACTGTGGTTACACTTTTTTCTTCAGTACATATCAATATGTATTGTTGGATCAATATGTACTGTGGGATCATACATTTTTCCTTCAATACTTATTTTCCTTCATTACATAACAATATGTACTGAAGGATCATATAGTATATATTTTCTTTCAATAAATATCAATATGTACTTTTGGATTATCTACTCTATTTTTGTATGTACTCTCTTCTTTTACTGTATTTTTTGTGTATTCTTTATACTCTTCAATTTTGTTCTCGCCATCATTCACCCAAATGTAGATTTCTTCATAGTTTAAGATAAAATATGGTTTTTTTGATGATTTCTTCATTATATATCTAGGTTTTGATTATTTCCTATAATCTAGGTTTTTGTTTCTATGAAATCGAGATTTTAGTGGTTTTTGGATTTTGATTTCGTTGGGTTTTTTTTATTTTTTATTCTCTGTATATGGGTTTTGAGGGATCGTGAAGAGTGGGGAAGAAGGTGGTTTTGTTTTTCACACATGAAATTTGGGCATCTAGGTAATTTTTATACTTTTGGACCTTCGGTTAAATAATATATCCCGCCGGACCTTATATTAAACAGGTTAACAGGTTTTGAACCAACCAACAAATTTCCCATTACTAATATGTCCATGTTTGGTGGAGATGCATCGAGTGCAAATATGTGGTTATTTCGAACCATCTAAACTTCCAGGTTGGCCAGTATACAGACTATAATACTCAGAAAGCAGTAGTTCGGTAAAAGCACTTCAAAGGTGTTTGGTAACAATTACTACAATGGATTATCAATTCATAGTTCATTATAAAAAGTTAATTATTTTGAAGAGAATTGAAAACAATTATAAATTTTAAAAATATAAAGAAGTTATAAAAAATTATAATAAACAATTATTTTTAGCAGAATTAAATTTTGTTTTTATAATGATGGATTAAAGAAACACCGTAGATCACCATTTTCTCCTCTCCTATTCACTAAAACTTATTATAAAAATAATCGTATCAAAACTATTTATCAATATATGATTATCCAAAATCACAAATAGATGACTACAAATTTTAACAAGGCGCGTTTCAAAAGAAAGAATTTTTTTTTTTTTAAGATGCCACATTTTTCTGTGCATGTCATGATCCAACGGCTGTTAGGACGTCAAGTCTAGATAAACGAGTAACTATTATAACTCTCTTCGTTATTCAATTTTCAATGTAGCTTCAAAAAAAAATTATTTATTTTTATCCTGGAATTTTAATGAGAGGCTGTGGATAGAACCAAAGTGATGACGGTTGGGTTTGTCTTATCCTCAACTAGAAGGAGAGAAGGAAATGAATTTGATCATCAAATAACACTACTCAAAATTTAAAACAGAAACCATATTTGTAGTAAGAAGTGGAGAGACAGAAAGAGAGAGATAATGGCAATGGCAACAAGTAGGTTGATGGTGGTGCAACAAAAACAACCATCCACATGTCTATTACCACCATCATCTCTTTCTGACTTCAATGGTATTAGATTGAAACACCCAATTCAGGTAACTACATTTTCCATAAAAATACTCTGAATTCAGCTTTAAAGTTTCAATATTTTTTATTTCGAGAAATTGAATTTTCAAGGTGAGTCATGCAGTAGTCTTTACACCTAATAATTGACCACCTTAGCATAATTGAAAGAAAAATTGATCTTGTGGTGCAGTACAAAAGAAAAGAATGGCAGACAAGAGGAGCATTGCAGGTAAAAGCATCAGCTGCAAAGAAAATCCTGATAATGGGGGGAACCAGATTTATTGGTATTTTTTTGTCTAGGCTCCTTGTGAAGGAAGGCCATCAAGTAAGTCATCTCCTTTTCGACTAAGGTGGCAGCAGGTGCCTAGCAAGTTTGATTTCACTATGACATATTTTAAAGAGTGACGTGTTGAATAATGTGCATTTTTTGTCAGGTAACTTTGTTCACAAGAGGGAAAGCACCAATCAGCCAACCATTACCTGGGGAATCAGAACAAGATTACCTAGATTTCTCTTCCAAGGTAAAACTTCACTCCAAAAAAGAAGAACATTTCAAATTTTCAGCCAAGAAATTAAGGAACCCAATATGAACTATAACCTACGATATGAACTCTGACTTTGACATGGCTAAACTTTAGATCTCGCACTTGAAAGGAGACAGAAAGGACTATGATTTCGTTAAGACTAGCCTAGCAGCTGAAGGCTTTGACGTTGTCTATGATATCAATGGTATTTCAAGGCTACCTTAATAACTCTGATTACCATCATCAATATCATTTTCCTTACCTTCACCAAAATATTCTTGGGGTGGTTACGTTACACAGGACGAGAGGCAGAAGAAGTAGAACCTATATTGGACGCGCTTCCAAAGCTTGAGCAGTATGTTCATCTTATACTTGTCAATTTTGATATGCATTTTTGGCACCTTAATTCACATTTTCTTAGCTTTGTTATAACTGGGGGATGCTGCTAATTTCTAGGTACATATACTGTTCATCAGCTGGTGTATATCTCAAGTCTGATTTACTGCCTCATTTTGAGGTGAGAGTTTATAAACTATTGAACACTTAATGGCCATTTCTTTCTCTTTAATATGTGGTTCTTACGTATCGTTGCTGATAGGTTGATGCAGTGGATCCCAAGAGCAGGCACAAGGGAAAACTTGAAACAGAGAGTTTACTTGTATCGAAGGGCGTAAACTGGACTTCGTTGAGACCAGTTTATATCTATGGTCCTTTGAATTACAACCCTGTTGAGGAATGGTTTTTCCACAGATTGAAGGCCGGTCGACCAATCCCCATACCAAATTCTGGCAACCAGATAACACAATTGGGACATGTTAAGGTTGGCTCGAGTACTTAATGTCATATTACCAATACCAGCTATGAATTTTGATAGTATGATGCTTCTATTTCCTTCTTTTTTTTTCTACTAATGGTATTCATTTATAATGCACAAATTTCAGGATTTAGCAACCGCATTTATTAACGTTCTTGGTAACGATAAAGCGAGCCAGCAGGTGTTTAACATATCTGGAGATAAATATGTAACATTCGATGGATTGGCAAGGGCTTGCGCTAAGGTAATATCAAATCTCAGAATTGTGAAAATGCATTTTTATTCATGTTAGAAATTTTATCGATATGCAATAAAAATAATCAAGCATTTTATGGATTTTAATTTACTTGTATACTCTACATTATCAGGCTGGTGGATTTCCTGAGCCAGAACTAGTTCACTACAATCCTAAAGACTTCGATTTTGGCAAAAAGAAGGCATTCCCCTTCAGAGACCAGGTATGATCGTTTATTCCCACCCAATATTTCACGTTTTCATTTTGGTAATTTTCTTGTATAAACTGTTTTTCCTCTTGCGGTGGTGAAATAACATTTATGTTTATGATGATTTGGTAAATGCAGCATTTCTTTGCATCAATTGAGAAAGCGAAGAGTGAATTGGGGTGGAAACCAGAATATGATTTGGTGGAAGGTCTAACAGACTCGTACAATCTTGATTTCGGTAGGGGAACTTTCAGAAAAGCAGCTGACTTCTCAACTGATGACATGATTCTTGAAAAATCTCTTGTTCCACAATAATTTAAGCTCTCGATTCTTTTGGAATATATATTTTACACTTGTTTTTGTCTATTCGACTAAAATTGGGGTAGCTAAATTTAAATTCAAGCAAGCATTGATGACTGTTTGTGAATCTACCAAAGGTACTAGCTATTAATTAATTATCATAATAATAATTAGTATCGTTTTTGCTTCTTGGCTTTTGAACATGAAAAAACAAACATCTTGTTTCCACAGTGTTTGTTTCTTGGCAGATAATAAAACACACAACTATTTAGATATAAACTTCTTACATTTAAGGAGATTTAAAATACGTCACTTATAATAAGACGCGCTACAACCTACCATCCATGCTCGGTACTGCGAGACATACTATCATAAAAATTGAAATAAGAGCCAACAGTTGTGAACCGATAACAAGAAATGTGTATAACTAAAATTTTAAATCCTTCTGTCTGTTGATCACAATACAGAACATCTCCGTACACTGAACCAAATCAATCACTTCCAAGAAAAAAAGATACCCACAGTTTGGTGCTCGAAATTTATCTGCCACTCCTTTTCAACTGTAGTCATTCCTTGTCATTGTATTAATTCAGAGTCTCAGACCAAACTGAATGCTGATTGTATAGTTGATGTCATATGAGCAAACGTTTTTGATACAACAGCTTAAATCTGCTTCTTGGCATCTGAAGAGAGTTGTGACCCAATATGAAGTTAGGAATGGTGTGGGGAAAAGATTTGTCCGCAAGAAGAACCAAAACAAGAATGTTCACGAAAAGACATAAAGTACTGGTACTATATGTCTGGGAGGTTGTATTGAAATATGTAAATGAATCATGTCTAGCTGAATAACGCAGTTTGCTGATAATAAATACCAGAAATTAATTTCTAAAATGAAATAACATACAGACCTTTGTTGCATTCACAGAAGCCAATGATATTAGCAGTGCTGAGACTCAAACTCCTACAACAGGTAGATAATCTTCTTGAAATCTTCCAAGTGAGAACATTCCAAGGATGACCCAAGCAACTGCCTGCAGTTTAGAAACCCAAGTCAGTACAATAGAACCCACATGTGAACGCATTAAAACGTCACAATGAATCATTGTATCGCGCGGGCCCACTTCTCGTTCAGATGGAACCTTTAGGTCAACAAAATGACACGTTTTCTAAGCTATGAATTCCAAGACCAAAGAAGATCAGCGGTAATTACAACTTCCAAGTCTTCAAGACCACTTTTAGTGATGTGCCTCTCCAGCTGAGGCTTCTCCAAGGAAGATGCGCTTGTGAAATATAATCTTGTAGCAGCTTCTGTAGAGTCAATTTTGAATGGTTAGCATGCTCAATCTTCTCATCCCAACAGTAGTGGACTCGATTCAATTGGGAAAATCCATAGAGCATTCAGCTTAACAATAATAGTTCAATGGTCATTCCAAAGTTTCATGTGCCTCCATAATCTACACTTTACTTCACAGGTCTTACTCCAACAGTTTTTAATCGAAACCGGTACTGAGGCTGAGACTCTTCCTCATCATCGTCTTCATCTGAATCATCATCATCATCATCACTTGAATCATCTTCAACACTGTCCCATCGTGAGTAGTCCAAATTAGAGTGCCCCTTCGGTTTTGCAATTGCCTGCCATCCTTGGGAATGTGGAGTATTCAAGTCCTTGGAAACTTGCGTGGCAGGACCTCCAAGACTAGGAACAATTTCTGGGCTATTCTCATCTGTTGTCGTTCCTTCACCCACAAGTTTTTCCTTTTCTTCTTCAGGTACTTCTACTTCTACTCCTTTTTCTTTCTTTTCTGCTTCTTCTTTTTCGTATTCTACTTGATCTTCTTTTTCTTCCCCTTCTTCTAGTTCGTCAGGATTTTCCATCTCCGCCATAATTATTTCTTCTTCGGATTCAGGAATTGGCGCCAGCGACTTTCAAATAGCACAAAACCATCAGAAGTTAAAATCTCCTGGAGATTAATTAATTACTAAATCACAAATTAGGCTTCAATTTGTTAACGCAAATAAGAGATAAATCGCGTGGAAGTATAAGGTTCCATGAAAAAAAGCATGTCAATTGTACTCATAATGGTGTGGGCACATTATGCACGAAGCCTCAAGGGTGCAAGAGGATTCTCGCCCAGTCGCCCGACAGGAGGAGAAGGGAGGAACTAGAACAGGAAGGGCAGGATCTGCTTTCCAATGGCCGACCAAGATGACTCACAACACAGAGACAACTCTTATCCAACTCTAAGGCTGATGACACTAATGTATGCTCAAGCTGCATGAGAAAGATTCTCTAACCCTAATAATAGATAAGAGACAACAACCATAGTATAATGTAAACACATTCAGTTTTTTTAGTAGACATGAAAACCTTGGTGCTGCTAATCTACCTTTAATATGAAATAAATCTAATGTCATCGGGATCGGTACAAACAGAGCCCTGCATGTTCTTACCAGACACCTAACCTAACCCCTCAAACTCTGATATAACTTGTTTGTTTCCTCAAGACCATAGGTCCATAGCAGGTCTGGTGCAGCAATGAGGTCATGGTTAAGAAGATTCCACTGTGTATAAGGATAATGGCAATACTAAGTTCAACATACCCCAACACTGTATGCCACCTATACTGTTATATCTTTTAAGTAGTGTTTACAGAAGCTAGATCGTCCGATAGATAATGAGGTTATGCTAGCAAAAGACAGAATCTATAATATACCTCCTGGAAACTAATGTTTCATTAAACAAATATGTAAACCAAACAAGGTGGAAGATGTTTTTGGTACCAATTGGGTCTTGAGCCGTGAGTGTAGATTGTGATAAACATCAGACGATGGGTTTAGCTCCAGAAGTCTATTGACATCAAAGAAAGCCGAATGATATTCTCTAAGAGTAACCAGTGTTTGTGCCCGTAGCATCAATGCTCCAGTGTGTCTTTGATCCAACTCTAGAACCAATGCGCATTCGTCTGCTGCCTAAGAAAAAAAAAATTGTCCAAATGTCAGTTTCGCTCCAACTCGCTGAATCCCAACAAGTTCAAAATCTACCTAACAAACAATCCCCTAATCTACTGATCCATATACAATTGTGATTGAATCGAATTGGATTATTAAGAGGAAATAAATCTGAAAAATGAAAAAAAAAAAAACTGACCTTTTTAAAATCGTGTAATTTTAAGAAACAAGCAGCGCGATTGCTGTGTAGAGCGATCTTCTGGGGTTTTGATTTAGCCATAGAAAGTGCTTCAGTATAAAACTCTAATGCTTCCTCGTGTTTTCCATCTCGATACATCTGATGAGCTCTTTCTATTTTGTTTAGCGATGATGATGCCGGCGACGCCATTCAATATAACCCAATCAATCAGCAGAATTTCGAAATCCAAATCTAAATTCTCTAATCGATGTAAGATGATACAATAGATCTGATCAATTTCGTCGAGGCTGAGTTAGACCTGTGTAGTGAAACTCTGCGTTAGAGAAAGACATTGCAGGTTCAAGACCCGCCGATGTGGAGGGTAAGAGGATATTTGGTTGTTAAATCAGAGATGGATAAGCCCTGATCGAGGATACTGATGATTTGGGAGATTTCGACTTCAAATCAAACTATGGTGAGCAAATTGATGTTGTAAAATGCTCGTTTCAGGATGAAAATGAGAATTTTTGAAAAGTGACCGTCTGTTCCTTTCTTTTCCTTCGGGGTTTACCTTGAACTGTAGGCCATTTTCTTGTTAGAGTTGATATTTAAACCTTCTGTTTTTGGAGGTTCTGAGTTGCTCCTTCGTGAGCTTGCTTCTTTTTCTAGGTTACACGGATACGTTTGGAAAGATGTCGTGATCGTGTCGGACATACGACCGGACACGACACACGTTTGATGTTTTTCGACACGCAATGGACATGTCACATCATGTGTCCCATAAAAATCGACATTGGAGACTTTGTGGATACTCATTTGACATTTTCGGACACGTCATAAATGATTCATATTAGTTTAGAAAATCAAAATAAACTAAAGGTAATACTAATTTATTCTCTTTTTAATCAAATCCAAACATTATTTTTGAAAGACTTGATCATTATTTCATAGTATTAATTATATTTAATTAGTAGTCAATTATTTAAAAATAAGAATAATTATATTGTTTAGTAGAGTTGTAAAATCCCATTTTAATGGTGTATATAATACACATATAACGTGTCCCCATAACCTGCTTTTTTGATATTTGGCGTGTCCTCGTAACCGTATCGTGTCGTAACCTTGTCCCATGTCCGTGTAACATAGTTCTTTTTCTTTTCTTTCTTGTTCTTCTTTCGTAACTTTGGTGTTACTCTTGATGACATCTTTGTTTTTTTAATTAAAATTTACCATTTTCGTGATTAAAAAAAAGAATATATTTGGTTGGTTTTAGTTGCCTTCTTTTGATGCTCTCCTTCGTTTTTTATAATATTTTTTTTACTAATATGTAGAAGTGATAGTAACTTTTTTATTAGAACGGAGGAAATATAATTTTTTATTAAGATCGGTAGAATGGTGGTCACTAGTTCAGTTCTCGGGGCTATAATTAAATTGGGAGTGGAAGAGGATACAAGGTGTCCTAAGGTGTATTAAAAGATTAAGAAGGGTGTATCGAATTGAGATTTATATGGATAATCAAAAGTCCTAGAAACTCCTGGATTTTAAATTAGGATTCATATGAAATCATTAAATATCCAGGGTAGTAGTTAGGTTACACTCTATGTATACCGTGTTTGTTACATAACTGTAACTGTCACCACATGTGTCCTATTTGTGTTGGTTTATATTTATATGGTTGTGAGTCCTTGTCAGAGAGTATAAATACTCTTGCATCATGTACTAGTCGGTTGTATAAGATCATTTCATTTATCAAGATATTATCATTTCCATCTTGGTATCAGAGCATTAGCTTGATCCAAGTTTTCATCATCCACATTAATGGAGTTTTTCTAAGCTCAAATATTTTCCAAGTGATTCTTTATAATTTTTTCTTCTTCACTTGTCCCCGCCGCTTCTCTGAGCTTCTTGATTTTTCTAGATCTTTACTCTTTAAACTTTCAATTTCTGTTAATCTTCTTCGTCTTCTTTAATTTTTGAAACAATGAAAACTTGATCCATTTCTAAAGTTCATTTAAATCAGTTGACAAACATCATTATTCTCAAATTGAAGGAAGACAATTATCCAACACGGAAGTCTTTGATTGTTGCTCTCGTCAACAAATTTCGAGCTCCATATTATGTCATAAGAGATAAAGAATGTCCATATGAGTTCACTTCACGTCATAATTCTACAACAACATTGTTAATCTAGCTTATATTCTTTGGCAATATGAATATTCAACCATCATACTATGGCTTAACTCTACAATGTCATATTCCGTTATTCCATATTTTGCAGGAGCAACAACATCTCATGAATTATGGTCAAATATTGAGTCTAGGTTCTCTCAAGTTTCTGCTACTCATACAATTCAATTGCGCAAAAAGCTTCAATCAATCAAATTGGGAAATGATTCAATCTCTACATATCTACTGAAATCAAGAAAGTAGTGGATGCCCTTGCAGCTGTTGGATCTATAGTAAGTGATTGTGAAATAGTGGTTAACACTCTCTAAGGTTTGAACTCTTTATTTGATGTGTTTTCTACTTCTATTAGAGTAAGATATACACCTATTACGAGTATGGAACTTCATAATCTTCTTCTTAGTGAAGAGATTGCTATTTCTTCAAAATCTAAGTTTACTCTTAAAAACAAGGCTTTTTTAGCAAACAATAATTTTCGACTCACAAAATCGATATAGACCACAATTTCACCAACAATAATTTAGATTTTCTGCTTCAATAATGAGAGGTGGTCACAGTTCCAACTACAGAGGTAAAAGACTTTTCAATCCAACCTTTAGGGGAAATTTCAATCCACCAACATTTAAATCTTCTCCTCCAGACTTTTCATCTACTACCACCTACTTCTATTACCTCTGATGAAAATGTATAATGTCAGATATGTGCTAAATTTGGCCACATTGCATCTGAATGCTCAAATAGATTGAATATTGCATATCAAGGGAAATCTCCACCACAAAATCTCCATACTATGCTTGCAGCAGCAAATATCTTTGGTGAGAATCCATTGTTTGTAGATAGTGGAGCAAAAATAACCATATTGTTTCAGATATCTCTCAACCAGAGACGAATATACTCCTTATGATGGTTATGATTACATTCAAACTGCTAGTGGAGAAGGTATGCTTATCACCTCAACTGATTTTGTTTCCTTTACCACTGCTAACAATCATTGTTTTCAGCTTCACAATGTTTTGCATGTTCCTCAATCATCCAACAATCTCTTATCATTTCATAAATTTACTACTGATAATAATTACACCATTACTTTTTTTCCTTCTGACTATATTGTACAGGATCTTCAAATTAGGAAGATTCTGTTGCAGGGACCTCATGTTAATGGCATATATCCAATGAAGTTCACTCAATCACATCAAGCTCTTCACATCAATAAAGTTTGTATTATTATCTGGCATCACAGACTGGCGCATTCCTTTTTTCAAACTATGCAAAGAGTATCTTGTTATTTTTATAAAAGTGTAATAAAAACACCATAGTTTTGTAAGTGTTGTCAATTAGAAAAGTCTCATAAGCTACCTTTTTCTATGTCCACTCATTTTACTTCTAAACCATTAGAAATATTGCACATGGATCTTGGGGGTCCTGCACCTGTCATGTATAATAGTGGTTTCATGTAGTATGTTAATATAGTGGATGATTTTTCCAAGTTCTGCTGGCTATTTCCTCTTCATACTAAATATGACTTTAAAACAATCTTCTTTATCTTCAAAAATCAAGTTGAAAATCAATTGTGTTCCAAAATTATTACAATAAGGACATATGCTGGTGGGGAATTCATAATCAATGAACTATCATCTTTCATTTCACAACATGGCATCAAACATAAATTTACTTTTCCTTACACCTGTGAACAAAATGGAGTTGCAGAAGCCAAACATAGGCACATCCTAGATTTAGGTAAACCCTTTCTCATTAAGCTACTCTACCTGATTCATTTTGGGTTGATTCTTTTATGTCTGCCAATTACATTATCAATTAATAGACTACCTACAAGAAGTATTGAGTTTATATCTCCTTTTAAAAAGTAGTTTGGAAAATAACTAGATTACTTCTTTTTAAGAAATTTTGGGTGTGCATGCTATCCATGACTTAGACCTTACACATCTAACAAGTTGGCTTCAAGAAGCTCACCTTGTGTTTTTATTTGTTATAGTGCAAATAAAAGGGTTATAGATGTTTGGATCCCATTTCAGGGAGAGTTTTTGTCTCTAGGCATGTTGTTTTCTATGAATAAAATTTCCCATATTCTTCTATTTTGTCAGTTCCTCATGATACTTCTACAATTGCTTTTGAGAAATTTACAAGTGAACATCCCAACAATATCTTACAGTCAGATGTTACTACCAAATCTGACAATCGCATCTTGCATAATGCTCTTTCAAATGATACAATTTCAGATACACAACTTCCTGTGGTCCCAGCTAATTCATCCATTATTGTTCAAAATGACCATTCTATGCATACAAGAGGCAAATCTAGTATTTCTAATCCTAAAATTTATTATTCTACCAAGCATTTACTTCCATCTGCTCTGGTCAACACTTTAATTCCTATTACACCTACTTGTTTCTCTCAGGACAATAAAGTTCCTAAGTAAAAGAAGTCAATGAAAGAGGAATATGATGCTCTTATGGATGATGTAACCCGGTCACTTGAAAATCCTATAGATGGAAATAATATATTTGGTTGCAAATGGGTTTATAGAATAAAACAAAATGCAGATGGATCTTTGGATAAATACAGATCAAGGTTGGTTGCAAAGGGATTTCATCAACATGCTGGTCTTGACTACACTAAGACATTTAGCCCAGTTTCTAAGCCTACAACTATAAGGGTAATTCTATCTTTAGTTGTTCAATTTAATTTTCCAATACAACAACTTGATGTCAGCAATGCTTTCTTGCATGGTGACCTTCAAGAAGTTGTTTATATGTCTCAGCCTCAGGGTTTTATAGATCCAACCCAGCCTGATTATGTGTGTAGGTTGTATAAGTCCATTTATGGCCTCAACCAAGCCCTAAGGGCTTGGTATGAGAAGCTACAAAATGTGTTGCTTTCAATGAGATTTTCTTCTTCAGCTGCAGACCACTCTTTGTTTGTGCAGAAATGTGGTTCCACAATTACAGTATTTTTGGTTTATGTAGATTATCCATTTTAACTAGTAATTTTGCTTCTTATTGTGCTGATCTTATCAAAGCCTTGGGTGCACAATTTCCAAACAATAATTTGGGTTCACTCCATTATTTTTTGGGACTAGAGGTTAAGAGAAATAACTCAGGCATTTTTGTAAGTCAAACTAAATATGTTTTGGATCTTTTGGATAAAACAAAGCTTGTTGGTGCTAAATTTGTTCTTCTCCTGCCTCTAACACAACTAAGTTGAGTGCTAGTGATGGTGAGTTACTTAATGACCCAACTGAATATAGATCTCTAGTAGGAGCATTACAATATCTCACATGGACCAGGCCTAAAATCAGTTTTGCAGTTAATAAAGTTTGTCATTTTATGCATCAACCCTCCACAGTGCATTTCATAGCATCAAAGAGGATTCTGAGATATGTTAAATGCACTATAGATCATGGTTTGTTTTTCTGCAAAGGCTTATCTACTTAATAAGGTTTTAGTGATGCTGACTGGGCAGGTTCCCCTGATGAAAGAAGATCAACAAGTGGCTTTTATATCTTTTTTGGGCATAATCCTATTTCATGGAGTGCTAAGAAACAAGAAACAATTGCAAGATGTAGTACTAAGCCAGAGTATAGGGTTCTCACACAAACAACAACTGAAGTGGTTTGGCTTTGTCAATTGCTCAGGGACTTGCATGTTTTTCTACCACTACATCCTTCTTTATACTGTAACAACATCAACAACATCTCACTTGCTTCCAATCCAGTATTTCACAGTAAGATGAAGCATATGGCCTTGGACTTCCATTTTGTAAGAGAACTTGTCCAGTCCAAGACTCTTTTTGTTGGTTATATCTCCACAGTTGTGCAGTTGGCTGATATTTTTACCAAGGGTTTTTTGGGACCTAGATTTGAGTTGCTCAAGGATAAACTTCATGTTTACAACTTTTCTAGACTGAAATCAGTTCAGTTTGAGTTGGGGTAGTAGTTAGGTTACACTATGTGTACACCTTGTTTGTTACGTAATTGTAATTGTCACCACACGTGCCTGTTCGTGTTGGTTTATATTTGTGTGGTTGTGATTCCTTGTCAGAGAGTATAAATACTCTTGTCTACTGTACAAGTCGGTTGTGTAAGATCATTTCATCTTATCAAGATATTATCATTCTCTCTCGTGGTATTCAATTTGGATTACTTAAGATTCAACAAGTATCATAAGTATTCAGTTTATTTAAGATTTCTTAGGATAGTAGAGGGTCCAAGATATACAAGGATTCTTTTGGATATTGGTAGGAAAAATATGTATGCTATTATCTTATATCTATCTTAATCCAAACCATGATAGTTTCGTGATTATTATGGATATCTTACTGATGCGTGTTGTAAGTGTAACAAATTAATCAATATATTTCTCAATTAACTAGTAATATAGCTGTATTAAGGATCGTTATCATAGAGAGCTGTGTAATTGAAATGTTATTTAGATTAGCAAAATTATAATAAAAATAAATACTAAAGGGGATTGGTTGTTTAAAACAATTAAAAAGAATAATAATTATAAGAAAATATGATTAGGGAATTATTCGCCATTACCAAAGTAGTATACTTATCTATTTTTCATTAGAATCATTCATCATCAACCGTAGAATAGCAGCTAGCTCGGTGATATCCCCAAAATTCCTTGTATCACTGAATACTAAAGCTCTCGAATACCAGATTCTATTCGTCTGAACCACCAAATAATAGTTCACTCAAGGTGTAACCCAATCCAACGTTTTAGATTTTATGAATTTAGATTGATCCCAGTAGTTAAACTCTTAGCTCAAGGTCCATTTGTTGGTGTTGTCTTCACACATGATTGCTCCACAGAATGCCTCTGCAAGGTCTCATATTTTCTACTTGTGTAGAGAATTAAGAGACTATTATACTTATCTCACAACTCTCTACTAGCATTAGATTGACCAATATAATAATTTAGTTGCGCACCCAAACAATATAAAAATCAATCATAAACCCTAGATGTAGTGAAAACAATCGATAAATAAGTAAAACTCCCAATAAACTTGTATAACTAATAAAGCTTCATACCCTGAACATAGAAATCATCCTTCTCAATTAATATTTAGCTCCATATAGTAATAGAGTTTATGAAAAATAAATATGAAGAAAAACAAATTGAAGACTCAAACCCAAAAGTAAACCAGGAACTCCAAGGACCCAGCTCGTGAATAGGATAATTGTGGGTTTGAACACAGGCCTGCTACTGTTGGTTGCTAGGTGTTGCTGGTGTATTGTGGACGTGAAGGGTTTGGAGAGGTGGCTGGTGATTTTGGAAAGGAATCAAACAGGTGTGGAAGTGAACGTAAGATATGGGTTGGAGAGGTGTATGTGTGATATGGGTTGGAGAGGAGCAAACTGTTGGAGGCGGAAACAGGTGTGGTGTCGGAGGTGCAGGTGGTGATATGGCATGGCTGTAGGTGATATGGGAAGGGTTTAGAGAGATGGGGGTTTGGAGGATATAGGTTGGAGAGGAGCAAAAGTCTCTGTTGGAGGTGGTAGCAGTCTGTCAGAAGGGTATGTTTCTGTGGATGTATTGGCCTGCTTTTATAGCCGTTCACCCCTACAATTTCGAAACGGATTAGGATCAGGTTTCCCAAACATACACAAACTCTTAAACACCTTTTAATCCCTACCATTGATCTCTAAAACCCAACGACTCAGCTACACTCTCTTCACTGAATTCTCGTTCAAGAGATACCGTCCAACTTATCTCGTACCACAACTCCCTAACTTCTCTCTTTCAAATTCTGTCCAGATTCGTACCAAAATAAACTTTCTCTCGAGAAACTCCATCACTTCCATACTCGAGTTTCAGCCATGACCATTAACTGATTTTATACCATCACAGACTTCTCATTGCCTCATTGCCATTAAACTCCATCAAGTTCAGCCTTCATTCACTGCCAAGAACCATTAAACTCAATTCTCTGCCATCGATCTTTGTCATCTCCCATTCACTCGAACAATCAGTTCCATTACAACCCATTCATCATCATCACTGCCAGAGATAAAACTCATCGTTACTGCCTCCAAAACCACCATCGATTCCATGAAACTCACAGACCTTCTTCATCTTATCATTGCTGCCATCGACTGCAACTAATAGCTCCTCTGCCTATCACGAGTTCTTCTTTACAGACTTCACAGCTTAATCCAATCCATTTGAAAGAAACTCCATCAACTATTCCCTCGAGCTCCATCTTCAACTGCAACTTTCTCTTTCTCGCTCTTATTCCATAAGCTTCTCTCGCTTGTAAAATAATATGGAGATCATTACTACTTGTTAGTAAATAAAAGAAGCATGACACGTGGAAGAAGATCTAGATAGGAAGCAACTAAATTAAAAAGAGCGAGAACCACACAATCAATATTAAAAATATCAAATATCGAAAAGGCTTAAAGCATCTGAGCAATGGATTGCATGAACGACACATATGATCGAGAAAGTTGAAGTACATCGAATAAAACAAACAACATTAAATGATGGAAGATCGAAAAAGTAAGAATAATGATTACTTTTTTATCTTGATAATTGAGAAAGTAAAGGTAATAATTACTCCAGTTATTTTAATGATCGAGATGATAGAAGTCTAAAAAGATAGGAAGACACGTGTCGAATATATAAGACATCGAACCAAGAAGCAATTAACAGTGATCTGTCACCTAGTGATCGCACCAGATAAGAAAGGAAATACAA
>JAJJMC010025027.1:2549245-2562693 GCA_023531435.1 Papaver californicum | reverse complement strand
ATTGACACTCTAAATATGTAAAATATGCACTTATCACTTACATACCTGGGCTTTTTTTTTCCTCTTTCTATATCATGACAAGCTATTTTTTCCCATCGAAAAATATTATTTGTTCCAATGGATTTATGATATTTGATGATGTTGGTCATAAGTTTCTCTTTTAAAAAATAACATCTCCTTCATTGACTGGAAGCTGTTGTATTTTTCTCTCATTCTTTTCCATATGTTGCCCTTGTTGATAACTTCTTCAAACTTTGGCATTTGCCCAAAATATAAAAAGTTTTTGTGAAACTTTTTTGTTTTTATATGTATTGTAACTTTGTTCTTGATATATTATTTGGTGTTTTGAAATGTGTTTTAATATTCATAAATCCAAATTAATCTAAATTAATCCATTATAATCCAAAACGATATATCTATAAGAATCCATGATTCTTTTATAAAATCTAATTAATCCATTAGATTCAGACAAAACTATAATCAATTCATATCCATATAAATCTTGATCCAATACACCCCTACCCTGATGCTTTGGATTTATTATCATTTCCATTCAAAATCTTAAACATAATATGTTCGTTGATAAAAAAAAAAACAACTAAAACTTTTATCGACTCATTAAAAATTATCAAAAAAGTTGTTTGGTTTTCAGTTAACAAAAAAAATCGACAGTTAGATAGAGTTATTTAGACTTTAGTACCCAATTTTATGACCAAAGTTGCGTTTAGATCCCAGAAAGTTTAAAATTAAAATTTGGTACCCAGAACCAGCATTGACCATTAATAAATAGAGTTAAACGCAGAAATAACCAATTTAATATTAGGAGTTTTTTGTGTTACCTCCCCTGAATAATATGTCAATTTACATTACCTCTCCTATTAATTCAAAATAGGTAAAATCTTCCTTCTGTTAACTCTGTCATGATCACCCAGTTAAGTGAGCCTGTGCAACCCGCGTGCGTGCATTTAATAAATTTGTATTTTAAAAAGATCCCAAAATACCCTTTTACCTTATAAGTGAACACGTGTTGCAAGATCTTAGATCTAATCTTACGGTCCATACAGTGACCACCGATGACGGTGAGTAATCCGTCTAGTTTTGATGTTTTATTTGAGGATTGCACATGACCTATTTATCTCTTTCACTCTCTCCCAAAAGCTCACTTCTTGTGTCTCCAGCAAAACCACATCCTTTATTAATAAGGAAAAGCTAAACCTTAAGTTTCAGCTTAAATACATAAAAATGAAGATGACAACGTCGATGATTTCAGCTCCATTCATTTCATGAAATTGAAGAAGAAAAACCTTTGTTTCGTCACTGTAAGAGCTTTGATCATTACTTAATCCTCAAATAGTCGTTGTTGCTATGGATCTTATTTAGATAGGTTTATCTTTATTAGATTAGAAAAAAATTACCTGATTTAGATACAGAGAATTGATAAACTTGGGAATTCGCCGAGTTTTTTTTTTCTTCAAATTTTCAATCAAAGAACTGATTATATCACCAATGCCATTCAAGTCTAAAGTGATTACATTATAGACAAGGAGTTAATTTGCCTTATTTATTGACCGTATCGATTAATATTCAACATCATTTTCTATATCTTTAAGACTTGTGAAACTTCCGATTTCTATGATAAATCATTGTTTTTCTTTTTTGTTTTTTTTTTTTATCCTGAGGATGATTATTCATTTCAAATCCACCTTATTCACCACCATAAATTGAGTTTATTGCTGAAAAAGTTCTAACTGCATCACTTTGTTTAATAAATCACATACATAAAATACCAAATGCATTTCTAACATCCTTTGCACAGGTAAAGGCTTTAAAACATATCTCATGAAAGCATTAATTAAATTTGTGTTCGATAGTTCCTGCATCAGATTTCACTAAAATAGTTCCACGAACGCATTTCACATGATCTAGACCCATTATTACTAATTTCCTTATAGGTGTTTTAAACAACAAAAGCACAGTCACAACAATTTCAGCACCGATCACCTTAAAAAAAAGATGGATCACCTTTTCCTTTAATTTAGAGTCAGATCTTAATGAAATGGAGAAAATCGTTAGTGGTTTCGATGGATTTAGGAAAAAATAAAGTGAATTCTGTTTGAATAGTTGAGAGGAGCAAAGAACGAGGCAGATGGATCAACAGTGAGGGATTCACATAGGGACAGTCTGGGAAATAAAAATATTTTTGTCTCTCCCGCTTATCTCTCTGAGACATGGGTAAAAACCTTAAGTGCGAGGAAGAAAAAAAGAAGCCTCATCCATGGACTTTTTTTATTTTAATAGAGGGGCTTTTCATGTGAAGGTAAAATAGGGATACTAGGTATGAATTTTAAAAACTTTTTATCCATTATATTTTATAATGACTAAACTATCCATGTTTAATTAATATTAGTAAAACAACTTAACTAATAGATTATACTAATAATAATTAATCTAAAATAATCTTATACTTAATCAAATCAAATCAAATTTTTCTTCTTTTTGGTTTGGTGGAAGAAAAAGTAGAAGAAATAAAAGATAATTTTTTGTAATTTTTTTAAAAATCCTAGATTTTGATTCACTCAACCATAGTAGTCAGGTATACTTCTAACTTAAACTTTTGGTCTTTTTATGGCTCAAATTTGATGAAATTACGTAAAAAGTATGAATTTTTTTGTGATTCAGGGAACATTACGGTTGAGTTTCCTTGTCGAACCAAACCGTAGACAACATTTACGGTTAGGTGTTCATCCTAACCAAACCCTAACCGTACTTTCATGGCAGAAAACCAAATCGTAACAGTTTTACGGTTGGGTTTTCAGCATCATACCCAACCGTAACTAGCAATTACGGTTGGGAATTGACAGTCGAACTCAACCGTAGGTAATCTTCAAAATAAAGTTTATCTATCCAGGATAATTTACGGTTGGGAATTGACAATCAAACCCAACCGTAAATACCAATTTTAGTTTTACTGCAAAAATATTTACGGTTGGTATGATAATCGAACCCAACCGTAAATGCTCATTTTCATCTCCTTTATCCCAGATTTTGTTTTAATGCATAAATCAGATTTTTATTTGTTTTGGTTTGTTGGGAAGAAAAAGTAAAAGAAAGAAAATAGACTTTTTGGTAGTTTTTTGAAAAGCCATAGATTTTGATTTACTCAACCAAAATGAGTGATTCTAGTGACAAATTTGAGGTGGGTGAATCCTTGTATGATAACAAAATCAAATTTTACATACCCATTGATGGAGACCCAACTATCTATGATCTCTTGGATGGTAGAGAGGTTTTAACTCAAAGTTGTGATGGTGAATCTCAACCAAATGGAGAAACTAGCTGTCAAAGTGAAGATTCAATTGCCGAGAGTAGTCAGGTATACCTCTAACTTAAACTCTTGATTTTTTATAGCTCAAATTTGATGAAATCACGTAAAAAAATATGATACTTTTTGTGATTCAGGGTAGATTACGGTTAGGTTTTCTTCTCGGACCTAACCGTAACCGTATTTTCATGGCGGAAAACCCAATCGTAACAGTTTTACCGTTGGGTGTTTAGCACCGACCCAACCGACTCATTATGTGCATGAGTATTTATTACACTAGTTACAGTTGGGTTCGACTTTTGATTCCAACTGTAGTTAATTATGTATGTTTTCTTTTATTTTTACGGTTAGATTCGAAGGAACAACCCAACCGTAATTTCCCCTACGGTTGGGTCCGATGCTCATAACCTAACTGTAAAGTTATACTTTCTAGTGTTTTGTTGCCTAATGCCTTGGTATTTTTTGTTCAACTTGAGATTGTACCTCACCCAATGTATGCTTAGCCTCCTCCAAATGATGTTCTAACACGAGATACTACGGATCACTATTTGAACGACTTGGTAGGTCATAGATAAGTTGTTAATTCCTTTGGACAATATTGGTAAGTCTTTTTTTTTGTTTTTAACTTTGTGTTCTTGGACCATGTAGACATGGGGAAAAAAAGATGATGCAAAGCAATGGGCTAGAGAACATGGCAAGTTAATTATGTGTGTGATAGTTTGCAACCGTCAAACTAAAGACAACCGCTTTCAAATGGTTTGCGAGTGTAGTGGATTCTATACAAGTCATGCGAAGAAGGGTACCGAGTATGTAGGAAAGACGAAGAGGAAGCAAACTACTTTCACTAAGAAGAGGGGATGTCCTTTCAAGCTTCAATTTCAGACCAAAAAGGAGAAGAAGTGGTTCTTATCTAGAGTTGTATGTGGTCGTCACAACCACCTACCACCGAAGACTTTGTTAACGCATCCTTATGCGGCACGGCTCACCAAGGAAGAAAAGGTCATCGTAGACGACATGACGAAAAAGCGAGTGAAACCCATTGATATCCTCGGACACTTGAAGAAAATAAACCCAAAGAATGTCTCTACGTTGGAGATAATCTACAACTCCAAATCCAAGTTGAAGAGTGAGAAATGGCAAGAAAGGGACCAAATCCAACAACCTATGTACTTGGGGGAGAAGCACAACTACACCATGTTCCATGAACAAGATGACAATAAAGAAATAAAACATATTATATTGGCTCATCTCGAGTTTATGAAGTTAGCACGGTGCTCCCATCAAGTGCTTCTAATGGATTGCACGTACAAAACTAACAAGTATGAGCTCCCGGTCTTGAATTTTGTCGGCCAAACTTCTACCAAGTCCCCGTTTAGTGTTGCCTTTTGCTTCTTGAGAGACGAGCTCGAAGAAAGCTATGTGTGGGCATTGGAACAAGTTAAATTATTGTACGTTGAAGGATATACCCCTAAGGTGATTATCACCGAAAAAGAACAATCCTTGATGGATGCCATAGCAAGGGTATTCCCGGATGCTCATAATCTTCTTTGCACGTTCCACTTGTGGAACAATATTCAAACCAAGTGCAAACCGATTATTCGGCCAACAAAGAAAAGCGAGATGGAGAGAATTAAGAAATTACCGGTACCTCAACAAGAAAAGGCCAAAGAAAAATTCGAGGAGGATGACAAGTTGGCGGAACTAAAATGGGCTAGTTTCCAAAGTGAATGGGACGCTTTGACATGGTCTATCACCAAGGAAAATTATGAAGCAAATGTTAGTATGTTATGCTTGCATTGGAGAAAATACCCAAGAGTTCTGAAGTATTTGATGGACCATTGGTTGAATCCGCATAAAGAGAAGTTCATTGCATTCGAAAGGCGTCTAATAGGAAACAAGCATTTGTCAAGCGAGTATTGGATGAGCATGCCAATATGTGGCCAAATCCTCGCCAACGCTTTTAATTGTGTCATCCATTATATCTCACTTGGATGTAGTCTTACATTTGCACCAACAAGAAGAAGCTTTGTCGAAGAATTGGCTAAGAGAAGATGTGTGATGGGGATGGTGCAAATGTGCCATTTTGTCGGTCTCAAGTTGAAAGAAGGAAGCACATTACCCCCATTAATGGTTGGATACGATGGTGCAGTCTCCAGGTCCTGGTGTAACCGGTTCGAGCAAAGTTTCGAACTTTGGACCGCATTACGACTATCGAAGGAAGCCTCCGCACAAACTGTTCCTGATTCGGAGTCGGAATGATAAAACATGAAATTTAGATAGACCAATTTAAGATAAAAACTTTCTCATACATTCTAACTAAATTGAGATATGAATATTGTCGCAAGAAGTTATAATCCACCCACAAAAAAAACCCTAAGTTTGACGCAATTTTTAGAATCAGCGTAGAGTTAAGGAGAAGGAAGAGGGGTATGTTGATCACCATGACGAACTTTTTTTTTCTCATGCTACAACGAGTACGAGGACCAACATGACCGCCACGAGTACGAGCACCAACACGACCGCCACGAGTACGAGTACCACCTTGCACATCCTCGGCTTCATCATGTGTGTCTTCATCACTAGGTTGCGGCTCTCTTTGGATAGTATTCACACCTATTGTATCGGCTCTACTTCTCTTTAAGCTTCACACCGTCTCATCTTCGTTTGATTCATGAAGCTTCCTCATTTTGTGTTGCAGGTTCTTTTGTTGTTCAATCGTCATCACATCGCCTCTACTTATGCATGAGTTATAGACTCTGCCAATGCAAGTGCTTTCTTTTTCTATTCACATATGAAAACAAAAATATTGGTTTAGTCTTTAGTAATAAATCTTAAAAACATTAATAACATAAGTAATTTACGTACCAAGTTAAAATATGCCTTTTTCCAAACATCACTGGGACCATCTCCTTTGTTGTTTCCTTGACCCCTTTGAAGTATTCTCATAGATTCCGGATCAATATTAATCACATTTGAATGACCAAAATGGCGATACCAATCCAAGTAATCTTCTACGACCTCTTTTGTGCCCGGAGATGGATTTACCTCCTCCCTTTGGATTTGGTATTCCGGTTTATGCCGGTTGTTCCAAACCGCGACCGAAGGCGTTGGGATGTAGTTGAGCACGATGCTTGGACCTTCGATCATTGAGCCATTCACACACAATTTAAAGGATTCGATTGTTACCTTGGTTTGGACATAGCCATATTGGCGGAGAGTTCGACGAGGGTTGCACATCACGAACCCAAATGGATGGTACAAAGGCCCGTTGTAGCCTGCCACGTCCGAGAATTGACGTAAATCTTCTACTACTCCATCATCAACTATGTCAATCTTCACATAAGGATCAAACAACACATCTTCTACGGTGAACTCATCAATTTCACTTCTCTTCTTTGCTATCTGTACTTCTTTACACTTTGACTGAGTACCGGTGAATATAAATTTCTTTCCTTTAGTTCCAGTAAAATCACCGCTCCACCCTGTCTTAGGAGCCAGGCTCGTAAAGTGATCATAGACCCATGCCTACGAAGATAATAAATATTAATATAAGATAATGCGTAATTTTTTTTTGAAGTTAAACATTGAAATTCCAACAATAAATTACCTGAAGAAGACCAGTATTCCCGACAATCTCAGTATCTCTAACCCTCGAAGCTTTTCTAAGGTTGGAAAGTAGGTAAGCGAGGGTGGAAGTTCCCCATGAATACTCATGCGTCTTCTGGAGATCTTTCAACCACTGTAGAAAGTGAGCGTTGACCCTATTTCCTGAGTTGTCAGCGAAGAAGATGGTACCAAGCATAAATAGCAGTTACGCCCTGGCTGTACGTGTAAAACCCCTTATCCTAAAACTGCATGCTCTTTAGTAGTAGGTTTAGGTTAGGTGTCTGTGGGCTCCTTCAAACCGTGAGAATCGTGAGATCGTAGGACTAGGTGGGAAGTCTGAGTAAATATGAGAAGTTTAGTTAAGAGTTGTGGAGAGGTTAGGGTTTATGTTCGGTGAGGGAAAGGAAAGAAATGGAAAAGATTCTGTAAGAAAAGTGGGAGGAAGAGTCGACTGAGTTGAGGAGGAAGCAGAAGGATTCGTTCTTCGCCTTATTCCAGGTAGGTTCTCTCGTTCTTATTCTCATTATGTTGGGTATGTTTTAGATAATGGTAAGTGCAACACATTCATACGTTGTAGTTCTTTGATGTGTCTATGGTCTAGTAACGAAAATTATGCAGCCTTACTGGGATGAAAGATTGCTGGGATCCATTCTTTATGACAACTAGAATCCCCAGAAATACCCTGACAGTTACTGAACATGAATCTGGTTGAACCCGGAAGAACCTTAATGTACAGTTCTGGTCTAGCCCCATTGTTATGTGATGATTGTTGCTGTATTTCATTGTCTTATTCTAGTGTTTAACTCCATTGTTATGTGATGATTCTTGCTCTATCCCCAACAGTTCATAAAGATCCATGTCTAGTCTAACAATGAAGTATATGTGGCATTCAGGCCTGGCAATAGTAATTCAGGCCTAGTTAGTGTCTAGACCTAGTGTTCAAGCTTAGCTCATGTGTTCAGACTTAGTGATGTACTAGTCCAGGCTTAGTGAAACAAATGGAAAAGCTTATTGTGTTCAGGCTTTGTAGTTATGTCCAGACTTTGTGGAATTCAAGCGTGACCTTTTAGCTAAACCTCTTAGCCCTTGTGTACAGACTGTTTAAGTACAAATTCCCAGGTCTAGTTAGAGTCCAGGTCTTGTTACTCCTGTGTACAGACTGAGCCAAGCTTAGCTTCCAATGGTAGTGTACTGATTTGGTTGTCTGCCAGCATTTTTGAGATACCTTTTGAACATGTTAGAATGTGATTTGGTCTTGGGTTAAAAAAATAGAATTGTAGATGAGTCTTTGATCTTTCCATGGGCATATAATTTGTTTCATTTGGAGTTAAATTGAAAGCGATATGAGTGTTTCAGTGATTGGAGGGAAATCTGGAAGATATGCTAGGAGTCACACTGCAACAACTTTATGGGCGTTATTAGGTACGATAACTATAGATTTGGGTCTAGCACAAAACTAGAAAGTTCTAGATGACGGTCTCACCTTTCTATTGGTGTACCATTTGCTTATTTTCACCAATAAATGAAGCGTGTAAAACATTTTCAATATTGCCAGTCGCAATTGAATTTTCCTGAAGAGCAGCGCTGAGCTGTTTTTGTTGGCTGATTTTGGAGTACCTAGACTCTGAATTATCCTGTGTATCTTCTAAAAATTTGTAGAGGGACTTATCTAGTTTCTAACGAGATATTGTATGCTTATTTTCGATGCCTAATGAAGCCTG
This sequence comes from Papaver californicum, assembly GCA_023531435.1. NCBI lineage: Eukaryota > Viridiplantae > Streptophyta > Magnoliopsida > Ranunculales > Papaveraceae > Papaver > Papaver californicum. The sequence goes on along the minus strand of JAJJMC010025027.1, from coordinate 2,554,044 downwards.
TAACGAATTTAGAACACATCATGATAGAGCTGATTTTTTGGAAGAACGATTCTGTCGTAGTTTTTTTCGAGTGATGTTTTTTCTGTATTGTTGAATAGCTTAAACTATGAATTACCTCTGGATATTAAGTAGGGAGTTTTAGATGTTTATGAGCTATTCATTTCATGGTAATTGGACGCTTCATACTTATCTTTGTGTGTAGACTTGTTGTGTCGAGAAATTAGCTTGTTGCGTCGAGAAATTAACTAGCTAGCTTATTTGCTAATTTTGGTGATACTTAGCTTCGATTTTAAATACGGTAAGCTTGGAATTGTAACATGAGTTCTTGAATGGTATTGCGTACTACATGTTGCTACATTTTAATAAATGCTTGGTAAGGGGTTTTGTCGTTTGGTCATTTGGGTGTGATTAGAGTGGGCGTCTACCACTTTAGGTGATTTTTAGTTGATGTTGTGATTAGCATTCTTCTTTTGATTGTCAGGTTTAAGCCTGTAGCATTGAGGAATGTATAAAATATTATGAATTCCTGAATTATTGAATACTGATAGGGTATGTACAGAGGGGCGTAGTTCTGTTACATACATGGGAAGTCATGTGTGTGTAGATGACTGAAAGAATATATGCAAGATTGTTGGTGACGACCAACATGTGACGATGACAGCCGTTTGTGTATCTATTTTTCTTAAGTCAATGATATGGATACATGTTATTTTTTTATCAACCGTGGTCGGCTCGACGCCCTGAGTGCTTTGGCGACGACGCGTGGTTCGCCTAGAAGATAACCATTTTGCTGAGGCAATGATATGGATATATTATCTTGCATGGGGTCGACAACACTTACTTGCCCATTGCACGGTAGGGAAGTAAGTGGACTATACGAGGGTTGATGTATGTCGTCATACGATTAGATAATGAAACTAGAGGGGGTAATCGATTAGTTTCGGGTTGGGAAACATGTTTTCTTTTTTTTTAAACAACCGTTTTGAGTGATTTTGTACAAACTTCATAAATCTGTTAAAGACGTCAATCTTGATATTTTCAACGGGTACTCAAATAAAATACTTGTGACCCCTTCGAAGCTAATTTCATGATTCTTAGTTGCTAGTTCATTTCATAACGAGCATAAGGGTGCGAGAACCTACTTAAAGTTGGGGGTCTGACCCAACTTACTATATTTTTCAGGGGACAGTAGCTGCGGAGCCACTTAGCTTGTAGTGCGACTTTTTGTTTCGGAGGGCCGCAGCTTTTACGTCTTCAAGGTGCCTAGACAATCGAATTTAGTTTGCCTCTAAGTCTAGATTCTTTTAAAACTCTTATCATTTATTTTAAATAACCGACCTGCGTGTCGAGGAATGACCTTTGTTTTTAAAGATGTTATTTTTACTGGATTTATTGATAACTCACATTTATAAATGTAGCTTTCTTTTTCTTAAAACTTATTATTCTTCAAAAAAAAAACCACACGATAGCCGGATTGACATTTGTTGGCTTGAAGGTTTGAGTGTGATTTTTGTCCCATGAGTAGTGCCACACTTCTATTTTAGGGCGGCCGACCTAGAATGATGAGGTGGGGCGTTACAAAGTGGTATCAGAGCTTTTGGTTACGGAAAATCCTTGGGAGCGGGTGTAGGGTCTTGTTGTTTCACATAGGCACAAATTATTTCTAGGAGCACAGTGATTTTTTTTTGTTTTGATGAAACTGTGTGTTGATTGTTCCTTGTTTTCTTTGTCTTTAAAAGAGTGTATGAAGATAGGAACAATGGGACTCAAGGTCACGGTAGACTTAGAGGTGCTACTGGGCGAGGTCGTGCCCGAGCCCGAGGACGAGGCCGTGGACAAGATGAGAATCTGACTGAGACTTCTGTTGAGGTGAGTGTTGAGTTCCCTCATTTAGGGGGAAATCTTTCTGTTTGATTTGAGTGTGTATGGTTTTTATTCTAAACCCTGTGTTGTTTGATTTGGGTTCAAAATGTTATAAAACTTTTGCCTAGAACCTTGTTAAGAATATACAGGAATAATGTGCTTGCTTGCAAGTCGAATATTTTTATGAAGGTGTATTCTTGTTTATGCTTTAACATGCGAAAATATGTGTTTCGGTAAACGATGATTACAATTGTGCATTAATGGGTTTGGTGCAGAACCTACAATTATTGGTATGAACTGCATTCTGCATTTTTATGGGGTTGTAAAACTATTCTGTTTTTTTTCCCTGTACTTTTTGTTGTTGGTATTTGTGTTGAGTCGGTGTTCATCTTTATATTAGATGCCTCTGACCTGATCCATATCCTAGATTAAGTGAACTAGTTAGCTGCTTAGAGATGGAGTGTCACTGTATCTGAAATTTGAATTGTTTGAGCATTGTTGTTCGTAATTTGATATACCAGGAATGAGGTGAATGTGATAAAGAGTACCTAAGAGCATTTGAGTATAGTATTTCAGGTACAATTCATCAATGGTAACCATAAACTATATAACCAGGCAGAATTAGAAATGGTTAAGCCTGAACTGTTAAACCAAAACCATATTGTACTTGAACCATGTACACATAATTTCGAAGTCTGTTTTGTACTTTTAGAACTAATATGCCATGCTATTTGAACCTGCCTTCATTTTAACCTACATTAGTCGTGTTTGCATGCTTTGAATCTGTGGAACTTGCTTTAAAGGAACGTGAACCAATATTGAACATTTACTTGTTTTAAAGCTTGAACCTGTATTGGACTTACCCGTCTTAAGTTTGGACTTGCATTTGAGCCCTGTGAACCTGTATCGAACTTCTAAGATTTCATGATTTAGACTATATGTTTGAAATGCAATTTCTTATGAACTTCTATGTGTGAGTGTCAGATGAAAATCCCAAAACAGTTTAAGATTTGCAAGGCTCTTGTTTTAGATGAACCTAAATCCCTGCAGTAAACTTGTATTTTTCAGTTTTGATCTTGAAACTACTGTATTGTATAAAGGAAGAGTTCTTCTTCATGAGTTTTCTAAGTACGATTCCTTTTCGAGGACGAAAATTTTTCTTTTTAGGGGGGAAGATTGTTAAACCCCTTATCCTAAAACTGCATGGGTTAGGTGTCTGTGGGCTCCTTCAAACCGTGAGAATCGTGAGATCGTAGGACTAGGTGGGAAGTTTGAGTAAATATGGGAAGTTTAGTTAAGAGTTGTGGAGAGGTTAGGGTTTTTGTTCGGTGAGGGAAAGGAAAGAAATGGAAAATATTCTATGAGAAAAGTGGGAGGAAGAGTCGACTAAATTGAGGAGGAAGCAAAAGGATTCGTTCTTCGCCTTATTCCAGGTAGGTTCTCTCGTTCTTATCCTCATTATATTGGGTATGTTTTAGATAATGGTAAGTGCAACACATTCATACGTTGTAGTTCTTTGATGTGTCTATGGTCTAGTAACGAAAACTATGCAGCCTTACTGGGATGAAAGGTTGCTGGGATACATTCTTTATGACAACTAGGATCCCCAGAAATACCCTGACAGTTACTGAACATGAATCTGGTTGAATCCGGAAGAACATTAATGTACAGTTCTGGTCTAGCCCCATTGTTATGTGATGATTGTTGCTGTATTTCATTGTCTTATTCTAGTGTTTAACTCCATTGTTATGTGATGTTTCTTGCTCTATCCCCAACAGTTCATAAAGATCCATGTATAGTCTAACAATGAAGTATATGTGGCGTTCAGGCCTGGCAATAGTAATCCAGGCCTAGTTAGTGTCTAGACCTAGTGTTCAAGCTTAGCTCATGTGTTCAGACTTAGTGATGTACTAGTCCAACCTTAGTGAAACAAATGGAAAAGCTTAGTGTGCTCAGGCTTTGTAGTTATGTCCAGACTTTGTGGAATTCAAGCATGACCTTTTAGCTAAACCTCTTAGCTCTTGTGTACAGACTGTTTAAGTACAAAATTCCCAGGTCTAGTTAGAGTCCAGGTCTTGTTACTCCTGTGTACAGACTGAGCCAAGCTTAGTTTCCAATGGTAGTGTACAGATTTGGTTGTCTGCCAGCATTTTTGTAATACCTTTTGAACATGTTAGAATGTGATTTGGTTTTGGGTTAAAACATTAGAATTGTAGATGAGTCTTTCATCTTTCCATGGGCATATAATTTGTTTCATTTGGAGTTAAATTGAAAGCGATATGAGTGTTTCAGTGACTGGAGGGAAATCTGGAAGATATGCTAGGAGTCACACTGCAGCAACTTTATGGGCGTTATTAGGTACGATAACGATATGTTTGGGTCTAGCACAAAACTAAAAAGTTCTAGATGACGGTCTCACCTTTCTATTGGTGTATTATTTGCTTATTTTCACCAATAAATGAAGCGTGTAAAACATTTTCAATATTGGCAGTCGCAACTGAATTTTCCTGAAGGGCAGCGCGTGAGCTGTTTTTGTCGGCTGATTTTGGAGTACCTAGACTCTGAATTATCCTATGTATCTTCTAAGAATTTGAAGAGGTACTTATATAGTTTCCAACTAGATATTGTATGCTTATTTTCGATGCCTAATGAAGCCTGTAACGAATTTAGAACACATCATGATAAAGCTGATTTTTTGGAAGAACGATTCTGTCGTAGTTTTTTTCGAGTGATGTTTTTTCTGTATTGTTGAATAGCTTAAACTATGAATTACCTCTGGATATTAAGTAGGAAGTTTTAGATGTTTCTGAGCTATTCATTTCATGGTAATTGGACGCTTCATACTTATCTTTGTGTGTATACTTGTTGTGTCGAGAAATTAGCTTGTTGGTCGAGACATTAACTAGCTAGCTTATTTGCTAATTTTGGTGATACTT
>JAJJMC010025027.1:2529595-2548845 GCA_023531435.1 Papaver californicum | reverse complement strand
TGATCCAACTTACTATATTTTTCAGGGGACAGTAGCCGCGGAGCCACTTAGCTAGTAGTGCGACTTTTTGTTTCCGAGGGCCGTAGCATCTACGTATTCAAGGTGCCTAGACAACTGAATTTAGTTTTCCACTAAGTCTAGATTCTTTTAAAACTCTTACCATTTATTTTAAATAACCGACCTGCGTGTCGAGGAATGACCTTTGTTTTTAAACTCTAAACCTTTCTTCGGAACTTTAAACGCAACAAGATCTTCTTGGTCATACCTAAACCTTTTTTCGGAACTTCACCCGGTTTATCTCCAGAAGCCAGTTTAAACTCTAACTCGGCTTCTGTCTTCTCCCATCCAAGTGTATTTTTAACAAGGACACAAAGATCACTCCAAGACATGTTGTTATCAAAATCTTCGTACATGACTTTTCCTTCAACTTGTAAGTCAAGAATTGACTTGACATCATCCGACGTTATTGTCATCTCGTCGAATGGGAGATGAAACGTATCGGTTTCAGGACAATAACGTTCCCTGAAGGCTGTGCAGGTAACACTGTCATATTCCAACATAGAATAAGTAATCCGGGAGCTAACCCTGTACCATTTAAGAGAACACGAACGGCTTTACATTCTTCAACTAACGGACAATGTTGAGCCCTTTGACGAACCAATTTCTTCACCGCCTGTGTATGATCCTACAAAGAATAAAAACAATCTTTTTTAATCAAAATCGCACCAACAAGTTATAACTTGAAGCTAAACAAATGGAAATTTAACAAAACAAGAGAAGTTTTTATATGAATACCCTAGTCTCAGCAACTTTGGCAGCCCATGAATGCGGATAACCAAATAATATTGCAGACCTGTCTGGGGCCTCACCCCAAAGTCTTCCATTCTTCTTCTTAGGCAACAACACGTCTTTGCCTTTGGGAATATGCTTGCCTTTCGGTGGAGGTTTCTTCCTTGGCTTTCTTTCCTTCACTTGAGGTTGAGGCGAAGCAACAACAATTTCTTTACCTTTGCTTTGATCGAAAAATTGTTCTTCGTCCGTCTTTTTTTCATCGCATTCTTGCTCTTGTGGTTCTCTAATCACAAGCGCACCTCCACTCACCACCGGTATATCTTCGAAGTCTTCGAAAACATGGGATTCATCTTGAGGTAGTACTTCTTGTCTAGAGCTACCACCCCCTACCTCAAAATTCTTCTTCTTCTTATCGTTCTTTCTCAAGCCTCTATTATCTACCCCTAAATGAACTTCGTGGCGAGGGATGGTAGTGTGATCAATCGGTGTTAAATTATTACCCCTCTTGTTCTTGGGTTTTGCCGTATCCTTATTCCTGCAACATACAATCAATATAAATTGAAAGCACAAGTTAGATAATTTTCAAACAATTCAATACAAACAATCAAAAATTTGAAAATTCAGATTTTTTTACGGTTGGGTTACACATATCGAACCCAACTGTAAATAATTTTACGGTTGGTCTTGGCTTTAAAACCAAACGTAAACATATTTACGGTTGGTAAATGACATTTGAACCCAACCGTAAATAATCATCAAAAAAAATTGAACTATCCAGAAGAATTTACGGTTGGGAATTGACAATCGATCCCTGTAGAACGAGTCGTGCTTGTATACTGTCTCATCGACAACCATGCTCTTGCAGTATAATTAAAGTTTTATCAAGTTTTTGGCGCCGCTTCTGGGGATTGAGAAATTGTGATTTCTTATATTCTTTAATTTTGTGTTAATTAGTTCAAGATTTTTATTTTATTTTTATTTTATTTCCATTTTCTCTTTTAGATTTACTTGGGTATTTTTCTTAGCTTTGATGTGCAGGTGGTCTTTTAAAATAATTATGGAAATTAACTACAAAAAAAGGTAAGTAATAATACACAATCTTTTAATTTCATAAATTTTTAGATTTTTCATAAAAAAATTTTAAAAAAAATTGTATATATTTCTTTTAGATTTTATTTTATTTTGTATATATAAAAAAAACACGTCCACACACATCATTTGCATCGTCCGCTACCGATTATTAGGAAAAACACGTGGAATAGTACACTGAACCCTCTGGGAATTATCAGTCAAAATTCCACACGCCTTAACCTTGTACCTTTGACCAGTCTTTGACTGTAGGTATATTTTTCTAAGGTAACCTGAGCCTACCTGATTTAGTCGAACCTGCATTTGCACATGCACAAATAAAAAAAATGTCGAACTGGTATTATGAGGACCAATACAATGATTATCGACCTGAATCTCAAAATGGACATTATTCGTACTATGACTATAGTGTAGATAGTACTTGGGACCACTACCAGCCTTCTGAAGGTTATGGTTCATACCATAGTGATCCCACTTACTATTCGCATGCTCACCAATCATACCAATAGGTAAATGAGCAATATTATACTGAGCAAACTGTTAGTTCTTCATCTTTAGAAGATGCCCTCAGGCGTTATATGGAAACTCCCCAAATTCTTGATTTTTCGTCTGATTCTTGGAATAATAAACTCAATCAATTAGCTGAAAATGAATGGAAAACGACAGAAAGACTTGAAGATATAAGTACTACTCTTAGTGAACTTATTCCACGTTTAGATGAGGAGGAAATTGAAGAAGAACGGTTAACTGCTAATATTGCTCAAAATAAACTTAATTGCTAAAATAGTGTTTCCAATTTTATCCTTGATAATAATGATGAGTATTTACCTAATATAGAGGGGGAAGTTAGAATTGAAAGCGCTATAGTTTAGATAAGGTTCAACCATCTTCATATTATTATGATGATGAGGATATTATGGATGAAGAATTTGAAATTCATAGTCATAATGATCAGGAAATTTGTACACCATTTGAGCCTCATACAAATAGTATTGTTTCTAGTTCAAATCCTAATAATGTTAATAATTATTTACCTATTCAAGAGGAAAGGGATTTGACTAGAGATACCATTATTATAGACGGTGAAATATTTCCTTGTTATTATGAAGTCGATGATGGTTTAGAGGAACGAGTTTATCCCGAGACTAGTGTATTAGAGTCCAACGATTCAAAGACCATAGTCCCTGACGAAGATGATAGACTCGTAGAGAATTTAAATGTGAGTGAAGGTACCTCACCTGATTATAACTTAATAGATATAAGTGACCATTTTCCTAAATCTGATAATTTAGAATTAAGGAAATTGTGACTAGTTTATCCAAGGATATTGACCACTCTAAGTTTGGGGGTGAATATTATTCTCCCTGTGGTTTACCTTAGACTCTTATTAAGGTCCCTCACTTGGGACTTGATGTCTGTGCCTCTACCATATTAAGAGATTATCTTCAAGAACTGTTTTCCGAGCCTGATTGTGTCGAGAAAGAAGTTCAGTTGTTAGAAGCCCATCCTATGGTTGATGTGGTTTACCCAGGCGATAATACCATACTTGAATTTATTTTCCCACCAAAACTTTATTTACCTAATGTGGGAACATATGAATTTTAATTGTGTCGGATATTGAATATTGAAGCTAAGCCTAATTATTTTAGGAAATCTGAATCGAGATATTTTCTTAAGAATGACCACCACTTTCATATACTTCATTGTGGTCAACTTTGTGAGTCAAATTCAATTGACTTTAAGGATCCGTAATTATTTCGGTTATTGTTATATGATTCGTAAGTTGTGACTAATCCTTTCTTGGTCTAGCTGAAGACTTTGAACTTAGCGCTCTATGGGAGGCAACCCATATGCTTTTGGTACACAATACTGGTAATATCTTTCCCTATCTCTTTGACTTTGCTCGGTAATTCTCTTTGTTCATGCTTTTATTCATTATCCTTAGAACATCGAGGACTATGTTCAGTTTAAGTTTGGGGGTAAGGGAGAAAAATTTAAAAAAAATAGTTGTAAAAAAACTCCAAAATTAAAGACTTGTGAACAATTCAGGATGACGCTAATCATTCTAGGTAGATGGAAACAAAATTCTTGCCTATAGGAGTTGAGAGACCCAACTAAATGGTCTATTCATAAAAGGACAAAGCTCACTACAAGAAAAACGGGTTTAAGCGACCAAAATCTTAGCAAGAGCTCAGAAATTTAGTCGCTTTAATAGTTTAAGCATCTAAAATTGCAACTGCCGAAATTTTTGGTGGCTATAAACCTGTGTCCACTATTATTTAGCAACGAAAACTATATTTAATCGCTAGATCCTTTGTTCAAGTAATTTATAGCAACTAAAAAAGTGATCATGTAGCTATTTACTTTGAGGTACAGACTCATAGCAACAACAAAATAAATTGGTTGCTTTAAATGTCAGCAAGTGCCCAATATTTTAGTCGTTTTAATAGTTTAAGCTACAAAACTTGCAACTGCCAAATAATTTGGCTGCTTTAAGTTCATGTCAACTAATTTTTATCCATAGCCAGATGTGTTTGGTTGCTATATCGTTTTTCCAAGTAATATATAGCATCTAAAAAAGTGTTCATGTAGCTATTTACTTTGAGGCACCTACTCGTAGCAACCAAAAAATAAATTACTTGGTAAAACCTTTCCCAGCAACTAAGTTTAAGCCGCCACCACCATTTTAAAAGAGAAATCAGTTTTTGAAGTCCATAAGTGAAGTTGTTTCTTAAGAGTTGCATAATCAAATTTGTAAGATTCTTCGCTCAGGGTATCCAGCTCTGTTATAGCTTCATCAAAAGCTTGCTTTGCACTAATTACTCATCATGTGAGCTATGATCAAGGAGAAATGAAATGGTTTATGTAATCATGTTCCACAATAGAAAATTAATCTTTGTTCAATTTCAAATCATATATAATAATCATCTACATACCGAACTCTAAAACATCAAATTTACCATTTATTCATCGTCACTTAATTCCAAATTTACATATATTTACAGATATTATTGTTGGATGAAACAAATGCTTAATTGATGATATTTGATTCTCTATGACAATATCACCAATTAATTACTAAGGTTTATACATATGAACAGTAAAATTGTTATAGTACATAAAGCCTCTGGTAGAGGTAATATCACAAACACTATATATGCCTCATCAAAAATTTCACACACTGAAATAAAAATTCTAACACAAACCAAATTTTGGTGTTAGAGATTAGAACAAGAATACAAGAAGAAATAAGAAACTAAACATATACACGGCTGATCGATGGTACTCACGTTTCTTAATTGATCCAAATAGGTGATTTCACTTTATGTTTTATATTAAATTCATTTAATTAGTATCTAAAATCGAACCTAATTAGTTTCCCAGTACAAAAACATATTGTCCATCTATCCAATTTTCACTGAATCATTTATGCCTGTTAAGTGGCTGCTGCTTCTTCATAAGCATGTTAAGTGGCTGTTTCTTCATGTGACATCAGTCCTGCAAAAAGCTTAGGAGATATACAGATAAAACGTGGTTTACATCCAAGAGTGGGCGTCGTCTACTGCTACTACTGCCCCTGTAAATCGTGCTCGAGTGGCCTAAGCAGCACAGCCTCCACACATCACAGTCCTGCAGAAATATGAAATGAAAAATGTGAATTGTGTTACAATGCCTGAACTGTTTGTGTTTTTACTTTTATACTTCAATGTTGGATTTTACAGATGTATGTACATTAAGGTAGTTTAGAATTACATGTTCCTGCCAAATCCCATCTGTATTACTTCTATAAAAATGTCTTCATCCATCTGCCAAAATAGAATAGAATAAATGTTGTTTACACAATGAGAGATCTAGAGGACCAAAACATAATTATACTGCAGCGAGATACAACTATAGAAGGTTATGAAAAAGCATATATGCAAAACTTAGGAGAACATCCCAACAAAAAATTTGTTAGCTACACAAAAGCTTCAAAAAGTTTATCTCAGCACAAAAAGAACAAAATTGGCCGCATAAACCAGTATTCTTTAGTTCTTTTATTTTGTACTGAATGATAAATGTGGTCGACATATATTATGTATAATATTTTAAGCTAACTAACAAAAACTGCCATGAGGAAGTAAGAAGCCAATGTAAAACCCATTTTGTTGACCCTTATCCTCCGTAACTTTTCCCATTAAACACAATGCCAACCAGACTCATAACTCACGTACCTGTCACACACATAAGAACAAAAAAGCAAACACAATTATTATGTATTTAGGCCATAAAATACCAATGTATCATATACAAATACCTTTTTCGCCTGTTGCATTGTGTCTGTTTAAGGAACAACTAAAGCATGGAAGATAAGCATGAAACCATGGATGCTGACGAATCTCGGGAATGGTCATTTACTTCATGGGATCAACCACTCGGGATCAAATCCCTTGCTCCAGCTGAAAAATTACTTGGTAACGCATAAATTCCACCATGAGGTACAAGACCAAGCCAAACAAAAGGTAGAAGACTTTAACCTCTAGGCTAAAAAAGATTGTAATCTTGAGTAAATAGATTACTATAAGATAGCATGAGAATAAAAAACTCATAAAGAATAAGTTTATATTCCCTGCACTATTTGCGTGCTATATGGGAACAGTACAATCGGATAGCACTATATTATTCAACCTGAACTGATACAGTCTGTTCAAGGTAAAATCAGAAATGGTACCTTGGGCTTTACCTAATTAAGCATTTGAACAGGTTACAGATGTTTTCATTAGGAAAGGGCATGCAAGATAATACCACAGCTCCAGACATCTACCTCAGACCCATCATATAGTTTTCCAGATATCACCTAATAAGCAGATACATGAAAAATGAGCCTTTGGTATTAAACCAAATTGCATCTTAAATCATGTTGCAGTCTCATTCAACTATGTCAAATACCAAGATTTTGAATGTTCGGTCAATACCTCGGGAGCAGCATAGTTCAGGCTTCCATCACGCATGATATAGCTCAAGCCAAAATCAACAATTTTCACATTGTATTTTGAATCCAAGAGAAGGTTCTCAGGCTTAAGATCTCGATAAACTACCATGTTCAGGTGGCAGTACTCCATTCTAGAAACAATCCAATATCAGATGAAACTAGGGATTTTTCTTCCTTTTTTCTGGAACCATGGCTTGTTGGAACCAAAGAACATATAAAATCACTTTTTACAAATAAAATATTCACAAGCATACAATCTGTTTCCGCCGTTGGTGCATGCTCGATGCAAAAACCCGGTGCGTCATTAGAACCATTAAACATAGAATGGGTAAATTAACCCATGTAGACAGTGCCTACCTTATCTGATCTAGCAGAAACAAATAAGTTATGCTTGATACAGATTTAGCAGTGGTAACCTATGAACATATTTGACAGTTATGCTAACTTACTGTGGCACCCTTGCGAGCGATTAGCCACCAGGTGGATGGAGCTCATGCAAAAATAAAGCAACATCTCAAACATCTACTCGTATCCTGAGTAGAAAATTCAAATCGTGTTAAGTAAACCTGGAATAGAAAATCCCCTAAAGATAAAACTTAAACTGAAAATTAATCAAAACCCAATCTCCAAATAATCTTTATCTATTCAGAAATACCAAAACAAATAAATTAAACCCTAGAAAATCGATGGAACCAGATATGAAGAAAACTGAATTATAAATTGAGATTAACAACAAACCATGTTTTAAAACTACATAAAATCCAAAATAAGAAACATAAAAACTGAAAACTCTAAAGAAATTTACTTTACAAAAGAAATCAGGTTCATAAAAAACGGAATTTAGTTATTAAAAATCAAAACAAATAAAAGTGGTGGAAAATTTATACCTCAAGATGTTTGTGAAATCCAACTGAAATTTATAGATGGTCTTCTAGTAACTCCTACAACAACAATCATAAACTATTTAGAACTCTAATAGCAAACTAAGTAAAGAGAGAAAGAAGACAGAAGTACGTAAATAGGAAAAAATTGGATTTTTGATGAAAAATGCATCCTCTCCACCTGATAATGCCTGGCATTGTTATACTCTGGATTACTAATCTTGATGCCTGACTTAGACATCAAAGCCATCTCCAGCTCCAGATCTACTCAAAACCTAGCAGTGAACAAACAAAGAAAACACATATTAGTTCTCATCTAGTAGAGATAATAATTGTGTAATAAGCATCATTTTTAGGAAAAACAAAACAAACATCACCAAACACTAATAATCAAGAAAGACATAGACTCTAAATTACCTTTCCAGTACCAGAACCATAACATTGATTTTCAAAAGAAAACCTCCAAATCCAAACTACCAGAACCATAACATTGATTTTGAAAATTAAAATTTTTTTTAAAAAACACCCAAAAGTTAACTACCAAATCAAATAGAACCTACAAACAGGAGAAAAAGTTAACACCCAAAACTCATTACTGACTCTGGTGTTCAACTTATGGAAACAGGACAAAAAAAAAGGAAAAGAAATGGAACCATACCCTCAAAATCGTATAACCCAGAAATTAAGTCCCTAAAATGAAACGAAATCACACCTTTGTTGTTAAACCAGAGAGAAATTAAAAAGCCCTAATTTGTCTCTTTTGGATCTTCACTATTGAATCAAAATTGAGTGAAAAATTACCTTTACTGATTGGTTTTTAATTGAAGCTTTTCACTGAATCATAGTTGGTGAAGTTTCAGAGAGTTGGAGAGGGAGAATAGAGAGTGCGACAGGGTAAGAGAGTTGGAGAGGAAGAATAGAGAGTGCGGCAGGGTAAGGGTTTGAGTTTGATAAAGTTTCAGAGAGTTGGAGAGGGAGAATAGAGAGTGTGGCAGGGAAAAAAAGTCCACGGCAAGACGCGGCTAGGGTTCCGCTCGGAGGGAAAAGAAAGTTTGGTGGAAATTTTGCGCCAAAAATTGTTTATTCCCGCAATTTTGAAGGCAATTTGTGTGATTTTTATATTTGTAATCCATTCGTGTATTAAATAATTTGGTTTTCTATTGGCTAAATGAAAACGTTACAGATCGTACTATCTTCAATTTAAATGATCTAACGTTTAGGATTTATTTAAATTGTATGAGTTGGTATCCCTAAATTTTTTTAGCATTATTGTAATAAAATATTTAGATTAATTTGTTATTACATTTATAAACAATTAACATCTTTTTAAATTTATAAAAAGTTAAAATTATTTTCATCGTAAAATAAGAAAAATACTACTAGTTAAAACATATTTACGTAGGTTTTAATTTCTTTACTACAAAATAAAAATATACTGATTTGTGAATTTAATATAAACAATTATCTAATTATAAACCTATAAAATCCAAAATAAATTGAGTGAGGTCGAGCAATATTGGATAAAATTGAAAATTCAGTCCTTTTGAATTGAGACGATTGCATTTAGTTGTATTGAATTGGGAGGCAATTCTCCATCATCGTGATGTTGAAATAGTTTATTCTCAATCGATATCGAACGATATGTAGGAGAATTCTAGTGAGGTCGAGCGGTATTGGATAAGATTGATAGGTTACGGGTAAAATTGACTAAGATCGATGGACATTCGGTTAAAAAAATGGATAACTGGAGAAACCGATGGAATCCGAGAGAAATTGAGTGAGGCCGACCGATATTAGATAAGATTGACGGATAACAGACGAAATAACGTGAAGCTGATGGAAATTCGGTTTGAATTGATAGGTAACCATATAAACCCATTAAATGTAGGATAAATCTAGTGAGATCGAGCGGTATTGGATAAAGTTGACGGATAACAAACGAAATAAGGAAGTTGATGGAAATCGGTTTGAATTGATAGGTAACCATATAAACCATGAAATGTACGATAAATCCAGTGAGGTCGAGCGTTATTGGATAAGATTGATAGGTAACCGGTAAAATTGGCTAAGATCGATAAACAATCGGTTAAAATGATGGATAACCAGAGAAACCGATGAAATCCGAGAGAAATTGAGTGAGGAGGCCAATAATGAAATTAGGTGGATAATCATTCAAGGTAAATAAAGTAAAACAAATTAAGTAAAATTGGATTTAATTTGTGGATAATTAGTAGGAACCGATGAAATCCAAAACCTGCCTTAATAACCTCTTCCACTAAGTCGGAATCTTCGTCGATACCCTGAACCCTGAACTCCAAAATATGCCTTAATAACCTCTTCCACTAAGTCAGAATCTTCATCGATACCCTGAACCCTGAACTCCAAAATCTTCCTTAATAACCTCTTCCACTAAGTCGGAATCTTCATCGATACCCTGAACCCTGAACTCCAAAATATGCCTTAATAACCTCTTCCACTAAGTTGGAATCTTCGTCGATACCCTGAACCTTGAACCCTGAACTCCAAAATATGCCTTAATAACCTCTTCCACTAAATCGGAATCTTCGTCGATACCCTGAACCCTGAACTCCAAAATCTGCCTTAATAACCTCTTCCACTAAATCGGAATCTTCGTCGATACCCTGAACCCTGAACTCCAAAATCTGCCTTAATAACCTCTTCCACTAAGTCGGAATCTTCGTCGATATCCTGAACCCTGAACTCCAAAATCTGCCTTAATAACCTCTTCCCCTAAGTCGGAATCTTCGTCGATACCCTGAACCCTGAACCCTGAACCATGAACTCCAAAATTTGTCATAATAACCTCTTCCCCTAAGGCGGAATCTTCGTCGATACCCTGAACCATGAACTCCAAAAATCTGCCTTAATAACCTCTTTCCCTAAGTCGGAGTCTTCACCGGTACTCTAAATCCATCGATGTTCGTCATATTATCCTTAATAACCTCTTCCCCTAAGCCGGAATCTTCGTCGATACCCTAAACCAAGCGGTTTTCGTCAAAAACTCCTCATAGTATTTATTCCCATGAGTTATAATCTTTACCGGTACCCTAAACCCATCGATGTTCGTCAAACATTCCTCATAATGTTTAAACCTACCGATGTTTTACCACATATGCTACTCGCACACTAGTCTCAATCCGTATGAGAATTCAAAACCGAATCTGGACCATCAAAAAATATCCAAATGATCCGTATGAGGTGCCTTATCCACCGTTCAATTTTTTTTAACACAATGAGAATCACACATTTATCTCACACACTTGACCCGATCCATATGAAAATCCAACATCGAATCTGAACCATCAAAAAAAAACCATGATCCGTATGAGGTGGCTTATCCACCGTTCAAGTTTTGTTTTCAAAACCTAAAAAAAATTTCACTTCATTTTCATTCGTAGTTTTTCTCTCACTTTGTCTCTCTTCCGGAACCGCCGCCTTAGAAGAAAAACTAGGGTTCCAAGGTATGTACGAAACCTAAGTCCTTTTCTGTATGCTTAAAGGGTTTCGCATAAACTGTGTTTGTCCTGGTTTTGTCAAAACTGATATGAATTTTACTAGTGGGGTCTTAACTGTTGAAGAAGTTGCTAAAAGTCCTGTAAGATTGACTCTTTTAGCAGATAACGGAACTTTTGGGCTCATTTTGAATCCGTAGTGTACAACAGCTTTACTATTTTAACATTTAATACTGCTGCAACTACAAGCGTAATTGAGTTTGAATGATATAAATTCCTGTTTATCTCTTTGAACTTGTCTAAGCGTTGTTTAGAGATCTCTGTTGGTTTCAGTAAAGAAATCTTTTTCCCTCTTTTGAGTGCAAGTAATTTATTAGTGGCTGAGATGGGGACAATCTAATGGTGATGGAAAACCTTCTCCTTGGTTGCCCAGTTCTAGTTTATAATGAAATTTTTTGTCAGAAATTAGACGTCTTCAAAAGTATTTTATTTGATTAAGCTATGTGGACATTTTAATGTTCACAGTTAAGATGTGAAATTCTTAGATTTTGGAAATTTCCATTTCTTTGATTTTAAAATAGTATATGCGTCATGTACTCCATCTGTGGTTTGTGAAACTTACTTATCATGTCTCTCTGGGAAACATTGATGTAGTCTCCTGGAACCTTTTTGGGAAGTAGATTATAAATTGATTTAGTCTTTTTAGGAAGTAGATTATAAATTTATTTTCTGAAAACTGAGCAATGGTTGGACGGTGGCTACTCAATGATGCTTTGAAAAGATCAGTTTTGAAGTTCAATTATGAGTGTAGATGATGCTTCAAGTTTGAAGATGAATAATCTTCGTACTCAGCTACATCATCTTAACTTATGTTTGAATCTTCATTATTTGTTGTATTTAATATTCATTTTTGAGACAAACCATATCAGAAAGATGATAACCAAGCTAACACCTGGTTTCTAGTAGTAATATTCTTGTTTCTTGATGTATTCAGGGAACCACTTGTGTATTATTAGTTCTTTGGTTTACATGGTTGTGTATTATTTGTTCTCTGGTTTGCATGTATTTATTGTTTTCGGTATTCATTGTTTTCTGTATTATCTCATGTATTCATCTTAGATAATAAATTTATGCTTCAAGTTTGACATCTTAGATAATAAATTTATGTTTAACATTTAACATGGAGCTGTGGTATCCAAATATTTGCTAGTGTCTCCTAACTTGCATTTTTCTTATTTAATTGGTAGGCTGCATCAGAGAAATCAAGGGCTGCGTAGAGGGCACAAGCTCTGAACCATACAAATGGTACCCAGAGTTTCGCTAAGAAAGCGCATGAGAGGGTAAATCTTAAATTGTTTATTGCTGTATTTTGGTTATTCTTTTGGTCTTAATTATTTTACTATGGTACAGTAACAATCTCGATATCATTAGGCGCGCAAAAATCTCCCAGTCGATCCACTCAGTATGTTCATGGTAACCCACAAGTCTAGCAAGCTCGGTAAAGTGTGTGAAGATCGGCAGGTACAAATTTCCTTCTAACTCTATTTCTCTTCTTAGTTTAAGCTCGCTAGTGTTTCTTCTCTAGCATATCTGTCATTAAAAACAGCTACCGTGTGAAATAGTTCATGAGCCTGGTACTAGATATTAGAAGAATTAGAGTTTGTATCATAGCAACTATGTTTGATTACCCCTAATTTGCTTAAACGGGAGAATTAATGATACTTGCAAATATAATTTATAAATAAGCTTAAGGATTTAGGAGGTCTGTTTGTAGATGCAGTGAAGTCATACATATAGTGTGTGATGCATGAATTTCAAGCGATTGAAATATTTTAGTGTATGATGCTATATTCTCATATGTGTCTGCATAAATCTGGCTTAGATAGTGATGTTGGCGCCTCAAGTGCTTTAGTAGCTGGTGCCAGTCATATTATCACTAGTTGTTGCACTATGGCTCAGCTTATTAGTGACTTGTCTTTTCCTAGTGAACCTTGAAGTTGTGTATTTGTTACAATTTGTCATTAATGTTTATAATATGTTACAGTACCATCCTGAGTATCTCTGGCTGCTACATATTGATGGAGTACCATTATGATTGTTGGTTTGTTATGTTACCTTAGCTTGATGAATCATTTTTTTCTCTCCCATTATATTAAGAACTCTGTTTTAAGACTTCGACACAGAAATGTTTGATGGAGTACTGTAAGATATTATAAAATGTCTGAACATCCGTGGATATACAATTTTTTAACTTCTATTTTCGGTTTTGTTTTCATTTTAATCGGTTGTCGGGTTTTTTACTATGTTTTTGCAGTCAGAAATGAATCGGTTGAGTGAGCAGGTTCGTAAAGGTGAACTCAACTACACGCCTGAAGAAATATATGCAAAGGTTGTTGATCCTCTTCGCTATGGGGCCAAGCGTTCTCGCAAGTCAAAAGTCGCTCCCGCCAGCTTCATCTTATATGAAAGAAATGAAGCACAAATGACTGCTCTCAGAGAACAGCTGGACTCAGAAAAGAAGAAAGTGGCAAAGCTGGAACGGAGAGAGCGTAATCTCAGAGAGTATATGAATGAGGCCTTGAAGAAGATGGGAATTCAACCTATGCCAGATTATTTGGAAGATGATTCCCTAGATGAGCATGAAGATAAGGACGACAATGCTGGTGATGATCATGATGTGCAGGTAGATGGATGTGCTGATGACAATCAAGAAAATGATTTTTATGTGGAGGATGACTCTGACTAACCTAGGTTGAAGTCCCTTTTATTTTGGTGAACAATGGATGTGCAGTTTTATTTGAAGCAACAAATAGGTATAATGCTGACTTTTTTTTGGTGTACAATATTGTATGTGCAGTCAACAAACAAGTATAATGCTGACTTTTTTTTGGTGTACAATGTATGTGCGGTCTGATATATATGTTTTTTGTTCTTTTGGGAAGTGAAACTATCTGATATATATGTTTTTTGTTCTTTTGGGAAGTGAAACTAGACATTAAGATGACAAGAACCATTAATTTTTTATGTAATTTGGTTCTTGTCGGGGATGGGTATGAAACAGTATTGTTAAAAGGTTATGCTTTTTGGTGGGATACTCAAATGAAATATATTTGTAATTATCTAATCTTAATTAGATGTCATTTTAATTATATAATCTTAATTAGTGATAAATTTTTTAATTATAATTAGATTTTGGGATTATTTAAATCAAATGAGGTTATAATTAGATTTTGGGATTATTTAAATCAAATGAGCAAAAAAATTCAGTAGCTTAAAAACTTAAGCAATCAACTTTAGGCCAATTAAAATATGAATTCTAAGTATTTGGAAGCTTAAATACTTCGTGTATCTTTTATAGTAAATATTAGCTAATCCTATCCAGCAGCAAACTCTCCCAAAAGAGCTTCCTACAGCCGTGAAAACTCTTAGCCCAGAAACTTGTTCCAGCAAACTCTCCCAAAAGAGCTTCCTACAGCCGTGAAAACTCTTAGCCCAGAAACTTGTTCGGCTGCCAACTTGTGGCTAACTTGGTGAGCCTGCCTTGTTAAGTGTACCTGACCTCCAATTGTCCCTTGAGCCTTCAATATATGTTATATCTACCCCTCCAATAGGCTTCCCACGAGAAAGGCCTAATTTCTTCATGTGGAATTCGAGTTAGCCACTTAGCCAATTCTAGTAGAACTAGGAAATGTGCTAAGTATCCATATTTCACTCCAACAAGGTATATCAGCTCCAAATCCTTTCCTAAACCCATATGATATCCAAAAGATAGCTAATAACCCACCAAGGCTATCCACTAGCCCATCGAACCATTCTATCCCTTCAAATCATGACTTAGCACATTACCGCAACATGCTTCAGCCGCACTTGCGCCTGGCCGCTGGCTGCGTAGGCCAAATAAGCCACTTCGGGGCTTTGCCCATATCTTCCTCAATTTTGATCAGAATGACTTCATTCTTTCACCATTGGCTTCATAAATCAATTCTATACACTGTGGTATGTGAAAGGCCTATTTTAAGTAGAGTTTCACTGGCTCCTCGGTGATTCTAGCTTTTAAGCTCCATTCTGCTGGTTTCTGAGTTGTAACCTGAAAAACTAACAAAACTATAAAAGTAATCAAAATACCTAGTAATTCACTCAAATATAGCAAATAAGGTTCAGGAAAAACTACTTTATATGTGTGAATTATGCACCTATCAAATTCCCCCACACTTGCCTTTTGCTAGTCCTCGAGCAAACTATCGATCTAACTAAACTAAAAAGAATAAAAATACAACTCCGTTTCGTCGAGTAAACGGCTACACTTAGCATGTGTAACAAGCCTTTAAACCCCTAGGTGTCCCTAGTGGACGAGTTATAGTCTCGTGAGGGTTTACAAGAGATATACCCACAAAACCTACTTCAACTTCCAAAAATTCCAAAGCACCTGCATACGAAAAGCTACGAAGACATAAAGTTCCTACATACCAACAATAAGAAGTCAAAAATACCAAAGAACATTATTCTCATGCTTAGCCCTTGAGTTTGGAGAAAACCACCGAATAAAAGAGTCCCGGTTCGAGAGTGACCGAATATTTCTGCCTTACCAATGATTTTATGAAATTGACACTCAAAAGGCGCACTTTATGGTTCTCACAGATGCGTAAGCGAGAGTGAAGAGAGAAAGCCTACGCATATTGACAGGTAGGAAGGAAAGGTAACCTTCCGAGTCATATTAAGATGTTATCCCGTATAAAACGGAACAAGAAAGAACCCTTTTTATTTTTCTAGTAATTTCTACGAAAGGAAATCAACCACTATGCGAAGATGGGAATTGTTACTTACCTTCTCATCCGGTCAACAATCGGCACCATTCTCCCAACATCCCATAGAAACGTCTTCGGTCTTCCCTGTAGCTCATAAACTCTTGATTTTCGTATGCCTTGATCACTTGTAGCTCTTTTCCTTATGTATGCAGCAGCGTATTACACATTTTCAGCTGCACTTTCTCACGTTTTCAGCAGCATTTTTGTTCCCTTTCAGCAGCACTTTTCTTTCGTTTTCAGCAGTCTTTTTTTTCACGTTTTCTGCTGGCTTTTCTTCACGTTTTCTGCTATTTTGTTCACGTTTTCCAGCAGTGTTTTTCCCTTTTATGCTGCTGCCATATAATTTTTTCTCTATTTTCTTTTCTATTTACGCCAGTTCACTTAGTATTGCTGAATTTTTCTGTTTTTGCTTCTATTTACGCCAGTTTTGTTGCTGTTTTGCTGATTTGCGCCTGTTTTTTTTTTTTCTTTCTTTTACGCAAGTGCTAGTTCTGTTTTGCTCTATTTTCAACTTTCTTCTGATTTTTATTGCTCCGCTAGTTGATGATGATACATTTCTATGGACTTGATGTTGCCGAGAGAACGATGCCAACTGCAAACCAAACTACAAGATAGAGTTAGCAATTCTGATGACATCCTCATGGTTGATAAAAATTAGCACTCAAGAGATTAAAAATAGTGCTGGAAATTGGTGCGAGGTTAGGTAGCTCATCATTCTACCCGGAATTAGCGCAGATGAAACACTCAAAACGTATAATTGAAGGTCTGGTGCCTCACTCGAGGGTATTGAATGATCACAGGTCTCCCCTGTACTCTCCTACCGGCAATTTAGGTCCATTTTGATCGGCTCTAGCCTCTCAAAAACTAATCACTCCGAATCTAGTTCTCTAATAGTTCTAAGTTCAGTTGTTTCGAGTCGAAATCCGTATGTAAACGTAGCTAGTCATATGCCAAGTGACTCTAAAATCTCTAAAAGTTGAAGGTTTTCATGCAAATGTGTGTATGCCTAACAATTCTACGTAAAAATAAAAATCTATATTCCTAAATACTCCCCCACACTTAAACTTTACATTGTCCTCAATGTAAATTGAATCCTCCAATGTACCATCAAGATGGAAAATTCTACATGCACAAAAAAAAAAATTAAAAATTCAGCAACAAAAGATAGTATACAAAACCAATGGGTTGCCTCCCATTTAGCGTTTAGTTTAACGTCTATAGCCCGACTCTCTGATCGCCCGTAGACCAATAATCTGAAAATTTGGGGATCCACCCATAAAACAATCTGCATTGCAAACGTTAACTTCACAAAAATATTAATACACGAAATTAATGGTGAAGTTATTGCTCGATAGAAGTTTCCTCCACACTTAGTCTTTTCTACACTCGGAAGTGGATAAAGAACATAGAACTCGGGAACTTCTATAGACTCCTCTTTGCTAACCTGTACAGAATGAGAATCAAGTGCTTCCAACAATGGATATTTAGAAGCAAAGTAATTTATCAGTACTTCTGAGGCACGTAAATCCAAGCCAAAACGAGGTAAAGGGAAAGGATTAATAAGCAAAGGTTTAGGCAAACCTTCTAAATTATTGTGAATTGTGGAATCCTTCTCTTTTTCAAAAATCTGTAATGAATTACTTACCTCTTGTACGTTGTGGTCCTCTATCAAACTTTCTGACTGTACTGCCTCAATAAAAATCTTGGCACTAACATTATTACTATCGTCCTCGGAAAGTTCAGTTGGGTCTTCCACAGTATTAATCAATTCAGTTTCAATCTCAACACACTCCTCTTCATTTTCAGACTCACCGTAATCAGAATCTGCATCGGTTTCCCAACATTTGTCAGAACGTCGATTAATTTCCATTACGAATGGCCTTACTAATTTCTTTGAGAAGCTCGTCCGGCGCTCCGTCATCCTCCAACTCGCGGAATAACTGAAAAAGTTGATTCAAAGGTTTTCCACCATTAAATACAGTGGAATCTATTGAACACGACTTTTCCCTTTGAATGGGTGAATGATCATTATTAGGATCAAGAGTCGATTCAACTACACAATCATCATCAACCAGAATTGGAGTTGGAGTAATGTCATCACTGATGTCGGGATTTTCGAGAGGTTCAAAATCATCACTGTATCCCATAAAATTACGTCGCTCATGTTCCCTAATCAAAGCTCTTGTAGCTTCTCCAATTTCTTCACATGATGACCCTTCATCTTCTACCAATTGCTTAAAACTTCTCTCAAGTTCTCTCAAACTTGTTGGTCTTACACCATTACCTGTGGTGGAGTTTCTAAACCTTGTCTCATCCCGTTGAATAGGTAAATGATCATAATTACGATCAAGAGTAGATTTAGATAAACCGTCACAAGCATAATTTTCCTCCCTTTCTTGTGGCTGTAAATCATTAATCACATATTCGTTATTGTGCACAAGAGGGTGCTCAGTGTGCCTCTCAAGTAGTTGTGTCATTTCTGTTAACATGGTGCGTATCTGTTCAAAACTAGAGGAATCATTAGAAGTATGACTATCCTCCCATCTCTGAGATTGTTCAATTACATACTCATCCCTAAAGGGTTGGTATGTCTGAGAATAGTCAAACGGGCACGTGGAATATTGGTCATAACCAAACGATTGGTTGTGATTATACTCCTCGTATGGTTGGAAATTGCCGTGATGTTGAGGCTGAAAACTAAATTGATTACCATTATACGCTTGATATTGTGAATTATACATGGACAAGTACCTGAAAAAAAAAAATCTCAAAATTCGGTTAGAAAGGAAAAAATTCAGCAAGAAAAATAAAAAGAAAATGAAAAGAAAACGAAACTAAAAATACATAAAAATCCGCTATGCCTCCCCGGCAGTAGCGCCAAAATTTGGTCGTGTCGTAATCAACCAAAATAATCGAGTTCTTATTCTCTAAAAATATAATGAAGTATAGGAGTAAGAACAAGTTCGTTCCCACAAGGAGGCAGCAATATATGTGTATTTTCAGTCACGTAAGTAAGTAGCAAAGGGGGTTTTAATCGTGTTTTAAGCTAAATTAAACTAAAGCAAATAAGTAAAAACGCAAGTGATTAAGTTTGTGAAATAAGAGAGAAAGCATTGGTTAGAGGTTTCATCTTCAGTCATCCAACATGTTATCAATCAAAGCATACCCAATCAATCATGCATTAGTAATACCAAGAACCCTAAAGTAGCCAGTTATCTCGTCTACTTCGGCAAAACTC
>JAJJMC010025027.1:2494882-2509595 GCA_023531435.1 Papaver californicum | reverse complement strand
CCCCCCATGTTGTATTTGATATCTCATGGAAATAATGGAGTTATCAGACACTATGGTTTTGATCAAGTCAAGTCAAGTCAAGTCAAATGACATGCTAAGTTAGTGAGACAAGTTGTGTGACTCACTTGATTGATATCCAGACTGATTAGTGTCGATCCTGGGAATTTTAGTGGTCATGTACTTGTTTGAAAGTAACATGGCATATTCAATGGCTAAGTATCAGCTTAGGAGCGAATTATCGTAAGTCTAAGAGGCCTTTGAGGCCAAATGTTGTAGAGGGCTCCTCGAGCAAGGAGACCTGCTGGAATTCATATAAGACTCAATGTATGATCTATATTGAGAAGAAAGGTATATTTCTGAGGAAAGTAACTAGCAAAACTAACACTAGCTACTTAGCGCATATAATAATATGATAATTCTTTTGTACATAAGGCTAATGTGATAACGTTTCGGGAATAATACCAACATGCATAACCTCTAGTAAATATCAATCGTACTAGGGCTAGAAAGCTAGTACCAAGAAGGTTTGGAGATATCACTTCAATTGTATAGTTAGTACTAAGATTTTAGCATTAATATAAAGACGTGCTTGGCATGGCTAGAGGCGCATAAGAGCTAAGGGTGTTGGAGTTGGTAGCGACACATAGGATCTAGGGATAATACGCCAAGAAGCTAGCTAGGAATAAAATGACCTTAGAGGCACATCGACCTTGATGCTGAGAATGCAAGGGACGCCTAAAATCTAGGGCATGGAGTCACGTCTTAGCAAGGCAAGGGCGTGACAGCCAAGGGCGTCACGAGCTAGATAAGGGCGCCACATCCAATGGCGTCATGAGCCAAGGGCATCACGGAGCCAAGGAAAATACGTCATGATCCAAGCAAGGGTATCACAACCAAGGGCGTCACGATCTAAGGGAATGAGCTTCATGAGCCAAGGCATCATGATAGACACATTTTATGTATTATTTAATCATATTTTTATATATTACTAATCCATATTTCTATGCTAATTTTACATTTTAGCTCATTATACAGGTACATTAGTGAAATATGGATTTTTTGCGAAAACGGCTCCTCTACTCCGAGTTTGGATTGATGCCTATACATTTGGTTGTTGAACTAAAATATGGCTTCGGTACGAAAATCAGTTAATGGGTCGTGTCCGGATTGTTGGCCCTTATTGTAATTGGTGTGCGAAATACGTTTTGGATCATTAATTCTTTTGCACTTCGATGAGGTTCTATCTGTGGATCCATCCTTTAACAATAAAATAAAATGGCTGGAGTACTTGGTGGAAGTTTTACTTGAATATAACAAACATACGTCTTTGACTTGATGATGTGTTTTGTTACCCAATTTGTTATGGCACAGCAGTTGTAAAGAGTTAAGGAAGTAGCCTTAACTACACTTGGGACCTACCTGGAGTTTGAACCAATTATGGGAACATTGATGGCGACGTGAGACAGATAGATGAGAGACTGTTGGGTGTCAGACTTCTTTTGGGAATTAAGAAGAGAATTGGCTAATAGTAGCCAGACAACACGTGTGTGATGTGAAGGTGGGGACTAGCTTCTTGTTTTTGGAGAGGTGACATTATTTTGGAGTTTTTCTTTTAGGTTTTTAGGCTGGGGAGTAGGCTATCTCTTCTTGGGGGAGACGTGAGAGGGTTGTGGGTTAAAGAGAGGGATTGGAGAGAGAAAGGGGCTGACAACTTGCGTCAGGGAGAGAAGATAGTAGAGTGGAAGGAAAAGCTAGGGATTTTCTGTAAGGTATTGGATTTTAGGTTTGGTCTGAGTTATGGTAGGGGGCAGTATACTGAAAGAAAGGAGGGCTCTCTCTTTTTGGGGAGTCTGATAACGAAAGAGAGAAGGCTAGGGTCTACTTGTCTGACGTTGTTTTTGAAGGTGAGAGGAGGAGTGCGGCTGGATGCTTTGTGTTTGCTTCTCCTGGGTTGGAAGCTGTACAAGAGAAGAAAGGACAACGCAGGCTTTTGGGTTTAATTCTTTCTCTCTATTCATGTTAATTATTTTTATGGATTTTAAGAAATCCATCTCCATGTCTCACTAATTTTGTAGCTAGGGTTTATGTTAAAACCACTTAAAGTTTTAGATCAATTAAATTGATTTATTTGATACAGACTATTATGACTTGAATAGATTGATTCCATGATTTATATTTATTGATTTAATAAAAAATTGGTTGTTGCTTCACCGGTTCTGTACAATACAGTAACCTATGCGCAGAATTAATAGGATAACAAATATGTTTGTCTACTTATTTGATTTTTATGCTTGGGTTAAATCCTTAGATGGGGTATGCTTAGAAGAGCCAGATATTATTTGTTAACCTATAATTAGATGGTGTATGCATGAGACTTAGAGCTTTTGATGCGCCATGCTTAGGGCGTCCCAGTGAAATTTACGACTCTAATACATATAATAGGTTGTCGATAGAACGAACAATAGGTGAATATCCAGGAGTTATGTTTCACTTCAGTAATTAAATAGAAATAATGGTGGATACTGAAAACCCTGGTTAACGTTTCTCCCATTTGATTTATTTTATTAGTTTAGTTTATTTTTCTTGTTTTAACTATATTCCAAAAAATCCAAAAATATTGTTCTTGATTAGTTGATTAGAGATATTGATTGCAGTATTGTCCCCGCTCCCTGTGGGTTCGACTCGTACTTGTCGTTGTCTGCATTGTAGACACCGTGCGATTGCGGTTATTATATATAGGGTTACGAAATCCTATCACATCAAGGAGCTAAGGCAAAGGCGTCATGAGCCAAGGTTTAGCGCTTTTGTTGTTGGGATTAGGGTTAGCATTTTGGTGCTAGGGTTTAGGTGCCAAGCTGAAAATACATGGGATAAGGCCTTATTAGGCTAAAATGTACTAGCTAAGACCATTTTTGGTTAGTTAGCACCTTTCAGGTGCTAGGGTTTAGCACTAGGAAAGTTAACGTTTTTAGCGCTATTGTGGCTAACTGGTGCCAATGCGATGCTAAGCCGAATGGCTAGTGCTATCTTGGCGTTAATATGAGAAAAGGCTAGGTATATCCTAAATGAGAGGTTTAATGCCTCTTTTATGACATTGTTTTTTGACTGTGGCGCATCAGAGAGAGTGACGCATTATTTGTGGCTTATATTTAAGCAAAGTGCTAAAGTAGCATATTTAGGCTCAGAAGAGCAATTTGAGGTACATTCGTTGCAAATGAAGCATTAAGCTATAATGTATTTCAGGGTTTAAGCATTAGTTATTCCCATGTTTAATAGATGTTGCTAGAACATCAATGCTCATTCGATGCAAGTTCAAGGAATTCAACCATGGAATTTATGCGACTTGAGACTAGTTCGATATAGCATGGGTATTATGAGTATTGATAAGGCTAAAAGGCCAATTTAGAATATTTAGATATAATTTGTTCTCTCAATTCGCTTGCGGAATATAAATAGAAGTACAGTATTCTATATTAAGCGCATAAATATGCACATATATATTCTTGTTGCTTAGTATAGGGTAATTTTACAATTATAGCCCTTGTCAAAAACTCACCGTCTACATTAAGTCCCCTGCTTAGGGAGGAATAGTAATCTTGCACAGTAAGCACTAGATAGTGAAGATATGCTTAATACGATTACATATGCATAACCTAAATTTTAAGAGTAAAGGGAAATGTACTTAGCTTCTTGGATATTGAGATATGCACTCCTTATCGTGAAATCTAGTTGGGAATAGTAGGCTGCCTTGTTCCTATTGGAAATACCATCTTGCCGTAATCCATGAGAGGTGCGGCTAATGTTCTTCCTCTTTTAGGTCCTCTTGAGAAGTGACGTTATTGATTGATTTTCTTCACAGTTGGTCTACGTGCATGTTGTTGACTTGAGTGAGATATTTATCTTGATCACGACCTCATTATCCAACAGAACCTTGGAGTCATAGCAATCAGCTTCCGGGTCCTGTTGATCATGCTCAGATCCTTCCTTTTCGGAAGGAGTCTTCGTTGAATTTTTTTCTTCTGAAATTCGAAAATTAGGGTTTCACTCCCCTCTATATAAGTCAATGGATTTTTAGAAATTTATTCCTTCCATTCTTGTCATCTTCACTATTTGCGGAGTCCGGTATTCTCTTACATCGTCATGTCGGATAACAGCAGATCAGATCAGGATCACCTTCTTGTTGAGCGCATCTCCTGGATGCCTAGTCCGGTAAAGCGTTTTTCTTTTCTTGTATATTCTGACACTTATGAGCAACCGACTTATTTGACAATTCTTCAACTTTCTTGCAGGAACCCAAGGTTAAGAAGGTTTCATACATGCTGAGGGATAGAACTATCAGAAAGGGTAGTTCCTATTCAAATTTCACTGGATTTAATAGACCTACTACTGTAAGTAATCTTTTCTTCTTTGATTTTAATCCTAGGAAGTACGTCAACACAAATGTTTTGATCTGGTTTTGTTGACAGAAGATGGGGGGTGTGGACACGCACCGGATAAAGAGAAACTCCAGGGAGTCCCCTCCTGCCGGGGAGGTTAGGGGGTGTTGACACTGAGGTTGAAACTCCTTATGACCCACCAGTTGATCTCTCGAGCAGTGATCTTGGTCTTACCATTCATGAATACCCAACCGCACGCCTTCCTTTTGAGATGCAGATAAAGTCATTATCTCGCAAGCACCATGTTATGGGAGGCTTTATAGTACCAAAATATTATGCTCCTCTTTATACCAAGATTTGGAGAATATATGGCCATGTTGCTACATTAGAATTGCTGAAAGGCTTTTCCCCCATCCTGGTGACAATGGTTGCTGGTCTTCTTCCAATAATTGATGATATGAGTAAGGTGTCATTCCTTGAAGTTACCAGTCAGGAAATATGGAAGTGGGATGAGATGATAACCAATTGTGAAGTCTTGAAATTCAATGTAAGTTGGCTCCGCCAGCACCTTTATATTATTGAAATGGATCACGTTCTATCATAGCTAAAGTGATTCCTTCTTCAAAAGCCATATTGGAGAATAAAAATATCTTATCAAGGGAGTCGGCTAAACTTGAGAAGTCAATTCAGGATTTGAAAGTTAAGACTAAGAGGTTTCAGGAAAGGATGACGATGTTGATAAGCGGAATTACTCGTTATTTGAAGATTTTTTCTAGGGAGTGGGTGAGGCTTGAATCAATAATAAGCTTTTGAATTGATCTAGTAGTTTGTTGTTTTTTTGAATTTCAAATTTTGAACATTCATTGTAAAGAAATGAAACTGAAATAAAAGAGTCGAAATTGAAAGAAAAGAATTTTTCTCTTTTTTTTAGGCGTAATATGATTTAAGCCACTTTCCATTGATTACCGTTCCCACTGTGACTCCCTTCATGTCTATTATTCTGTAGTATCCGCTTGCTAATGCTTTAAAAATTACGTAAGGCCCTTCCTATTTCGGGGAGAATTTCGAAGTAGACATGTCTTGCTGGATATGTTTGGATGTCTTGAGTACCAAGTCCCCAACCTGAAACATTCGGGTCTTTACTGCTTTGTTGTAAGCTTTAGAAATTCTTCATCGATATGCCTCCGCATATCTTTCTTCCTTGGACTGTCTTGACTCTAGGAGGTCCAACTACGCAACCCGAAACCTGAGGATCTCGGCCTCATCTAAATATACTCGGCTGGCTGCTGCAATTCGGGATGAAGAGATCTTTATCTCTGCAGGGAGGATGACATTTGCACCATGTACAAGTGAATAGGGGGAGGTCCCTGTGGATCTTCTTAGATCCGTCATTTATGCTCAAAGCGCCATGGGCAGTTGTTCATGCCACGATCTAGGATTATCATACATTGTACGACTAAGAATCTGAATCAGTGTCTTGTTGGTACTTTGTTCTTGCCCATATTATTGTGGGTACTAAGGGGTAGAAAACACTTGTTTGATGTCGTACTTTTGAAGCAGTTCTGTCACGGTCTGGTTAGCAAAAGGAGTACCGTTATCTGTGATAATGTGTTTAGGTACACCGAACCTGCATATAATGTATTCATTGATGCAAGCCGCTATGGTTTCTCCAGTGTGCTACAGAGAGGGATGGCCTCGACCCATTTGGTGTAGTACTTAGTGGTCGTGATTATGTGATCATGTTGTTTCGATGATGTTGGATTAATTTTGCCGATAAGATCTAGTTCCCAGTTGTAGAAAGGCCAGGGGATGCTTACAGAGTGTAGAAGAAGGCCCGATGTGTGAATGAGGTTTCCATGAATCTGAAATTGATGACACCTTTGAACAAACGCAGATGCATCATCTTCCATGGTTCTCCAGTAATACCTTTCATAAATCTGAAGGAACAATTTCCTCTTGCTTTGATGTTCTCCTTCATGAACTTCTTTCAACATTGTTGGGATCTCGGGTCCTGCCAGACACCTCAGTAGGTTTCCTCTGAAACTCTTACTGTACAAGATCCCTTTATGAAGAATAAACCTCTTTGCTTTTTGCTTCAGTCTGGTCGTTTCTTGCTTCTCTAGAGGAAGGGAGTTATCACGTAAATATTTGATTTATAGTTCTCTCCAGTCTCCACCATGATGGATCATCAGGGATTCTAGTTGATGTGGTTGTGCTTGGCAGTTGGAACAGGACCCTTGTAATGCTCGAGATTTCTTCTCCATTGTAGGCCAATAGTACCCTAGACGTTGGAGTCGTCGGTAGAGAGTTACGACCATTGTCTCTCCACATACTTTACCATGAACGCGGTTAAGTTGCAATTGCGCCTCTTGATTTCCGAGACATCTTGAAAGGGACCTGTCTAGATTCCTATGATATAGTTCTCCGTGGAGTAAGAAGAAGTTCTTCAGGTCTTTGAGGCTGACTTTCCTCTAAGGGAGTGAGCTGGTGAGTTCTTCTATGATTGGTGTTCTCTATCCAGTGACTTGATCGTGTTCGGGTTGATTTAACCATGTCGAGGGTACAATGCGTCTCTGCACCATTACGGTCTTTTCTGCTCATTCGAATTGTAGTTTGGAGGCTAACGTAGCGAGGAGGTCAGCGTCTATTATTATTTCGACCAACATGAACCACCACGGCTTCGGCGAAATGAGTTAGTAATTTCTGAGCTTCTGTCATATGAGGGGCTAATGTTACCTCTTTAAGCAAGTAAACTCCATTTATCTGATTGACTAGGAGTTTTGAGTCGCCTCTTATTTCTAGGTGCGTCGCACCTGCTTTCCTTGCTAATGAGAAACCAGTAGAAAAGCCTCATATTCTGCAGAGTTGTTGGTACACTTAAAGTAGAGCTTGAATGAGTATGAGAAGACTTCCCCGATCGGGGAGACCAGTACCACGCTGGCTCCTCCGGTATCATTACTGGGGGGTAGCTGAACCATCGAAATATAACAACCATGTTTTTTCTTTAACAAGAGAGATTTCGGGGAAGTCCCTAGGTATTTTTTCATGTATGGAGTCATGTCTTCCCCTGGGAACGCCGCTAGTAGATCATCCACTGCTTGTCCTTTGACCGCTTTGGAAGAGACGCATGCTATATCGAATTCTGACATATGAAGTAACCACCTGGAAGGTCTTCCTACTAGGGCTAGTTTTGAAAGTAGAAATCTGATAGGATTATCTTTTGCGACAAACACGACCCTATTTGAGAGTAAGTAATGTCGGAGCTTCTGAAAAACATGCACTAGTGACAGGCACACCCTCTCCGCTTTAAGGGATCTAAGTTTTGCGTCTCTTAATGACCGGCTGATGTAGTAGATTGGATATTCAACTCCTTATTCATCTTCTTGGGCAAGAAGGGCCCCGGTAGCGACCTCACTCGAAGCTGTGTATAGAAGCAAGGGACGCCCTTAGACTAGAGGCTTCATGATGGATGAAGATAATAATAATTATTGGATTTTGATGAATGCTTCTTGTTGAGCAGATGACCAGACATAATTTTCCCCTTTCTTTAGTAGTGGTGTGAAAGAAACAACGAATTGAGCTAGCCCCGGGATGAAACGTCTGATATAAGACACCTTTCCCATAAATATTTTTAATTCTCTCACGGTATTTGGCGGAGGCATGTTGGTGATAGTTTGAGTCTTGACTGGATCTACCTTGATTCCCTTTGTTGTCACTTGGAAGTCAAGGAACTTACCAAAGGAGAATCCGAAGGCGTATTTCAAAGGTTTCATCTTCAATTTGTATTCACGACATCTTTCAATGACTTTTCGAAGAACTTCCAGGTGAGATTCTCGTGTTTTGGATTTGACGACCACGTCATCAACATAGTCTTCTACTTGCTTAAGTATTATATCGTGAAAGATTGTTGTCATGGCTCACTAGTAAGTAGCACCAGCATTCTTCATACAGAAAAGCATCACAGTGTAGTAGATATTTCCAATAGGAGTACGAAATACAATTTTACTAGTGTCGTGCTCATATATCGTTTTTGATTATAACCATTATAACCATCCATAAATGAAAACATACTGTGTCCACTGGTCGCATCGACGAGCATGTCTATGTTGGGGAGTAGGAAATCGTCTTTAGGACAACATTTATTCAGGTTTCTGAAATCGACACGACATATGATTTGACCATTTTTCTTCTTGACAGGTACCATATTGGCTAGCCAAGTGGGGTGTTGGATAGGTTTGATGGAGCCTGCCGTGAGTAGTTTCTGGATTTCTACTTTACTTTGATCTGCTCCTCAACTTCGTGCATGAATTGTATCAGTTGTTGCTGGACAAGTTTGGAACCAGGTACAATATGTAAATGATGACTGACTAGCTTGTCATCTAAACCCGAAATCTCTTCATAGGTCCAGGTGAACACGTCTTGATAATCCCTAAGGAGGTGCACGAGTCATGTCCGTTCCTCCGTCGACAGGGTGGAACTGATAGAAATGGGTCGGGGAGATCCTTCTGTTCCGATGTTGATTGTCTCGAGGAAGTCCATGGTGGAATCAGTACCATCTTGTAATTGTCGTGGAGCGTCTTGGATTTTATCTCGACCGGACTCTGTGTTATGGTTGCATTCTGGGCGGGGAGACCCTCCACTAGTCTCCCCTGTTAATTGCTAACAGCGTCGGCGAAGAAAAACAATCCTTCCTTCGGAGTCATAACTTATTACGAAATTATGTTCTCTCTTGCCATGAGCGTGGCTCAGCGCATCGGTATTCATTAGAAAATCGTGATTAAAACCTGTAGAGAGATTCATTTCAGAAAATTTACCCATTTCCTCTGTTACTGACAGCTCCCTATCAGACTCTTCGAAAGTTATCCAACTGGGTAGTGGAGTTCTATGGATCTTGCCAGAGAAGTCGAGCACATTGGTCTTTGATCCGAAAAACTCGGTGATAGACACATTTTTGTGTCTAATTTGTCCTTAGTTATCTATTTTGTTCTCAGTTTGGTACTTATTCTGTTATTTTATGTGTTTATAGGTATTTTTGGAAATAAACATTTGTGAAAAAATTGGCTCAAAATGTGATAAAAGCACCCGAGAAAATTACTAAAGGAACCCAAGAAATGTAATAAAGGCACCCCACTTTTGGATTAGAGGCACCCCCTTCTTTGTTACAAATCCGAAATTAGCGGGAAACCAATTCTTCACGTGTGAGAGTATCTGAATTGTTGAGAACCGAGTTTAATGGGATGGCTAAGTGATTTCGAGTTACCAAAGTGAAGAAACAATGTAAACTCATCAAAACACGTCAAACAGAGTGTTTTACGCCGGAGAAAAAGGCTGGAAAATCCATATCATGGTCAGAAAAGGAAATATTTTATATTTTGGATTAACGAGAATTAGAGTTTGTTTTGGATTGATCTTTGAGTCTTTATCGATCCAGGAGGACTAGTTAGGGTTTGCTAAACCTATAAATATCAAAGAGGAGGAAGAAAAATCAGCAGGGGAGGCTCCGGAAGAAAACAGGAAAAAAGAGAACTGTTGTTGCAGAACGTGAAGAACAGGGATACGGCGACGATTCCTTCAATCGTTCGGCAATGGATATCTTAGCATCTGCAACGTTTATCTTCAGCTGAAAACACTTCTCTTTTTTGTAACAGTGAAAACAGTAGTCTGCAACGCATTTACACCATTGTGAACCATCTGTTCTATTATTTTTTTTCTTCTTTTACACACTTTTGAGCCATGAATAATTTTTTTAAGAGTGTGTACATCATGAGGAGCTAAACCCAACCACTGGGACAATAGAGGAAGCCATATTTAATGAATGAATGGTAACTATTTTTGATTCTTAATGACTTTTGCATTGATTTTTAATTGATATCTGATTTTTCTTAATTAGTTGTGATTTTGTTTGATGGTGTATGCTGGGATGTAAGAGCTTTTGATGCACCATGCTTGTGATTTACAACTAATGTTTTAGAAATCTACTTTTGGCAAAGAAACAGAGTCAATAAAAGAGCTATAATTGTTAAAGAATCATTGTAGAAATTATTCAGAAGTGATTTTGGTGGAATCCTGAGTTCTAGTTCTTCCCAATATTATTAAAATCTTTTACTTATTTTCTAATTTAATTCAGAATTAGGTCTAAAACGAATCTACACAAGTCTCAGAGAACGAACATATTTTTACCACTTTTCTGAAAAAACCACTCGGCACTGCAAACATGAGCAGAAGAAGATGAAGACGTCGGAATTTGGATTATTTTCTCATTTAACACAGACTTTATGCATTGGTGATAAGTCGAGGGGACAACCTTGTTTTCATGAATCCATGGTCTTCCTAGTATCATATGATATTCAGGTTCTTTCTCAATGACATAAAACTTCACATTTGATCGAATAGGTCCCACCTTGAGTCCTAAGAAGACATTTCCGTAAGTACTGGTGTGATTCTGTAACACCCTCAATTTTTGCATGACTCTTACTCAGGCACGCATCATGACCTGGGATGAAGCTTCACCCTAAGCTTATAAAGCTCACTTAGGATTGCATCAGGGTGTGGATGCCTTGACCTCGAATTATAGTTTTAAGGCCCTATTACGCGTGATGTATATTCGAGAATGCATCACAAGTCAAAAATCACCCTTACCCGGGAAAGGCATAATTGACCGTGACGCGTATCCGAGAATGCATTATAGTGCTAATGCACTATTATGCTGTGATGCATGATTGAGAATGCATCACTGAACCAACGCTGCGTATCTGAGAATGCATCATATTGATAATGCACTATTATGTTGTGATGCATGATTGAGAATGCATCACTGAACCAACGCTACATATCCGACAATGCATTATAATGCTAATGCACTATTATGCCGTGATGCATGATTGAGAATGCATCACTGAACCAATGTTGCATATCCGAGAATGCATCATAGTGTTAATGTATTATTATGCCGTAATGCATTATTGAGAATGCATCACTGAACCAATGTTGCATACCCAAAAATGCATCATAGTGCTAATGCACTATTATGTCGTGATGCACGATTGAGAATGCATCACTGAACCAATGTGCGTATCCGCGAGAACATCATAGTGCTAATGCACTATTATGTCGCAATGCATGATTGAGAATGCATCACTGAACCAATGTTGCATATCCGCGAGAACATCATAGTGTTAATGCACTATTATGCCATGATGCATGATTGAGAATGCATCACTGAACCAACGTTGCATACCCGAGAATGCATTATAGTGCTAATGCACTATTATGCCGTGATGTATGATTGAGAATGCATCACTGACCCTATGTGGAATACCCGAGAGCGCATCATAGTGCTAATGCACTATTATGCCGTGATGCATGCCCGAGAATGCATCACTAGAAACTGCAGTAGATGAACATCATATATCCTCCTTATATCCACTTGTATAAATGCAAATAAAACATATATAGGGAGGAGGTGTTGGTTGGAAATCGATGATGCTTAGCTATACTAACAAGGAAGCGAATTAGCCTTAGTTATGTTAACCAGTTAGCGGATTTTCCTAGAGGCGCCAACCAGTTAGAGGATTTGCCTAGAGGCGCCAACCAGTTAGCGTATTTTCCTAGAGATGCCAAATAGTTAGCTGATTTGCCTAGAGGCGCCAACCAATTGGCGTTTTTTCCTAAAGTACAGTCGATGGATGTCACTTCCCTTTCTTTTATTTATTTGTAAAAATGCGAATAAAACATATATAGGGAGGGAGTTTTGCTTGAATGTGCATGAGCGGCAATGCACATATATATGCGATGTGGCATATACGTTGGAGCATACTTGATGCTTAAGCATCAATATGCTTATAACTTAAACGATAAAGCTTGAATGTGCATGAGCGGTAATGCACATACATATATACGATGTGGCCTATATGCTGGAGCATACTTGATGCTTAAGCATCAATATGCTTATAGCTTAAACGATAAAGCTTGAATGTGCATGAGCGGTAATGCATATATATATGCGATGTGGCCTATACGTTGGAGCATACTTGATGTTTAAGCATCAATATGCATATAGCTTAGCCCATAAAGCTTGAATTATACGAAAGCATCATTCAATCGTGTTGCGTACTCGAAAATACATATTTGCATAGTAAAAAGCGATAGTTATGCAAAAGCTAGTGCATACCTTGCGAAAGTCCTTCTGCCTATACGGTCTAGGCTTGCTTGGCCTTTGGCCTTGCGATGAAGTGGGAATTGATGTTGTCTTTGCCTTAATAGGCTTAAGTTGCTTGTTCCTTCCGAATTGACACTTTGGATGAACTACGGTCATGCTTGATCCCTTCAAGGTACGGGTTGGGTACGTAGGCCGCAATGCAATGCATTGAGGTGCAGCATCTCGTCGCTCATATCATCTAATTTGGGAGATATTTGCGACGCTTTGGTAACTCATATCATCTGGCTCGGTAATGCGATGCAAGAGATGATTGTTACCGCACTTGATGAGGTAGTTTGATTCCATTTGGTGGATGATCATACTTCCTATCAAGCCATACGGTATGAACGGAATA
This sequence comes from Papaver californicum, assembly GCA_023531435.1. Lineage (NCBI taxonomy): Eukaryota > Viridiplantae > Streptophyta > Magnoliopsida > Ranunculales > Papaveraceae > Papaver > Papaver californicum. Next base: position 2,496,667 of record JAJJMC010025027.1, on the reverse strand, counting down.
TGCCTGGTTCCTTCATTATTGGCAAGAGCAAGACCAGTGCAGACTCCAGCGCACGATCGAAGCAGAATTGATGAAGCAAAAAAATTAGGTTTGAAATAGCCTAGGTGTTATTCAAAGGCATGAGTTAGGCCTGGACAATGATCGTAATTATGTGATTCTTTCCAAAGGCATTCACCATTGGCTTTAATGGTCATGTACCCTTTGTAGAATAAGGATGAGTTGGAACGGTATGGAAACTACGTTTCGAGTATCATGCTTGCAAAGCATGCTTGGAAAGGAAAATATACCTGCATATAACAACGAGAAGTTAAGCTTTAAGGTCCGGGTTACTATATTTTAAGTCGCGCATCGGAGAGCTCTTCCTGCTCAGCGCATAGCGCAGGAGGAGGAATTTTCCGGTCCGTGACAGATTCCCTTCGAAGTCTTTTATCACAATAGGACAGTGTACAATCTTGTTCGGTCGGGCCTTTGCAGCCTTAAGGGTCTTGGGAGTGATTATGTTGTCCGCGGCGCCTGTGTCGACCAGTGTTCTTCGAAACTCAAAGTCTTTGAGGTAAGCAGTCACGTACAAGGCTCGGTTTTGTCCTTCTTCGGCCATCATGTCCTCCTCGGTGAAGGTGACATTATTCACAGAAAGGTGAGGCAACCCAGATGTTTCTGGTCTTTTTTCAGAGACTTGGATCAGATGTCCGTTAGTAACAACACGGTTCAGGGCAGCAACTACGTCTCTGCGTTAGAGTTTTGAGAAATACAGAAGTTCGCACAAGTTTTTTATAATGCGGTTTTCTTCTTGATTCACAGGCTTCTCACAGGTGGTGAAACTCCTTATGTGGTGTAGATAACGCATATTTGCTTTGGGAGGAGTCTCCAGCCCCAAGGAAAGTAAGTCTTCTCTGAAAGTAGCATTACGCCATAATTCTTATGTCAGTCGGTGAAGGAAGTCGAGGATGAAGGTTTGTGAGTCTTCTAGTCTCATCAGAGTTCTTGATATAATTTCGTGCCTCTGCTCAATCTTATCCATCGTGAGTGGCGTTGGATCTTGAACATTTCCAATTTTCCTCACATTTCCAATTTTCCTCACATTGTTAAAGCAAAGATAACTGGTAGTGTTGTTTATGGTAGGAAGAACACCATTAGGAAAATTATTATTGGAGCCGGAAGGGTTGGAATTGGAATCAATGGTAGTAAGATCTAATATGAGACCGACCATCTTGAACGAGTGAGGAATTGGTTTTTGTAACCAAGAGGTTGATCTCCTGTTGTGGTCTCCAATTGTTTTAGGGTAAAAAAACGTACTGCAAAATGGTACTTTCAAGTAGGTTCGAGAGATCAAGCTCGAATAAGACGAGCCTAAACCAAGAAATGGTTGTTCACATCCTACTTCGGTTACAAAGTTGGAAAGGATTTGGGTAGGTCTTAGGAGAGGGAGGCAAAAAAAGTTGAGAAATATTAGTAGTGTGTAAAGAAGAATGGATTCTCTATAGAGGAATCTTTAATTATGTAGGTTTTGGTTTCTTCAAACTGATTGTGTGGTTGTCTCGTTCTGTCTTGTTTCGAATAGATGAAAATCATCTATTTATAGTTTGAAAAAGACACACTGATATTCTCGTAAGTTTTGGAAGTTAGGGAGAGATGGAAAAGTGATGATTGTGGACATTTTAGTGAGGTGGTGCCCGGAAAAGTAAGGAATACATGTCTGACCACTACTCCTCATCTTCTCAACTGCTTTGTAACCGCTCACTTCTTGTTACCTTCTTTTTCGTGGGGGTTATGTCACCACCCACG
>JAJJMC010025027.1:2450721-2489882 GCA_023531435.1 Papaver californicum | reverse complement strand
TGTAGAGATGGTTTTCTTTGTGTTTCAAAATTAGGGTTTTCAACTGTATGAACTTAATATCAATGTTGTGTCTTTCTCTCAATGTTTTACCTTCTCGATGATTTTTCATGTTCTATGCCACGTATAGTTCATTCTATGCCACGTATAGTTCATTGTTTGATTAGTAGAGGGACTCGTTGAAACCTTGTATGAAATCGTTTTTATGAATATTCTTTGACTCTTTATGCCACGTATACTTAGTACTTTAGATTCTACCTTAGGTTGAGAACAAACAATTCTTTTTGAAAATTCTTTCTTCGATTCTTAAACTAAAAATCTTCTGTGTATTAGTAGCTAGATTTGCTACTTTACATGAATAAAATCGAGACCCTTTGTGACGAACGCAATTCAACCCTAATCTACAACGGATTCCCGGAACCTTAACGTCTTCCTATTACTGTTTTCAAACTTTACTAAATAGTTTTAATTCACTCGTTAGTTTAATTCTTTATAAATAAAACCTAAAAAAATATTTTAATACAAACTCCTCGTGGGAACGAACCGTATTTGCTCTTGTCTATATCTTTCAACATTGTGCGCTTGCGGTAAAACAAAGTCGGTTTTCCGACGCATCACGGTCCTTAATTGAACGTATATGCACATTCTTATTTGTATTACAAGGCAAACTTCTTTCACACTTAGCGGTTTCTTTTCTTGGTACCATGATATTTTGAGTAAGTTAATTCCTTTCTTAATTGAGTAGAAGCTAAACTGGAAGTACTTGGTTATCATTCTTACAACTTTTATCAAAGTAAATAAGAACCTTATTGCTAGAATATTCTAACTAAGGAAACAAGATACATAGAACTAAAGTAAAAAGTTATTCTAAGCAGTAAGAGATTATTTGGGATCAAAATGATTCGTAAACATGTAAACTAATTCACGAACTAATTTGAATGCAAGTAATAGTTATTTGAACTTTAAACAACCTAGTCTTATTTACATTATAAATATAGGACTCTCTACAACTAAGATTCTTAATCCCTACACGATGTGCATCTTTTTTCTGCAAGTGAAAAGACGAGGGTACTGAGTACACCACCAATTATTTTGCAATAACCTATATAGATAAACCTCATACTAGTACAATTATTTTAATTATAATATAACAACTATAATGTGGCAAGTAAAGTAAAGGAACGACACACAAAATCACTACGCCATATCCTGGTTTTTGCAACGTTTGTATTTTGGATGTGCAACGGATATAGACGTTGCAAACTTTACAATGAAATATACGTTGAAGAATTAGATATATGTTGATTTAAATACAAATTACCTCATAATAATTAAGCAACGTATGTGCAACGTTTATATACGTTACAAATTTAGCATTATTGTAATATGTGAAATTTTTAAAGGTTATTATAGTTGAGTATCTTTTTTGTTTATTTTATTTTAGTTTTAATTCCAATTTTTTTTTAAAAAAAAATATGAAATTCAATTCCCTCAATTATTCCCTCTCTTTTTTCACTACCAAATTCATTCCCCCCTAATTCCTCACTCTCTTTTTATCTACCAAATCCATTTCCCTCAAACACTTGAATCCTGACCCCCCCCCCTCCCCCCACCACAAAATCAATCATTAGGATTTTATTTTTTATTTTTTATTTCAGTTAGTTTCTATTTCCTTTAATATTGATAAAACAAGAGGCTAAGGAACATAACTTTTTTTCTCTCTCTTTCCGAAAACCCCTCTTTTGAAACCGAGAACAAGATGAAGAGATCTGCTAAGATTTCACGGAAAAAAAAAACAAATCAATACCTTTACTTCTAAACCATGATATCATAATTAAAACCCTTAGACCAGAAATATATATCTATCTTATCATAACTTGAAAATTTCGTAACCCTAGAAATAGTTATAGATTGCTTAGATGTTTGCTGATTTGAGGTGAATAACATCAGTGTGTGATGAGATCTAAAACAAGTTATGTCAATAACCCATTCATTTTAATTAAAATTAAAACATTCTCACAAACAAATCTAGGGTTTACTTTTTTCACTGAGAAAACGAAGAAAGAAAAGTTTAGATTCATATTCTTGAGTTTCACATCTCACTCAAATCATCACGAAGATAGAGATGATCAGTAAGAAACGAAAGGTAATTCCTCATTCCATCCCTGTTTTTATATCATCTTTTTTGATTTTTTTTGAGGTTTAAATCAATTGTTTTGATTATGATTTTTTTGTGCTTTTTTATCTTCTTATTTATTGAGGTTTAACTCAATTGTTTTGATGGGGTGTTCCTTGCTGAGCTCAACGAAATATTGAACTTGCTGAAGATGGTTATTTTGTTCTTGAAGTTATGGTTACACGTATAAGAACTGAAATCATCATCAGAGCTACTAGAACTCAAAATGTTCTTGGTATAAAAACCAAACTCTAACTCTTTCCACATGTGTTTGAATTTTTGTTTAGATATGAAATTAGGGATTTGACTGGTTGATTGGTTTTTGGATGTGTGTAGGTTTTCAGATCTGATTCCCTCTCTCGTCTCTGTCGCGATTCCTCTCTTAATCTAGTCTTATCAGGTAGAATTAGTAATACGCAAGTACTCACTTCATTGTACTCAATTCTGTTGTCATTTTTTTTGATTTAATAGTTTATTGGGTTTCTCTTATTTGAATTGCAGATGTTTTGGGTCAACTACCCAAAAAAGGGTATAGAAACTTTGGTCTTGTGTAAGTTATTCTTCCATGATTTATGATTAAAACGTTGGTGTTTCAGTAGTGAATATGTAACATATACCAATTATTTTCTGAATGATAATGTTTATGTTGTTAGGAGCTGCTGATGGGTGGGTGGGGGGTTTCAGCATTTGGAATATGCACACTTAGATTTTTTTCGTTTATCGCCTTCATTTGATAAAGAGAATCATGCTTATATTTTTTGTGTAGGCACGGTGAGAATATAGATAAGGTCAATAGTTTAAGTAAGTTTTTTTGTCAGTTGGTTTTGTAGACGAGTTACATTTCAAATGGTAATATTTAGCTAGGAGTTGATAGGTATGATCTTAGTCACCTCCAGATTCAACATCAATTCCATAATTCGTTGGATAATATATATACAAAAAGAACTAACAGAACCTTTTTGTCACCATTTTTACAATCAATTAGATTAGCAGTCTCACTTGATATTAAAATATTTTATTAATTGTGTTCATTGATAAACAAAGTCATGTTTAACTCATATCTAATTCGACGTGTTCAACTTTGCATCCTTAATGAACATCTCAGAGAAATACGTAGAAAAAACAAACTCATCCAGAAGGTGTAAGGAGTTACACACTTACTGCAACCATTGTGGTTACACACTTACTCATCCAGGAGGAGTAAGGAATTACACAAAAAAGTTATTTTGTGGGTTTGCTTCTTGAAGATAATTGGTTTCTCAATTGCCGTGATTTTTTTTGCGCTGATGCGGCAATCACGAGCGCGGGAGCTTGATCTTCCTCTACCCTCCATGCTGGCTGCAGTAGAGTCCAACCTCATAATGCCGCAATCCTTGTTGCTCGTGTCAGTGTTGCCTATTTTGATTTCGTTGGTTATTTCATTGATAATATCTCAGCCACTTCCACCATTCTTCAACTACTTTACTGTCTCTTTGATTTGCTATGCATTTGCAAATGGGTGCGTCATTATTCTGATTTTGATATCTCAACTAGTCTTCTTTGTCGTTGCCATGGTACATACTTTCCTCAAATTAAGGTTAGTGGTGTATGTCTCGACTATTAGTGTTGGATCTTGATTTTACCGTCGAATGAAATTCAAATGCCAAATAAATTAATGGTCAATCAGCTGACACACCTGTGTGGTCTTTTCCAAATGGCGAGGGTGGGAAGTAAATCTTTGTTTTGTAGTATTCATACGGTTGCTCACATTTATCTGTAATCTCTTTTTCTTTAAGGTAAGCTCTGACACCCAATGCATCAAAATTAGTTCATTTTGATGGGTTATTGCTTAAATAAGATCGTGGAACATTTTTAGTTTGTCCATCTTGAAGTTTAAAATTGATTTGGTCAGTTTGGCTACCAGTCTATCACATACATGTCAAATGATTTACATAGTTGTAACTTGAACTTTTCAAGTTTAATCTGTTCCATCCTTGAAACAGGCAGTCAGGATACTCAGGGGAAATTCAACTCTTGTTACTGCAGTGACTGCAAGTATTCTTGTTTCTTTTGTTCATACCGCTTTTGGTTTGTTCGTACTGCTTCTTTCTCATACTTTATACTGTCATACGGCTCTCTGTAGGTACGTGCTTGGGTTTGTGCAAGTTCTCTTCCACATGTGAAATGTGGCTGTCATGGTTACATCTTTAAACCCTGGCATGCATCATCTGATTTATTACCAATTGTTGCTTGTTTGATGCAAAAATTTTAGTTTTACCCAACAAGCTCTTGATCCGTACTACACACTAGGAATAATTTGGATTCTATATGTGTCATGCATCATCTGATTTATAACATAATATGTTGGTTGTTTGCTGCATAATGTTAAATTTTACACTACAAACCCTTGGTCCGTGCTACGCACAAGGAATGAGATTTCAGTTTTTAAAGTAGTTTTGTAGGTTTCAAGACTTGATTTTTTATTGTAAATTAATAACTTCTCATTTCAATTACCGCAATCCTTGGTTCATTGCTTAATATTTGATTTTTGATTAACAGGTTCACCACTTTTTCATTTCTTTTGTGATTGATAGAATTAGTGTTAGTTGGGTCCTCTTTTTGGAAGAATGCTTGTGATGTTGCAGATAAGCTTCTAGGTGCAGTCCCAAAGTAACAACCTTAACAGGATTTTTTTTTACTTTGCACTCAGTTTATTGGTTGATAGATTACTAATGTGTGTATGTGTGTGTGTGTCCTATTGTAGCTGAATCTATCAATGAAACTCAAGCAGGAGAAGCAAGTACTGGTAAATATAAGTTTTACGTTGTACTATAATTGACTTATTTCATTATGTTTGTTATAAGTGCATAGTTTACATGTTTTGAGTATAAATTTCATGCTAATATTTGCTAGATTTATTGTGAATTATTGTATATTACGTTCGTTTTGTAGTTTATGTCTTTTATTAGGTGAATCATCCAAAAAAGAGCTACAAAGTGTTAGATTGTACAAGGAAAGAAGTGTTACAAAGGAATAAGAGCAAAAGACCAAGTGTAAGTCTTCCAAATTCAGGATTTCTCATCAACATATTGAAGAGAACGAAACCAACGGAGAAATAATGAGGTCATTCCGACTTCATATGAAGAAGTTATAAGAAAAGCGAGTTCATGATTTTCTCGATGGGTCAAGCCATCGAGAAACTCAATTTTTTAAGAGGGTCAAGCCATCGAAAAAAGAAAATCCAGAAGAAAAATAAATTCTCGATGAGTCATCCCATCGATAAAAGAAGAATTCTCGATGGGTCAAGCTATCGAGAAACCCATCGAGAAAAGAAGAAATCTCGATGGGTCGAGCCATCGAGAAATTGAGCGTGAAAACCTATTTTTGGTATATTTAGGAGTTTTGGAAACCTATTTCGACCGGGATTCGAGTAAGGGGACTTCTACAACTTGGACACCTATATAAGAGACAAATATATCATATATACACACACATATATTCTTAGACCTAGTTTTATAAAACAAGAAGAGAGAAGAAAGATTAATTATATATTCTAAAGTTTACCCCTTTAAGGAGAAACCATGTTATTTCTTCTTCTTTCTTGTATCAAGAGTAGATAGTTTTTATTGATTAAGGGATGGATTCAATATTCAAAGCGTGAAGCTTTATTTAGTAATACAAGTTTATTTGGAGTTTTAATCATTATTGTTTGTTTTCACTAAACCTAGGGTTTATGATTTGTTTCCAGATTGTTCAAGTGTACAGTTGAATTAATCTATTAATCAGTTTAATTCTAGTATTGAGTTATGAGATAAGTAATCGTCCATTGACTCGTACACAGGTAGAAATCGCGAGACCTTGCAGAGGGATTTTGTGGAGAAATTGCTAGTGAAACAATATCAGAAAGTGGACCTTAATCTAAGAGTTTAACAACTGGGATTAACCTAAATTAACAAAGCTTAAAGCATTCGATTGGGATACACCTTGAGTGATCTACTACTTGGTGGTCCAGATGAATAAAATCTGGTAGTCGAGAACTTCCGTATCCAGTGATAAAAGGAGTTTTGGGGATAGCACTGATCTAGATGTTATTCTACGGTTAGTGATGAATGATTCTGACGAAAGATAGATAAATATATTAATTCAGTCAACGTTTGGTAACGATGAAGGCTCCCTAATCATCTTTTTATTCTTATTGTCTTATTATGATTCTTTTTAATTGTCTTAAACAAACAATCCTTCTTAGTATTTAGTTTTATTCTAGTTTTGCTAATCTAAATAATATATCAATTACACAGCTCTCTGTAGGAACGATCCTTACAACCGCTATATTATTATTATTTAATTAGTGAGAAATATATCAAGTAATTTGTTGCACTTACGACACGCATCAAATTTTGGCGTCGCTGCCGGGGAGCAGTGGATAATTGATTTTTTATTTGTTTTAGTTTGTTTAGTAGTTTAGAATTTTTCACATTTTTCTTTAGTGATTTTCAGATTTTTATGTTTTCGTGGTGTTAACAACTTGTTGAAGGTGTTCAACTCTCATTAGGGAGGTAAATTCTGAAAACAGGTTGTAAGTATCACTTTTATTTTATTTTTATTTCAGGTTTTAGTAGTTTTTACGAAAATTTTTTATGAGTCGTCATGTTTCTTTACGGAAATAACATGTACGGTGCACAAGATCAATCATATGATAGTGGTAATCAATACGGTTTTCAATCTCAATATTATGACAACTACCAACCATACCAGGGGTATAATCAAAACCAATCTTTTGGCTATGACCAATACCCTACGAAACCTTACGGATATTCTCATACATGCCAACAACCTTATGACGGGTATGTAAGGGAACAATCACGAGGATGGAAGGATAGTTATACTTCTGATCAGTTGATTCTAATAATGTGCAGATGTCAGAGAGTTTGGAACTCAAAACTCATGATACCAAATCAAGACCTACTCCTCTTCATCATGCCTTTCCAAAAGAAGAGATATGGTCTGGAAATTCTATCGTGAATAATGGCAGAAAACGTATTAACATCAGGAAACTCTTTAAACAACACGAGCAACTGGAAGAAGATGGAGCATCAGAGGAAACTCTTCGGGAAATTAATAGGCTCATAGAGATGGAATTCCAACGTCGTTGGGATAATAGAGATTTAGAGGTTGACAAAAATTCTGATGACAATGATGAAGTTATTCCAACTCCAAATCATAATAACGATCATTCACCTATTCAAAAGGAGGAGATTGGGTATGACATATCTATTGTCATAAAAGGTGTAACGTACTCAAACAAAGACATTAGGATATGCACCGAAAAACTAGACTTTTTGGGAGAGGACTCTGATTCCGATGACGAGAGCGTTGAAGAGATAGAGATTGAGAATGAAACCAAATTGATTGATTTCGTGGAAGACCCAATTAAGCTTGCCAAGGATAATAATGATGCTGAGATTTTTGTTGAAGCAGAAACTGACGAAGAATGGTTTTTAAAAAGTTTGATAGAGGACCACGATATACAGGAGGTAAATAGTTCATTGGATTTCTTTAATAATGATGAGGATCCCGTAATAGAAGAGATCGTATCTGGTTTTTCTAACCCTTTGCATAACTCTATACCTTTTTGATCCTCCCCAATCGAATTAGTTCCCCAAAAGGTTGTTAAACCAATTTTTAAGGAGCTACCTCACTTAGGGTTGGGTATATGTGCTACAAATATTCTTAAGAATTATTTTGCTTCTAGTTATCTACCACTAGATATGTTTGATTCTAACATTGTGCAGGTTTACCGAGAGGAACCCAAAGAAGTTCCCGCATTCTATGCTCTTTATACACTTCCATATGTAGAAAAGACTAAGTGTGGGGGAAACTTCCATAGAGAAGCAGTTTCAATATTTATATTTTATGTTAACTTTTTTGTGAAGTTGTTATTAGAACTGCAGATTGTTGTCTGGGTGGATCCCCAGATTTTTCAGATTGTTGGTTTACGGGCGCTAACCAGAAGGTCAGGCTGAGGACGTTAAACTAAGCGATGAATGGGAGGCAACCCATTAGTTTTGTATTTCTGCTTCTTAATTTTTAGTTTTGTATAATATATTAGGAAAAATTCCCATCTTGATTTTACATTGGATGAGCCAATTTACATTGAGGACAATGTAAAGTTTAAGTGTGGGGGAGTGATTAAGCATATAGAGTTTCTATCTAGTCTTTACTTTTATAGATAGAATTTTTGAACTTTTTTGTACATAATTGCATAAAGCTCCAACTTTTAGATTTTTTAGAGTCACTTAGTATACTTCTAGCTAAGTCTACATACGGAGTTCTAACCGAAATAATTGAACTTCGAAGTATTAGAGAATTATATTCGGAGTTCTTAGTTGTTGAGAGGTAATACCGACAAAATGGACTTAAACTGCTTGTAGAGAGTACAGTATTAGAGAAGCTGATCATTCAATACCCATGAGTGAGGCACCAAACCTTCAATTGTCCTTATAGAATGTTTCATCTGCGCAAACTCTGGGTAGAATGATGAGCTACCCAACTTCGTACCAATTTCAGCACTACTTTTTGATCTCTTGAGTGTTATTTCTATCAATCATAAGGGTATCGTCAGAATTGCTAACTCTATATTGTAGTCTTGTTTGCAGTTGGCATCATTCTCTCGACAACAACAGGTCCATAGAAACACCATTATCATCAAGAAGCGGAGCATCAAAAATTTGAAGGAAAGTTGAAAAAGTTCAAGGTTTACAAGCAGCGGTTCAAAAAAGAGCAAAATTCATATTCAAGTGAAGCAACAATACAATGAGCAGAATTATATGTAAATGTTGAAGACTTATGTACAAGAGTGAAAGAAATCAAAAGATGAGAGTTAGTGAAGTTTATGATATCGAGACAATACAAGTTGTGAAGAATCAAGTGGTAAAGTCCTTATCCCACAGCCATAAAAGTTTCATTGTTCATTTTATTTATTTTTCAGTTTGTATTTATTTTATTTCTCTAATTAAAAAAAACGAAAATTAAAAATAAAATAGAAAAAGAAAAAAAAATATTATATATAAAAAATGTTTTAGTGTATATTTGTTTTTGCATTCATTCAATAAGGTCGTGAGGAAGAATAAATCTATAAAGAAGTTTCAAACAACAAGGAATTGAGAAAAAGAGTTACAATTGTCAAGGTTCTACGAAGTTCAAGAATTCACCATCAACAGTTGAAGATCGAAGACCGAGACGTTTCTATTGGATGTTGTGAGAGTCGTGTTAATTGTAGACCGGATGAGAAGGTAAGTAAGCATTCCAATCTTTGCATAGTGGTTGATTTCCTTTCTTAGAGATAAGTAGAAAAAATAAAAAAAAAGGTTCTTTTTCGTCCCACGTTCTACGAGATAACATCTTCATATAATTCGGAAGGTTACCTTTCCTTCCCACCATTCAACGTGTGCAGGATTTTTATCTTCCCTCCTGCCTACGCACATGTGAGAGCTATCAAGTGTGTCTTTTGAATGTCAATTTCATAAAATCCTATTGGTGAGGAAGAATGCTTATTCGGTCGCTCTCGAACTTGGATTCTTTCATATGGTAGTTTTCTCCTAACTCAAGGGATAAGCATGAGAATAATGTTCTTTGGAATTTCTAACTTTTTATTATTAGTGTGCAGAAACTTTATGTCTTCGTAGCTTTTTGGATGCAGGTGCTCTGGAATGTTTGAAAGTTGGAAATTAGGTTTTGTGGGTATACCTCTTGTAAACCCTCACGAGACTATAACTCGTCCACTAGGGACACCTAGGGGTTTAAAGGCTTGTTACACATTCTAAGTATAACCATGTCCTCAATGAAAGGGAGTTGTATTTTAGTTTAGTTTGTAATTAGTTTAGTTTAGTTTGCTCGAGGACTAGAAAAAGCTAAGTGTGGGGACTTTGATAAGTGCATATTTTACATGTTTTGAGTATTAATATCATGCTAGTATTTGCTAGATTTCTTGTGAATTATTGTATATTACGTTAGTTTTGTAGTTTATGCCTTTTATTAGGTGAATCATCCAAAAAGGAGCTACAAAGTGTTAGATTGTGTAAGCAAAGAAGTGTTACAAAGGAAGAAGAGCCAAATACCAAGTTTAACTCATCCAAATTCAGGAATTTTTATCAAAATATTGAAGAGAATGAAGAAACGAAGCCAACAGCAAAAGAATAAGGTCATTCCGACTTCATATGAAGAAGTTAAAAGAAATACAAGTTTAGGATTTTCTCGATGGGTCAAGTCATCGAGAAACTCAATTTTCTAGGAGGGTCAGGCCATCGAAAAAAAAAAATCCAGAAGAAAAATAAATTCTCGATGGGTCATCTCATTGAGAATAGAAGAATTTTCGATGGGTCAAGCCATCGAAAAAATAAGAAATCTCGATGGGTCGAGCCATCGAGAAACTGAGCGTAAAAACTATTTTTGGCATATTTTGGAGTTTTGGAAACCTATTTCGACCGGGATTCTAGTAAGGGCTTTTACAACTTGGACACCTATATAAGAGACAAATATATCATATCTACACATACATATATTCTTAGACCTAGTTTTATAAAACAAGAATAGAGATTAATTATTTATTCTAAGGTTTACCCCTTTAAGGAGAAACCATATTATTTCTTCTTCTTTCTTTTATCATGAGTAGATAGTTTTCTTTGAGTGCGCTCTTTTATTGACTGAGGGATGGATTCAATGTTCAAAGCGTGAAGCTTTATTTAGTGATACAAGTTTCTTTGGAGTTTTAATCATTATCGGTTTTTTTTCACTAAACCTAGGGTTTATGATTGGTTATTAGATTATTCAAGTGTATAATTGAATTAATCTATTGATCAATTTAATGCTAGTATTGAGTTATGAGATAAGTAATCGTCCATTGACTCGTACACAAGTAGGAATCGGGAGACCTTGCAGAGGGATTCTTTGGAGCAATTGCGAGTGAAGACAACATCAGACAGTGGATCTTGATCTAAGAGTTTAACTACTATGATCTACCTAAATTCACAAAGCTTAAAGCATTCGATTGGGATACACCTTGAGTGATCTACTACTTGGTGGTCCAGATGAATAAAGTCTGGTAGTCGAGAACTTTTGTATCCAATGATAAAAGGAGTTTTGGGGATAACACTGATCTAGTTGCTATTCTACAGTTGGTGATGAATGATTCTGACGAAAGATAGATAAGTATACTAATTCAGTCAATGTTTGGTAACGGTGAAGGACTCCCTAATTATTTTTTTATTCTTATTGTCTTATTATTATTCTTTTTAATTGTCTTAAACAACCAATCCTCCTTAGTATTTACTTTTATTCTAGTTTTGTTAATCTAAATAACATATCAGTTACACAGGTCTCTGTGGGAACGATCCTTACTACGCTATATTATTATTTAAATAGTGGTAAATATATCGAGTAATTTATTGCACTTACGACATGCATCAGTTTGAACTTCATGTTTAATTTAGTTGGTCACTGTGAACATATGGGTTAGTAATATTAATCTTGGGATGACTGCTGAATTATTTAGGGTTAATTAGACTTTGGTACTCAGGTTTTGACCAGGTTTAGTGTTTGGTCTAACATTTGTCTAACGTTAGTGTTTGTTACCTGGACTGACGCTGACGATAGTTGACCACGTGAACTGATGACGTGTCTTATTTTTCCGTCAATTAAATATTGAATTACTAAAAAAAATAAACTTTACTAACAATGACAAACCAAGTCCCTAACAGATTAGTTCATCAAACACGTTTACGGTTTATATTAGATCTTGTTACATCTCAAAGATGAACGGTTACGATCGACCTAACTATTATAACCATCCCAAAACGATTTCATACCCTAATCAGTTTTCTGCTTCTTCGCCTCCATCTATCAGAGAAGAAGATCTGAGAAAATATTGAGTGTTTTCGGAAGTTGAAGATTGTGATCGTGATCCACTGATATTTGAAGAGATTATTGAGGTGTTATTGTCAGGGTTATTAGTAGTACGAAGTTATTCAAGGTCTTGTTACCACTGTTCAATCGTTTTCAGTGGTAAATGTTCGATTTCTTTACTATTTTTTTTTTGTCTGTACTAGATTCATAATTTATGATATCAATAGTAATTATAAGAGTACTTCATGTGTTGGGTTTTGTTTAATCTCTTCAATTTTTTGATTAAATTAATTTAGGGTTTATAAATATTGGGGATTTTTTGATTTGGGTGTTTTTAAATGATTGAAAAGGCGAAATATAACGTGGGTTTGTCGAATTTTGTTTGTTTTAAAATTTTATTTTTATTTTCACAATTTTATCTTTATGCAGTATTGTCCTTGGTTTTTGATTAAAGTATCTAGTAATTTTAACTTTTGTGTGATGGTGATATGCAGAAATGGATGGTTCTGAATTCCCTAAGTTTTACCCCACTAAAGATGGTTATCTGGTAGGGAAAAGTAGGGCTAAGAGGGATCCTGATAAAAATGTTAAAAGGGTTGATTGTTTGTTGGAAGAGGAATTAGATTGGTTATCTCAGTTACACAAGTATGACAGGCCAAGTAGTACTACATGTAATCAAGATGGATCTGTTTCAAGTCAGAGGGATGTTGTAAATATGGGGGGTGTTGTAAATATAGATGACAATGTAAATATGGACACAGATGGTGGGTCTAATGCAGTTGGATCAAGTATTGTTGTAAATGAAGTTGGGAAAGGTGTAGAAAAGGTTAGTAGTGGAAGAAAAGTAAAGAAAGTTGTTAAGAAACGTGTTAAATTGGTGGGTGGGTCTAGTAGTGATGTAAATGATTGTATTAAAAATGGTGGTACTGGTACTCAAGTAAAACCAACATTAAATGTTGATGTGGATGTTACCCCTGTTGAGTCAGTTACTCAAGTGAAAACAACAGATGTGCAACCAACTAAGAAAAAGCTAGTCAGAATTGATGATTGTAGACCTGAAAAGGAGTATATCTCTGCTGGTGAGTCAGACCAAGAAGAAGAGAAAATAATAGTTCCACAGGAAAACTCCAATTATAAAGACGATGACTTGACTGAGCAGTTAGCAAGTGTGATTAAGAAGAGTGCAGAGTATAAGGATTATGTGAAGGAGACATGCAGAGTTTATGAAGAGGAAGAGTTGAAGACTTGGAAGAGTAACAGAACAATATTGGATAAGATATTTGTTGGGAAGGAATGGACTTCATATCTAGAATGCAGGGATTACATCAAGGATCAGAACATCTTTCAGAATTTTGACATTGTCCAGAAGAAGAATACCCAGATTCAACAACATTATGAATGCAAGAACAAACCAAAATGAAAATGGAATGTATACTGCTCCAGGATTTGGGATAAAGTGATATTTAGGTGCAAGAATGGTGATTTCGAGCACACATGTACACCAACACATGAAATCAACAATTCCTTAGCCAATTCAAGGTGTGAAATAACTTTTGGCTTGACTTTTTCTAATTTATTTCTTGATTTTTTTCCTAAGTTATTTTATATTTTCACAACACTGTTATACTTATTTAGTTGTGATGTTTTGCAGGTGGGTATTCAGGGTTATATTAGATGTGTTCAAAGCTCATGCAAACTATAAACCAAAGGATTTAAGGGATGAAGTGAATAGGGTTTATCATGTAGAGATCTCATACTGGACAGCTTGGTATGCTTGGCATATGTGTATGGAGAGAGGTTTTAGTAACTATGAAGACAGCTATGCCATGATTCCTGAGTGTTGCAACCAAATACTAAAGAGGAATGCAGGTAGCATTGCTAGTTGTGCAACAGATGAAAGTGGTAAGTTTAAGCATGTATGTATAGTTGCTTAGTTATTATCTTTTGGACCACTGCAGTTGCTAAGGAGTACATGTTTAAAGGTTGTCAACAACATATGCAGTTACTAAGTTATTATCTTTATTACCTACTTATGACAGTATGACAGTATCTTAGTTGTCATCTTTATCATCTTCATTACAACTTACTAGGTTCATACATCTTCCAACACTTGCTTATAAATTTATTGAAACTTAACCTTCTTACATGTTTGACATAAGTAGTATCTGTTTCCAATAGATTCTGGTTTTGTAGAAGTGAACAGCTTCATCTTACCATCACAACATGGATCTGTGCATGGTAAGAGGTTGGTTTTACAGTTATAAGCCATGTGATTAGCTTCCCCGCATGAGTAGCACTAAAATTGCTTCTATTTTAACCACTTTTCATCATCTGGTAAAGGTGGTGGAATACCTTGGTGTGAAGCTACATAAGCATCTAACCAGATGAAAACTCCACAGTAGTTGCACTTCACATAAGGTTGAAACCCATTGTTTCCTTTTACTACTTTTCTAAGAAACAGGTACCCCTTGCAATTGGTGAGTGTGCATTTTGTACCTTCCCAAGGACAATCTCTGGCAACATGACCAGTAGAAATACATAGAGAACACTTGCTAATTGTTGATGAGCTTGAACCCTCTATTATGTATGCTTGTGTGTGAAAAAAATTCAGGAATTGAGTTGTTGAAGAAGAAGACGAGAATTTGCAGGTGATGGTGGTGAAAATAGGATATCTACAGGTGCTTTTATAAAGTCATCCAACGGTCATGTTTTTTGAAAATCTAAAAATCCGACCGTTGGATCTGAAGAATCATAGTCGTATGATATATCAGAAGGCGTGTGAGTTTTTAAAACACTCACGTGTTAACGACGTTAACTATTAATTTTTTCATTTTATTTTTAAAAAATATAAACAGAAGTCAGTATTTTAACATTGTCAACTCGGGTCAACCGTCAGTCCAGGTACCAAACATTAACGTTGGACAAATATTAGACCAAACACTAAACCTGGTCAAAACCTGAGTACCAAAGTCTAATTAACCCAATTATTTATGTAGGTGAAGGAATCAATACGTCTTAGTGTTTTTCTGTTTCAATGTTTCATTTTTAACCACTGATATCTTTGCATATCTGCAAGTTCTGAAGAAACTTCTAATTTTTTGTAGGTGTGCGATAAGCTTTTGCTTGCAACGTTATGCACGCATTCTATTAAGACTCGTGAAGGAAATATTATCAAAGAGCTAAACTGCAAAGATGCACGTGTTCTATTAAGATCCTAACATACTGTGTATATCTCGGCCTCTCTCTTTAAAGGGAAGAATGCTTCAATTTGATGTTATTGAGTGTCAATGGATTAGTTGTTTTACGTTTTCTTATTTATTTATCTTTATTTGTTGTTGAATGCTCTGCTCTTTTAATATAACTAGTTGCCCAGTATGATACAACAAACACAATATGTTTCCCGTGGTGAGTTTCTTGGGTTCAGAAATTTATATAAATATATATATGCAGGTGCCAAAATTTGAAGGAATCTATCTATCTATATATATATATCAAAACAATTTCTATTTTTTTAAACCTAATTTAAATTTGCAACGTATATAAACGTTGGTGATGAATATGTTGTTGAGTTTTTCCAAAAATAAGTAACCTATATAAATGTTGCACAATAAAAACCAAAGGAAACATTTATTGTGGTACCCAAAAATACGTTTTTATAAACCAATAAACGGTTAAATAAACCTTGCTTAATTCAGAAAATACATTGCTTTAATTAATACAAAGCAACGTCTGAAAATAAAATAAACAAAGTTTATATCCGTTGCTTTAATTAATTTAAGCAACGTTTATATACGTTGCACAAAACGTTGCTGCAGTGTGCAAAACCGTTTTTACAACGAATATTCTTATTGCTTAACTTCTGGGGGATGAAAATAAACGTTGCAAAAAAGTCAGAATGACGTATTTTGTTGACGAGTGAAACTGTCTAGTAGAAAAACCTCGAGACCTAGTCTAGTTTTGAATACTCTTAAACTTAAGCCACTATACAAATTGACTACCACAACTTCGTGTAGTTGAGACCGAATGAACTACCTATAATACCCCAGTTTCCTTGGGATCCATGCGCCTACAACTAATATGGCCAACACACGTTAATCACCTTACAATATCTATTGCCAAGTGTTTCTTTACCCTTGTAAAGACTTCTGTAACCCAATTCCTTTAGGTCGTTTTACAAATAGCAAGTAATCAAACTATTTGCTAACCACTCAATCCAATTACAAATACCGAAGATATTATATAATAAATCAGATTCAAGGATCTTACATTTAGATCTAAGATACCAAGATATGATAAACCAAAACTCATCGATTAAGATCAACCAAGATGTAGATTAACATCCAAAACTACAAACACGATTGAGTATATATAACTCTTATTTATTGAAATCTTGTTTGTGAGTTTTCCATAAGAATACATCTTAAATTACGATCTAGCTTGTGATTCTTGTGTAAATAGAAGATTAAATATCTCTATAAGTTTTGAAGGTTATTAACCCTAACGTCGGATCTAGATTCTTCTAAATTTAGGGAACCGATTTCTAAATCCTTGATCTAGAATCAGAAAAGAAATCACCAGGCTTCTTGTTGGGCGCAAGCGCTAGACGACGAACTGTAGAGCAACTCTTAGGGATGTAAAGGACATCAAATAAGGGAATCAAGTTCATAGGTTCTTGTGAGAATCAAGAGACGTAGGAGAAAAACTCCAACATAGTAGCTTGGAGGGTATATTCTGTCTCAACTACATTCGAAACCGAAGTCTTATAGTTGGCTAGTATTTGTTGCAACTTAATAAATGTGTGTTCAAACTGCACTAGGTCCTGGGTTTTTTCTGCTGGATTGCAGTTTTTTTCGTTAACAAAATTTCTAATGTCTTGCTTTACTTTTATTTTCCGTATTATATTGATTTCATCTTTATAATTGAAAGTACAAGCAAGATGTACGTTAATCAATCCTTTTTATTCAAGAATCTCTTTTAGATATTATCCAAGGATATTTTCTTATCTTATTCAATCTTGGATTAAAGTTCACGCAAAAAATTATTTATATGTTCTGTAACGAAAAGGTTAGTGATGTACTTGGTACCCTTCCCTTTTCAGTAAGGATCTTGTGATAAATAATTATATCATTCAGGTATAAATAGTCAGTATATGTGCTTGTTTAAGAAAAATATTTAAATTAATGAGCAACCACTATGTGCTCTTTATCCTGATCTACTCAAATTATAAAGATACAAGAACTCTACTCTGTATGAATGGTTATTCACACTAACAATATTCTTACCTGGAATTTTGACTTTTCAAGACCTCTCAAAACTGAAGAAGTAAATGTATTAGCTAATCTGATCAACATGATCTTTGAATCAAATTTCCTCACTGATGGTGTTGACATTAGATCATAGAGACCTGCTGATTCTTTTACAGTGGCTAGTTGTTATTTACAACAAGAAGATGATGGTTTTCTATTTGTTTTCCTCATCAAGCTCTTTGTAATCACAAAATTCCTCAAAAAGTGACTTCTTTTACTTGGATTTTTTGTTATAATTATCTCCTACTTTGAAAAAGTTGCATAATGCCATTGTGGTGAATGGTCACATTATATGTTAGAAAGGTCCTGAGTCTAACTCACACTTATTCCTTCAGTGTGTGGTTACTTCTCAAATTTAGAATTTCTTTCTATCTAGCTTCAATGTGTAGCAGGTAGGTCAGGATTTTACCAATGGTTCTCTATGGGAATGGAAGAAGAAAAAAGTAGAGTTAAGAAGTGAAAGATTTGAGAATTGGCCCCCTTCGTTATATGATGATCTATTTGGATTGGGCATAATATGAGAATGTTTCAAGGTAAATAAAGGACTGTTGCTTATAGATGATGTAAAATGTTTGTTTTTTAATTAATTCATTAGCTTTAGGATTTTTGTATGGTGCTTATAAACTGACATGATTCGTTTATGTAAGCAACTGCTAGTCTGCTAGTCCTTGCTCCTCTTTTGTACCCTTTTCAATAGCAGCTTCCAAGTCTTTGCGCCTCTGTCTATCTTGCAAAGATTTTTGATCTTTTCCGGATATATAAAAAAGAAAAAGCGAAAGAGCTAAAAGTCTATGAAACAAATAAAATTATATTAAGAGAGTGTTTGGCAACTATAATTAACTTTTACTTCACAATATATATTTCTAAAAGTTAATTTGAATTGTGTTTCTAAACCAACTTTGACTTTTAAACTTAATTGAGTAAAAATTCTTATGTTGTATATGTATATCCCGACATACATATGTATATGTTATACCTCTATCCTCTAGGTATATCTAAATCTGTAATAGATCCGGTAAAGTACTTTAGCAGTTAAAGGATGGACAACTACAAGGGTAAAAGTCCCAACTCACAAGCAGATGTTAGACATAAATATATCACGTAATTTCTTGGAGCCTAAGCGAAAATTGGAGCTATGTTTGTCAAATGAAACATAGAGCGGCATTTGTCCGTTTTTTTAGTCAGAAAGTTTTATCAGTTCATGAGATGTTTTGACCCCATTTTTGAGCTGCCAAAGCGAATTGTAAAGTTTGTTCCAAATAATTAATCATGGAAAGGGACAAATCTTCAAGCCACCTAAGTTTCTGTCATACCCGGGGTTATTTACTGATTTGCTGACTATTAAATATAACTCATAAATTCATAGTTTTTTTCTAATTTTAGACAACATTTATGATTTTTCATATTACTTCTATTTCTAAATGATATGTTTGTTTGATTTAACATAACAAATAAGAAAACAAATCATTTAATTTATATTCTTATATTTTTTTTCTTATTTATTTTTGGGAGAAAAATAGTTTCTTTGTGTTTAAATAATAAAAATATGGGAAAGAAGTGGTCTCTATGTGCACAAAGTAGTAATCTTAAAACATTTAATTTTCTATTTATAAAAATAAACCTATTTTCTTGATTTATCTAATTAATCTTGCGTATCATTCTACAACGGAAGAAGTATTTTAGATTTTCTTCTAGTTTGACCAATATATATTATTAATTTTTTATTTGATTGATTTGGTCGATTTTTGTATTGTTTGGGTTCTGTGCTGTTTTACTGTTGAAAAAGAAAGAAACGAAAAGAAATATTTTTTGTGTTGAACATGACTTTTAAACAAACAAGTCCTCTTCGTGAACTAACATAGACTGATGGGGTCACCTGATTAGTTGATTTTGTTATGATTGTAATGTTTGAAAAACGGTTGATGGGTGATGTTCCATTTTAAATGCAAGGGAAAGAAATTTAGGTAATCTTCACATTAAAAGTAAACTACTGGAAAGGAACCCGCCATGAATTCTACCTAACTGCTTTCAACCAATCAATTTGGTAATAAACCATACACCTCATTTCCAATTTCTCGTACTACTAGTTTCTTTCTTTATACTCATCATTAAATCAAATCGAGAAAATCGTAACATGATCGTGTTTTGACTCATTTATATTCTATTTTGAATTTGGGATGCTATCTAAAGTCTAAATTTCGATCAACGCTCTCAATTTATATTTATTATGTTATATTTTATTTGTCCTAGAAAAAGATTTACTATCACTTTTTAAAAAGTGATAGTAATTCCTAAAACGGAGATATAATAATTATCTTTTGTTTATTAATGATTTATGTAGGTTTTATATTATTGTTGTTAATCTCATAGATGAGGCGGCTGTTTTATATCTTATGTTTTTTCTTTTTTTTTAGAATTTATGTTTGTACACATTTTTTTAAAGAATGTAAAATTGATATATTTATCTGATTGATTAATTCTATTACCACGTATATTTAAAATTTTGTTTTTATTATTTAATTTTAGAATTAAGTCAATGGAGGATATTGAAATGTCATGTGCACACTTAATAAAAAGCATGCATAAATTTAAAATTTCTTTTGAGCAGAATGATCAATGATGCTAACCCGTATGTGATGTATTTATTTTTGTTTAGTATTGTAATCTATGAAAAACTTGATGATTATGTACCTCGACCACACAATTAAGAAGCATCGTTTTACAACAAGTTAATAAAACAACTATTGTTAGTTGTTACCCTTAGCTACTAAAAACATTTTTTTTCTATCTAGACCGCACCGATTCGATTAAGACTGTTGCAAGATGGTTCCAAATTTTCCTTTTAGCTATTAACAACATTGTCTTCTACCCAGACAAAACTGATCAAGCCTGCTACCGGGGGTTAATAAATATTATGAAGAGTTACCGATCTAGTAAATCTAAGGGTGCATATTGTTTTATTTTATCTAAATTTGATAACTCCATGAAATTGGATAACCGCTAATGTAGTTATTTTTTTATTTTGATCAAGGTAATTAATATTTAATTTCTGTAAATCTCAGTCGGGACCGAGATATTTGTATGACTCTATATTTCGATGAATATCCGCAAATGTCAGTAAAAATCAGTGACGACATCTCGGATAAACACCGAAACCGATATTATCGATGATATGTCGGCTATCTCGGCAAAAATTAACTACATTGGTTGTGATGGGATGCATAATGGAAAATATGAACCGAAGGACAAATGTTGGATTAACAGTAGTATCAAATCTTGATACAAACATAGAACACCCAAATCAACTATACAAAACGAAACTGTCATGAGCTAACTAACATGCGCCACGTGACTAGTTTACAACCTTCCCCCATCTCTCTCCCTGCAAAGAAATTAAGATTGGTCGAGTCAGTAAGAAGAGGAGTGTCTCGCCTACAAATAGGATCTTCTGCTTCCGACATATTTGCATCTCTTTTCTTTCTATCTGCCCCTTTTCACAGAATCTCTCTTCACTTCTCCTTCTCCGCCCAAATTCAAACTCAATATCGCCACAACTAATTCAGGTAATTATTTTTTATTTGAATAATTTGTTAATTCAATTGATGTTTATGTGTGATCTGATATATAGTTACCGTAGTTTCTGAATCTCGATTTCGTTTTTTGAATTGAAATCGAACTAATGTGATTGCCTAAATTAGATTTGATTCGTATTACTGGAAATGTGGTTGTTTGTGTTGTTCTGGTTTGGTAATGCGGGATCTGGTGTGTTTTTGATTAGTATGTATGGATTTATTTATTTTATAGTTAGGTAGAAATGTTTACTTACTTTTTGATTTAAAGATTTTGTTAGGTTAGGTTAGGTTTGAGATGAGATGAGATTCTAAATTTCATTAAATAGTATTTTGAGAAAATTTGGCGGGTAATTATAAGATCTAGTGCGTATCACCAACGAGAGTAGTGAATTTGAAATGGTACAAGTGTTTTTGTTGAATTAGTTAGGTTGTTGGTGTTTGCGTGGTAAGATGAACGGATTGGATCTTCGTGAACTATTGAATGATAGATCTGTAGATCCATGTTTGGAGTTTTCTAAACTCGTTTATATCGTTTAGATCAAGGTGTACGCATTGTATTGGTTATGTTGTTGTTATATGGATCTGATCACCATTAATCTTTACTTGTACCTTTCAGTGCCTCCTTGGCACCTTGGCTTCTATTTTAATTTATCTTTCAAAATAAAATAAAAAAATGAAAGACTTCTTCTCTTTATGAACAATGAAAGTTCACTGATTTGGTTGATGCAGTTTGGCATGCTAATATTAGTTTTTAGTTTCGAATGAGTTATTTCTTACGTAGATATTATCTGGCTTACCAAGGGTAATCAAATTTTAGTGTCAAAAGTAGAAAATGCAACACTTTCGAATATTGATCAACGCTCAGTTATACTAATTGTTAAAGCTCATTTAATTCCCATTTCATGGTGGGAAAGAATTTCATCCTTCCTTTTTTTGTACAACCCTTAAACTGGTAGTAAAATGATATCTAGTGTGCATGCTTGTCAATTACAGAGATCCACGTACCCGAACCATGACTTATGGAGTTTGGTTAAGATTTATTTAGGAGTAGCACTAGAGGGTAGGACTTGGTTTAGCGGCCCGGGATCAAGGACTTAGAGCTTAGGACTTTGACCCCTAGGACTTATTAGTATAGTTAGTATCTTGATTATTCCTAGCAATGTTTGTAGCATTACTATATTTTTACTGTTTCTTTTTTCTGCTTTTGGTTTTGGTATCTTCGACATGGGTTTCATTTCTAGCCTACCCCAATTTGTTTGGGACTAAAGTATTGGTTGTTGTTCTGTGTTTTGCGATTTGAACATATATTACACTAGTAGCTAGTTCCTAAGGTGGTTTTATCTTGTATTAATTTTCAGTTACCAATCTGTAACTATTAAATTGGTCATTTTTTTCGCATATGGTGGCTAAGGATATAAATAAAATGATAGTTTCTTTTATTATTAAAGTAATCATTCTCTAATAACTTGAAGTTCTTACAGTTTCATTGGCATGTTCTTTAGATTTACAAACATTGCATCTTTTGCAGGTAGTGTTGAGTGCCTCTGTCCATCATGGCGACTGGGCAACTATTTTCCCGGACCACACAAGCCCTATTCTATAACTACAAGCAGCTTCCTATCCAACGGATGCTTGATTTTGACTTCCTTTGTGGTACGTAGCTTTCCTTTTTGTTACTACTGGATTCCTTTTTGTAATTGCATATCGATAAAGATTTAGGTTGTTGCTCTCTTAATTAAGCATCTTATTAACCTGGAATGTTGTTGCTGTACTTATTTAGGGAGAGAAACACCATCTATTGCTGGAATTATAACTCCGGGCGCTGAGGGGTTCCAGAAACTTTTCTTCGGTCAAGAGGAAATTGCAATTCCTGTTCATTCAGCGTATGCTATTGTTTTTCTTTTCTTTGCTTCACTAACAAGGAATCATTAGAGGTGCTTGGCTGCATGTTCTGAGTCGGTCGTTGTTGTTCTGAGTCTGTGGTTACTGTTAATAACTTAGTACAGCATGGAGTTTGTCATGTATTTACTGAACCTTTTGATTGATTCTTTCCTGCAGTGTTGAGGCTGCTTGTTCTGCACATCCAACAGCTGATGTTTTTATCAACTTTGCATCATTCAGAAGGTCAGTCATGCTCCTTACACTAAGCTACCAGTTAGCAATTTGAATCCTGCTCAATATTGAGTGACACTTCATTCGGCATATTGCAGTGCGGCTGCTTCTTCTATGGCTGCTTTGAAGCAACCCACTATTAGAGTTGTGGCTATAATAGCAGAAGGCGTTCCAGAGTCAGATACCAAGCAGTTGATTGCATATGCTAAGGCAAACAATAAGGTAAGAGAATTTACATAAATTACTGGATAGTTCAGTTTTTAGAGGATTTTGTGACTGTTACCTATGCTGGCTCTTTGCCTGATCTTGGAACTGAAATGTTTGCAGGTTCTGATTGGACCTGCCACTGTTGGAGGCATTCAAGCTGGAGCATTTAAAATTGGTGACACTGCTGGAACTATTGACAATATCATCCAGTGCAAGCTATACAGGCCTGGATCTGTTGGATTCGTGTCCAAATCTGTATGTATATTCTGCTCTTTTTTCCTGGGTTTTCTGTTACTATGCCGAGAAAATTTACTACTTTTAGTGTAGACACATCTGAAACTACCTTTTTACTATTGCAGGGTGGCATGTCTAATGAAATGTACAACACTATAGCCCGTGTAACAGACGGAATATATGAAGGTATTGCAATTGGAGGAGATGTGTTCCCCGGCTCAACTCTTTCTGATCATATCCTGCGGTTTAACAACATCCCCCAGGTAATTTAATGTTTTCAAAGTTTCTTTTAATAATGTAGTTTTCTTTCATGGCACTGAGTTTCTAGTGTACAAATAGACAGTTCCAGTTGACAATAGGTATTAGCAAAACCCAAGTGTCCTCTACTATGCCCCTTTTTCAAACCCGAATGTCTTATCCTCCAGCTGATGCGTATCTGAGCCACTGGATATCACCTTATCTCCAACTTCTATGTAGCGTTCGAAGGATCTGGATCTTATTGGGCTTTTTAGCTATTCACATTCAATGATTAGCGGTGGTGGTTACCTCCTAGTTAAGTTATACAGGAGTCGTAAAGCTTTCACTTAAATGTTAAGTGAATAGGACTCGTAAATTTGGTTGTTATCTTTACTTTTTAGCCTCAAACTTCATTACATAACCTAGAATCAATTGACACTAACAAAGTAACAATAAAGGGATGAACAAGCACGACCAAACTTTGCCAGTTGCCGCTGACCATTATTCCTGCAAACAAAGGTTTCAGCATGTTGTCTATTTTCCCCTGCTGTATCATTTTGTGGATAACCAAAAGGTATAATTTTGATTTTTATCATCCCTTATGAATTTTCCTGCTGATAATTTCTTTTTGACTTGTCAATCAGGTCAAAATGATGGTTGTGCTTGGGGAACTGGGCGGAAGAGATGAGTACTCTCTTGTCGAAGCCTTAAAACAGGGAAAGGTCAATAAACCTGTTGTAGCCTGGGTGAGCGGAACTTGTGCCCGACTTTTCAAGTCAGAAGTTCAATTTGGTCATGCTGTAAGTTGCTTACCCTGGTTAAAAAATCCATATTCTCAAGTTTAATCACTATTGAACTATTTTATTTGGCTATTCTTAACTTCTGGTTATGTTCAATGTTTACACCAGGGTGCCAAAAGTGGTGGTGAGATGGAGTCAGCACAAGCCAAGAACGAGGCACTAAGGGATGCAGGTGCCATTGTTCCCACATCTTTTGAAGAACTAGAGATAGCAATTAAAGAGACGTTTGAGAAACTTGTATGTGTTCAGCACGCTGCATCTGGTTTCCTCTGAATACGAAAGATTCAATGCTTAGGGAGCATATTTCAAATTCTGGTATTAGCTAATTGACTACCCCTGATACTTGTTTTATTTAGGTTGAAGATGGAAAGACAACGCCCATCAATGAAATCACACCTCCTCAAATCCCTGAGGATCTCAGCATCGCAATTAAGAGCGGAAAAGTTCGCGCTCCAACTCACATTGTTTCTACCATCTCTGATGACAGAGGTAAAAATGAGCTTTCCTTTTGGCATTCAAATGGATAATGATGCAGTTGTATTTACCTATATTCTTGTCCTATTTGCAGGTGAAGAGCCATGTTATGCTGGTGTTCCAATGTCATCAATTGTTGAGCAGGGTTATGGTGTCGGTGATGTTATATCCCTTTTATGGTTTAAACGCAGTCTTCCTCGCTACTGCACACACTTTATTGAGGTAGGTTTATATATCAAAGTTTGAGCTTGTTGTGATCTCTTCTCCACCTCTTCTTTCTATATCTTACTAAATCATGTTTAACTGGTCAGATTTGCGTCATGTTATGTGCTGACCATGGTCCCTGTGTCTCTGGCGCTCACAATACCATTGTCACTGCAAGGGCTGGAAAAGATCTAGTCTCTAGTCTTGTCTCAGGTAAATTTTTGGTTAATAATGTTTACTGCCATCTGCGAAAAAAGTGAACATTGTCGCATTATTCTTGCCTGAAAATAAACAAAAGAAGGAACAAGAGCGCTATCTTCATTATCTTCGTAAATATGATTATTATACGAAAACCTAAACTCAATATATCTTTTGAACAGGGTTACTCACAATTGGTCCAAGATTTGGAGGAGCCATTGATGATGCTGCTCGATACTTCAAGGATGCTTATGACAACGTGTTTTTTTTTTTCTCTCTCTTTATCTATTATATTGTTTATTGGAAAATAGTTTCTAAGGTTTCCCATGTTGTTCTGCTGTTTATCCACAGGGTCTTACTCCATATGAGTTCGTCGAAAGCATGAAGAAGAAGGGTATTCGTGTACCAGGAATTGGGCACAGGTATGTGCATTCTTTGCTTAGCGTCTATCTTTTTCATCACACAAGCTTGACCTACATTATAGTCTATGCTACTTTTTCTAAATTGAGTGGAAAAATTCTATGTATCAGGATCAAGAGAGGAGACAACAGAGATAAGAGAGTAGAGTTACTACAACTTTATGCGCGCACCAACTTCCCTTCTGTTAAATACATGGAGTATGCCGTTGAAGTTGAAACCTACACTCTATCAAAGGCAAACAATTTGGTTATGAATGTCGATGGTGCCATCGGATCTCTCTTCTTGGATCTCCTTGCTGGTAGTGGAATGTTCAGCAAAACCGAGATTGACGAAATCGTTGAAATAGGATATCTTAATGGACTCTTTGTGCTTGCACGTTCCATTGGTCTCATCGGGTGAGTTTTTGATAACAATACATATTCTATCCAACAAAAAGAAAATGAAAAATAATAATAATTTTCTTCTTCATATCAAATCTCGATTTCATTTTCTTCTGCGTGGATTTACAGGCACACCTTTGACCAGAAGAGATTGAAGCAGCCATTGTACCGTCACCCATGGGAGGATGTTCTCTACACCAAATAATCTCCTGTTTCTAGCTACGGCTTGTAACGCCTATTGCTTCTCATTCTTTTTGTATCTCTTTCAAATGTCCATTTCTAGTTCTGTGATTTCTCTTTTTCTTTTCTTTTCTTTTTTCATTTTCCTTAATTTTATTTTATTTCTCGTGTCATTTATAAGCTTAACATTGTTGTTTGTACTCAGTGATTGCAGCCTTTCGTGTTGTCGTTAAACTAGTGTAGTAAGAGAAATGTGAATGATTTTAAATAATTAATCTGGTATGAGCATTACTTTGTCAGTCGGTTAATGAACATACTGTTACGTAGGAGGTTGGTAGCGAAGGATGCCGACTTTGACAAAGAAAGATGTAGGCATATAGTTTTCGCTTGACTGTGGTTTCTTCTGTTGAATATTATAATTATGTTATAGTGAAATCTCATATTTTGATAACGAAAGATTTGTTGAAGATATAAGAAGATTTAGATTATCAGAACAAACTATTAAGGGCATCCATAATCACACGATTATACCCATCGATCAAAGATCAAAAAATTTGATCTTTGATCTGGGTCAAAAACAACGGTGAATGATCAGGCGAGGTTGTAGAGTACCGTTTGGGGGTAAGCGAAGTACTAGTATATCGCTTGGAAAGACGGACGAGATACTAACAGTTCGCCTGGTACAAGCGAGATTGTGGACTACCACCTACAAAACAAACATACAGGCGAAATCCCAACACCTCGCCCACTTCCCAAGCGATATCTCAGTATCTCGCTTGTACAAGCGAAGTTCCAAAATCTCGTCCATGAATTGTGTGAAAAAATCGTGTGAAAAATGATCCGGGCGAGATGCTGGAGTACCGCTTGCATAGAGGCGAGAGACTAGAGTTTCGCCTACTGAGCGTGCGAAGCATTTGTGTGGGGAAATAGACGGGCGAGATGCTGGATTCCCGCTGTGATGTAGGCGAGATTCCAAGCTCTCGCCTGTCTATTTCACCGTTTTAAAACCCTAAATTTCTCATTTTTTTGTTTCATTTTCTGCTCGCCTCCTGTTGCCTTCATGTACTCCTAGCCGAAACCCTCCCACACCCCCATTTTGCCAACTAATCGATCATTTGACGAGAACCCAAAGCTTCGTTTCCCATTTTCATACTTCGCTCAAACATATTCCAAGCGAAATCAAGGTATATCTTCTGCAAACCAAAATTGAATTTAATTGTTTTAATTTGATATGTAATTTAGATGATTTTGTAGTTAAATTGGTTGTATATGTTGTTTAATTACCATATTATAAACCCATTATTGAATTATGAATTTGTGTTCTAATTATAAAATTAGGAATTTATTTAGGGTTTTTGTGCATGTTATCAATTAGGTTTCAAAATTTGTTCCCTTTGTTAAATTGAACATACAATACGAAATTGTTGTAGCTTAATTTTAGTGGGTTTATGTTTAATTTTTGGTTGAATGTAGTATGTTGTGTAGAAATCAAAGGAATTAATTTTGAATTAATTTAATAATGTGTATGGATATATTTGAAATTGTGTATTTTGTCATAGGGTTTATGATAAATATTATAAATTGGGTATACTCTTATTGATGATTATTTGTTGTTGCCTGTATATAATTTATTAATTGGTTGTTTAAATTTAATTGGGTTGTGGTTAAATTGTCGATATGTATCGAATTGCTATTTTATGTAGATTCTGAAGATGAATTTCGATGATATGTATCGAATAGTTAGAGTGCCAGGACATCCACATGTGTTGAGTCAGCTCATCAGGATAGAACCTGAAGATGGTGGAGTAGTTGATCCAACAAGGGGGGTTGATTTGGGGGAAAGGGTAGTTCAACCATCAGTGGTTGACAATCAAATGTCAGCTATAAAGGATAGAACCGATTTGTTGGTTAGGAGACTGACTCGCTCGATTGAGTCTAGGGAGGTGATGAGCATAGAAGAACAACAAAGAGTTCGAATAGTGCTACAAGAGATAACAACCCTTTGTTCTGGTGAAAATTAAGATCGCTAGAACAAACTGAATTTGCTAGTTATGGTGTTGAACTTTATGGTGTGTCCCTTTATCTTTCAAAGTGTTGAACTTTATGGTGTTGAACTTTTTAGTTCTTTTAATTTATTTATGAATTTTAACTTCTACGGATACCAAATGTAGTTGGCAAGTTATTTATCAATTCATCTCAATGCCTTGTCAAGTAAAATAAAATATCTCTGACAAATTGAGTAGAAAATCTTTGAATTATTAACTAGTCGTTGTATTGTCAATTCAGTGTATAGTCATTTCATCGCAATGGCTTGTCAAGGGAAAGCAAAATATCTCTGACAAAGTTAAAATTCAATCTTTGAATTATTATGTAGTCAGTCTATTATCATTTCATCGCAATGCCTTGTCAAGGGAAAGCAAAATATCTCTGACAAAGTTAAATATTATTAATATTATTTAGTTAGTCTATTGTGATTTCATCTCATGTTATAAATTGCTAGACATCTCATGTTTAATTTTAGTGGGTTTATGTTTAATTTTTGGTTGAATGTAGTATGTTGTGTAGAAATTAAAGGAATTAATTTTGATTTAATTTAAAAACAAATGTGTATGGTAGTATTTGCAATTGGGAAATTTGAATGAGATTGGTTATAATTGGTGAGATTGTTGTATTTTGATAATGATGTATGTATTTTTCGAATGTTTGATGTATAATTCTTGGTACAAATGTGTATGGAAATAGACAATTACATACAAGTTTAGTTGGTGTTAAATTAATTTTAATTGTTTATGCATTGTGGTGATTTACTGAATATATTGACAATGTTCTATTATTTGTTTGGGCAGATGTCTAGCAATGTTGTTTCGAGATGGGTTGGTAGAAAGAAGAAAAGCAAAAAAGCTAAAATCGCAGAGGATTCTGAACCTGAATCCATGGTCCCCGAGTCGGTAGATGTTCCGGGGTTGGAACACTATAACGTTGTCGAAGATACGGAGGAACACGTTTCGACAAATATTACATATTCCTCCGACGCCAACTTCAGGTTTGACCATCGTGGCTCTCTCAAATCAGTTATACAGATGTACAAGAAAATCACTAAGGAGTGTAATAGGCTCCAATATATAATAGAAAGGGGAGGTTGGGGCAGATTACTATCCCTACCTTTAGTAGATTCATCCCACGCTCTTATTGATTATATTGTCGAGCGGTTTTGGGATACTACAAACACATTTCACTTTTGTTTTGGAGAGCTTGGGTTCACTCCCCTCGATTGGGTTATGTTGACCGGGCTTAGTATCGGTGTCGGGAGATCTGTTCCTTATGAGCCAGCTAAGTACAAATTTGAGTATGTTCGTGACAATATCTTTCCTGAACTGAAAGATAATGCGGTATGCAAAAGAGAAGGTGTTACCCAACAGTTTCGGATGCCATCACTCTCAAGTTTTTGACCACCTATTTTGATAAAGATACATTGCACGCGGCGAACGATGATAGTGTTCTTGCTGATAGAGTAGCGAGGGTGTTCTTTGATAGAAGGTGTTCCCAAATGCAAAAACCTACATTGATGCAGGATGGTTGGCTGCCTTTGATAATCTAAATAAAGTTGATCAGTACGGCTGGGGTGGTCCT
The DNA here is from genome assembly GCA_023531435.1 of Papaver californicum. NCBI lineage: Eukaryota > Viridiplantae > Streptophyta > Magnoliopsida > Ranunculales > Papaveraceae > Papaver > Papaver californicum. The sequence goes on along the minus strand of JAJJMC010025027.1, from coordinate 2,459,876 downwards.
GCATTTTCAAAATTGTATTCGGGTCTTGCCACGGCTTCTAGGGGACAAAAATCAGTATCCGGGCCGTTCCAAATTTTGGAGGTAATTTATTTAACGTTATTCAAAATTCATTTTCTTAAAATTTAATTGTTATGTTGTTAAATCATTTTGAAAAAAAAATTGTTGTAGTTTTGGGGATACGAATATCTGGGGATATGTCGTCCAAATATCCCTTCGGCTGAAAGTGAACATGAATGGCCTAGATGTCGTAGGTGGGTCGCCTCCCGGAAGAAGGGTGTTGACATAGTGAAGACAAGGACTAAACTGAACCAGTTATTCGTAGACGCCGTGACGTGGCAACCATGGCTTATTGCAGTTAACTACATACCAGAAGATATTGGCCGCAAAGAAATAAAACTTTCTGGAAAAAGAATAACATTCACCTGGCTGGGCACTGTATGTTTCATAGTCCTTTTCTCATACTCCTTTTTTTTCCAACTCGTACTGTTGTGAATGGGTAGGTATTTATTTATTATCATTTTCTTGGATAAAGCACAATATGTATCTCAGAGATCGTTGTTGGAGGCAGAACAACCCAACTTGGGGTATTCCTGCAAACTCCCCTACTTGCATTTCCAACTTCGTCGACGACGAGATTGAGGACATGACAGCAATTTCTCACGTCAATGCTAGTGAATACGTACGTGTCGTGGAGTACGATGTTTATTATGAATATTGGAGACATGTTACCAACCTCTATAAATATGTCGCGCAAGTTGATTGGGAGGTTGAAACGTATGGCTATGCAGGTGACCGTATCAAACACAACATCCCACGGCCTCGTGACAATGTGCCCATTCCTCCCCCCCAACAACTACCATATGTAAGTTTTTAACAAAGTTTTGAAAAATTGAATACAGATTACACATTTATGCTTCTGTGGTTATTCTAAATTATTTTCATCCCAGGTGGCGGCTTATGATTTAGTGCAAGAGTTTGCAGATTTTACGCAAGAGTTGCGTTATTTTACCTTAGCTGAAACTAAGGATCGGATGGACTACTTGATTCGCAAAGAAGTTGAGTTCAACAATTTTTCGGAGTCAGACAACCGCTCAAATTAGCCTCCTACAAGATCAAAATACGTTGTTGACCAGACAGCTTACCCAATTTCATGCAGAACAACCTCTTGGATTTGCCTCATATGCTATGACCACACCTCCAGGATCTTCATCAACAGTTCGACCAACGCAGAACGTCAGACCATCTTTCCCGCCATTTATTCCACCAAGATCAAACTCCGGTTAAACAAAAAATTAAAATTTCGAATGACGGTTAAAAGAACGTGTTCGGTTATTTTTATTGTTGATTACGGTTATATGAAATGTTATTTTTTTAGTACGCCGTTTATGTAGTATGATAATTTTACAGCTCATTACGAAATTTAAATGACCGTTTTATTACCGTTATGTTACCCTTATGTTACCGTTATGTTACCGTTTTATTACCGTTTTTTTGTCCTTGCATAACGGCTATTTTTTTTTTCTTATACTACTATAAATAACATTCAATAGCTACACAACTCATTTTATTATTCCCACATTTTATTTTTCAATGTCGGGTTACGAAAATTTTACCCTTAATGCAACCAATTTTACTTTAGATGAAGATTTATCCATATGTCGAAACATAGTATTACATTATCCAGCAAGGGGTCAGGAACGTGATATCAATGGTTGTATGACCATGGAATGGTTGGAACACACACATGCAAACTTTTGCAATGAAACCGGTAATCCCAACAACCGGAACAGAGCAGGCCTTTTTTGTCGATATGTGAAAATTACTAAGGAAGTATTAGAATTTTCTTCTTTAACTGCTCGGGTCAATGAATTTCGTCTTAGGAATGAAACTGATGATGAAGTTGTTGCTCGATCACTACAGGAATGGACAAGATGGAAACGAAGTGATTTCCGGTACAAACCTCATTTTGAGATCTTAAGGGTAATGGATGAATTCAACCCTTTTGTGTTGATCTTTCTACCTAGTAGGGCAGATCTTCGTGAACGTCGTCCGACAAGCCAATCCTTACGGTTTCACTAATAGGTTTATTTCTTACTTTATTTATCTGTATCGGTAGTTTATTTTTCTTTCCCTTTCATGTATGTCTTTTTTAATTTAATAAAAGTATTGTAGTACCTTAAGTTATTGTTCATTTAACGACGATTCAGGGGATATTATGAGGTCATTAGCATTAAAAAATTGAAACTCTAAAAATAAAGAACCGTTGAACTTTAACTTCAATTGATAATTTTAGGAGTTAATTGCGATTACATTTTGGATTTCATGAACTCATAGCTTGCTACAAATATGAATTCTTCCCCCATTTCCTGAAAGTAGTGCATTTTAGCAATTTCCTCCTACACAAAGGAAGAAACAGTTAAATAATTTGTTATTTGTAATTGTTGTTAATGATAGAGGAGACAACTTTTGTAATGTTATGGATACTTACAGATTGTTGGATCGATAATCCTAAATGGGTGTCGTTAAAGATCCGTTGTTGTATAGATACATAATCAGCTATTCCCTTTCGAATAACTTGGTATCTATCATAAATTTGTACAATAGATCTTTGGGTTGAATTTCCATATTCCTCACCAAAATGTCTGTGGATCCTCCCCCATACAGTTTCTGGATCAACAATTCCGACTATAACATCTTCACGTAAGGTTTCGTAATACCAGGATTTTGTTATAGCCAAGTCTTCGGCTGAATGAAATGTTGACATGGGTGTAGGTAAGTTACGAAGTAAACAAAGAAGGTATTGGGATTAAATAGAGAACAATAATATATTTAATAACATTGCCTTGTCAAGTTATATAAAAAATCTCTGACAAATCTGAAAATAAATCTTTGCATTGAAATGTGGTCGGTGTATTGTCAATTCATGTCATTGCCTTTTCAAGATACATAAAATATCTCTGACAAATATGAAAATAAATCTTTGCATTGAAATGTGGTCGGTGTATTGTCAATTCATGTCATTGCCTTGTCAAGATACATAAAATATCTAAGATAAATAATATTTGTGTTCAAAATTCTTCTTTTTTTATTATAAATAACCAAACTTGCTTCTCCATCAATACAAACCGAGTTTTATCATCATCTCTTGCTCCTTACAAATTCCAACACATAACAAAATGGCAAACTATGTAAATCATATAGACAAGTATGGTTCCTCTTCTAGTTTTCCTCATTATGTTTCTTATACTTCTTCTTCTTCTGGTTCATTAAACGATGATGATAACACAAGTTACTACTCATCAGATGAAAGTTCACTTGAAGCGAACTGTAATAACCTAGCAGTCACTGCTGGATTAATGGTTTCAAATATGAACTCTCCACATACACGTATAAAAATACCAAGACAACGTGATGCCGGTGCCAAAATTCTATGGAGAGATTACTTTTGCAAAAACCCGACGTTTTCGCCAAATGTATTCCGTAGAAGATTTAGAATGCGTCGAGAATTATTCAACCGTATTTTGGGTGATGTTGTGGCGGTAAATAGTTATTTTGTGCAAAAAAGAGATGTTTGTGGTGTTCTAGGATTAACCCCGCACCAAAAAATTACTGCAGCTATTCGTATGTTAGCTTACGGATGTGCGGCCGATGCAATCGATGAGTATTTACGTATTGGGGAAACTACGGTTTTGGAAGCAACTCGTAGATTTTGCAGGGTGATAGTCCAATTGTACGAGGATGAATATTTGCGGACACCAACTCAGCGTGATGTTGAACTCCTTCTTGATGAAAACCAAAAAAGGGGATTTCCAGGGATGCTTGGTAGTGTTGATTGCATGCATTGGAAATGGGACAAATGCCCTTCGGCCGAATCCGGTGCTTATACCACCTACAAGGGTAGCGAAAGTATTATCCTTGAGGCAGTTGTGTCGTATGATCTTTGGTTTTGGCACGTATTTTTTGGTATGCCGGGTTCAAACAATGATATCAATGTGATGAACCGTTCGTATATCTTCAAAAAGCTTATCAACGGTAAAGCACCGGCAGTAAACTTTTCAGTCAATGGAAATCAATACAATATGGGGCATTATCTTAGGGATGGAATATACCTAGAGACAACAACTATTGTAACTACCATTAAACATCCAGACTCCCAAAAGAAACAGAAATTTTCGGCGATGCAGGAAGGTTGTCGAAAAGATGTAGAACGGGGGTTCGGGGTACTACAAAATCAATTTGCAATCATCAAACAACCCGCACGAATGTGGAATCCGGACGTGTTAGCGTATATAATGAAAACTGTCATTATTCTACATAATATGATAGTGGAGGATAAACGTATTCCCGGTGATTGGCCGCATGACTATGAGCAACGCAGCCACGGTGCTCCAGTTGTTATTTCAAGGGACAACACTGCTCAACTTTCTAGAATGGTGAAGGACCAACGCAGACGTGCAGTATTCGATAAACCAACTGGGGTTCGTTTGAGAAATGACCTGATCGAACATATATGGTCATCTGTTGGGGAAGAGTGAACTTTTATATGGGCTTTGGGGGTAAATGTGTTGTTAGTGGACCCGTGGTTAAAGCGAGAGTTATCTTATCTTTACTTATTAGTCGCGTTATATTTTAATTGTTCTTCGAGTCCAGCTAGTATTAGAAGTAATTTTAAAAAATAATTCTAAATTAAATTTTTAATTTAAATTAGGAGTCGTTAAAACATAAAAATCTATTGGTTAAAAAATATACTGAAAATTCTAAATAAATTGATCAAAATTAAAACTCAATATGACAATGGTAAATAATAATCCGAACGTTATGATTGGTTTAATCTTTTCCTCAAAATTTCTCCCTTCCTCAGTTCGATGTACTGTCTTGATACATCATCCATTTGGGAGATATCCATCGTCATTATACGGAATTCCTCTTCTGCTTCTTGCCTAGCTTGTATTGCTGAAAACTTTGCATTTGAATCAGCTAATTTAGCTTCAAACTTGGTTTTATCATTAGCTAATTTTGCTGCAAACTCAGCTTCTCTTTGTGCCATCTTCATATCTCTTTGTTCGGTACATTTGGCGTTGAAGCTTTGTTGCTCTCTATAAATATTTTGCATCATTTCCTGTTGTTCAGCAAATTTTGCTTTCCCTTTTGTCTTCTGTTGTTTCGCCTCTTTTTTCCCCATTGGACGGATTAATGTGTTGGGGATATCTCCAAGGTCTTCATAGGCGCTGGGACCATCAAGGCTTAAGTCTGGTGTGTCCTGTACGTCCTGAGATTCGTTGTCGTAATCAGACTCTCCTTGTGATGAATCGAAAACAGATGTCGACCTTCTGGAATATTTAATATTATCTAACATAACTGTGTAGCAATCTTCATGTTTAAAACTTCGACCAGTTGCTTCCTTGAAAAGCCTACGTACTTCTGCGAACTAGTGTTTCAATTCAATGTTGTTAAAGGATATACAATCATATAGATTAATGTAATAAGCATAATTAAACGAGTTGTTACCTTATTTTCGGGGCCCCATCCAGTATGATGTTCCCTTTCGACTTCAGCCTCCTTTGCAGACATAAGCGCCACATCCTTACTTATAATTTGAAATCGTTTCTGAAGGGAGGTCCAACTACGTTCTGGCATAGAAGGTATAGCTTCTTTCATCCGACATAGTATACGTGACCATAATTTATCTTCACATTGATCAGTACCAATGCTACAATCTTGAGAAATAGACAAATGAATCGTACACATCGTAACATCTTCAAAAGACGAAAAATTTGGACCTCGTGGTTTTGATGGCGCCATTTTACTAATCGATTTCAAAACTTATGAAATAAGAACCAACTTTAGAATTTTCAACTACATAATGTATGAGTTTAGTAAAATTCCATTGGTTTAGTATCCCATATATATAGGGTAAATATATAGTCGTTAAACTGCCAACGGTAACATATCAACGGAAACAAACATATTAACGGTCACACCTGAGCGAGGCCTTGGGGTCTCTCCCAACTCCAAGCAAAGCCTTGGAGTCTCGCCCAACTCCAAGCGAAGCTTTGGAGCCTCGCCCAGGTCCAAGCGGTTCCTTGTAGTGCCGCCCAACTTCAAGCGACTCGGTAGCATCTCGCCCGTGTTCGGAAATTTTAGGCGAAGTCTCTGGTATTCGCTTATGAGTAGGCGAGCTTCTGGTTACTCGTCTGGTGGAGCGAAAGTTTAGCATAACGCTTGAGCTGGCGAAATGTCAACTCTTCGCCCGTGTTTTTAAGCGAGATGCTTGCCCTTCGTCTGTTCACAAGCGAGAGGTTACAATTTCGCTCGACTATAATTTTTAGTCGACGATCAGCGACTTCTTTTAATCCTGAACAGTGATTTTCAACGATTATAACCCAAATATAATCGCACGGCTGTGCCTGTTTTTCACCGATCATCGATCAAATGTAATCTTTGATCGTCAATTTGATCGATGATTGGAGATGCTCTAAAGCAAATCATACGGTAGAAGCCTTTCTTCTTCCAACTTCGCCACCTCGTTACTTGAAATAGGGTAATGGATTCCAAAACAAGAGTCTATTGCCGCTGGGCGTTAAGAAAAACCACATTCCATCTTTGGCCCACAAGATCAATGGCCAAAAAAGAAACACTCAAATTTACAAACAAGGTCGACCACAGGATTGATTACGATTTCTCTTGAATGCTCATTGTTAAGAGAAACGACGTTTTCTGTTGGGTTCCAAGGTCTTCCGTGGTTCAGCGGAAGATAGTTTGGGAAACCATTTTTTACGTTAGTTGGACGACACAACTTACTCTTACAAGGACGAGAATGTTAGAAAAAACTTTTTCCAGAAATGAAACTCGTACCATCCTTGCCCCCCTTCTCCTAAAAGAAGAGAAAAACCTTAAAGTTTTCTCATTTTTTTTGTTTTCCGGACTAGATCTGAACAAGGGTTTTTAGTTTTTTTATGAATAAAAATAGTTTTATTTATATTTTTAGGTTTTGTTTTTATTGTTTTTGGTGTGTATGATACATATCTTTGCTATTTGGGCGAATTTTTTTTATCTTTATGACGATTTTTTCTTCGCTCTAATAGCGATTCTTTTAAATCTCCATAGTGTTTCTTGGCTGGTTATTCTCAATTCATCAAGAACATCAACGATTCTGTTTGCGTCGCTTTAGATTCATCTTCAACAAGAGGGATTTGAGGCATCTGGATTCGTTTGGATCTACAACATTTTTTATTTTTTTTTTGGGGGGGTCCATTTTATTTGAAGCATCTCTTATTGAAGAAGATAATCATTTTAAATGGTTGGAGTTGATTCCGGTTCACACCATCATTCATCACTACTACACCTACGGTCCATGGCTCGTAATTCGTGTCGTCATTTGTATTTGGGTTTTTTTTTTATAATCTTGTAAGCAATCATGTAATCACTATTTTGGTTTGAATGAATTGAAATGTGATTTCCATCAAAAAAAAGAAAAGGAAAAAAAAAGAAAAGACGAGAACGTTACTTATATCGTTCATAATACATGTGTGAGATATAACATGACAACACATGTAAATCTCACAAAAAATAATAGAAATAACAAAAGGAAAATTGGGAATATACCCCAAAATCGAGTGTCATCTTGGGGATATATTCCAGGATTCCAGTTTTCGGGAATATGCCCCATAATAACAATTTCTGTCCAAGCAGGTTAAATAGTCAAATTATTGTACATTGACCGGTCAAAATCTCAGAATATGAGATCCCACCTGATGGTAGAAATGACAAGTTTAACCTTCTACAATTGAATAGATCTTCTAATGCCACGCGTCATCATTAAATCCATGTTCAATCTCGAAGATTACGGATGACTACTGATTGAGCAAACCAAATCTAGATTTCTATCTCACAGGTTTTTTCTCTTAGAACAAAAAAAAATCAGTAGAGAGAGACACAGAAAACCATTTGAGAGAGTGAGAGAATCATGAGGTGAGAATAGGAATGAAAGATTAGTGTTTGTTGTTCGACTAGTTGGAAGAGTTAATGGTAAACCGAGAGTACTTGAAGTTTTTGTTGTTGGATTAGTTGAAGACCAATTGAAGCTAAAGGGAGAAGAAGAAAAAGGAAAATTTCAGATCAAAGCAACATGAGTCTTCAAAAAGAGTAAGTAAATGAAACCTAATGTTTATTTATCTTCGTTTTCGTTTTATTGTGTGATTAATTGTGTTAATTAGAAAAGACTCATGCTATTTCCAATCCACCATTATTATTAATACAATCCAATAAGAAAATAAATAGAATTCTACTATTTTTTAAAAACTCAATCAAAGTAAAATTTATTAATCCAATCCAACTTTATTTTCCTTTTCCTTTTCCTTTTCTATTTTTAGTTTCTTTTATAAATAACCCTAAATCTATTTCTTCTTCACTTCTACTAATCTTTATCTCTATAAATTCTAATAACCCTAAATCTAACTTTAGTATATAAGATATGATAGAAGATTCTACTCCTTCAACCATTGAAGTGGAAAATTGCATTGACAATCAACCCCACACGGTATTACTTACAGAATTTAATTGCAACTTAAATTTTTTGATTAACCCTTTTCTGCCATAATTTTTTTTTTTGAATTTTAGATGTTTCTTTCGTTTTGGTAGACTAGAACAGGGTTCATTAACGTTATTAACTGTGGGGATTGCAGTTATTTGGTGATTGTTTTTTTTTTTCAGAAACAAATCTAAATTTATTAACGTTAAAAACAGGGTTCAATTTTAGAAACCCAATAAGTCCAGAGATAAGCGTTAACAATATTGTTTAACAAACTTGAAAATAAAAAGAAATAGGTTTTAGTAACAGGGAAAACAGACTTCAACAAAATTAAAAAACAGAGTTTAGCACCATTAGCTACAGGGAAAACAGAAAACAGAGTTTAGAACCATTAGTTACAGGGAAAACAGACTTCAATGTCATGCTGAATTATCTTCTCCTAGCGACCTTCTACATCTTGTATCAAAAATTTTTGTTAGCAAAAAGTGGAAAATAAAACATATTTCCTACGAAACTAAAACTGTGCAACGATTAGTCACCGTTTTGTTTTATCTCTCTATTTTGGCATGCTTGTTACGAGTAGTTTTCCTGTCAATTTGTTTGTTTTTAGTCGCTTACAAATATT
>JAJJMC010025027.1:2433753-2445721 GCA_023531435.1 Papaver californicum | reverse complement strand
TATATGGATTGGTTAATAATAACGGTGGATTGGAAATAACAAGAGTCTTAGAAAAATTGAATTTAAGGTTCTTCAAAATTGAAGTTTTTTCTGATTTAGGTTAGTTTGGGTTAATTTAAGGATTTTTTTTTTAAATTAGGGTTATAATTGGTTAAATGAGTCCTGAAATTGATCATTATTAACTGTATTGAATGTTTATTGGGTTAATTAGGTTATGAACCCAGATATTTTTTAAGTGAAAATGAAGGTGAATCAACTGAAGATAAAGATGAAAGAAGAACTTATGCAGATTTTCTATCTTCATGTATTATAGGAGAAGATGATCATGGTGATGACTGGTGAGCATGGTGATGAGCGTGCAGTTCATACAAGTGGTGAAGCGTACATCTATCATTCAACTCTCATGTGTAATCCCACATGTGTGGATATATTGACTGATTAACGTTTATGGATGGAATTTTTAACGGTTAAGGCATATTACCGAAAACTGGAATCCTGGGACATATTCCCAAAATGACACTCGATTTTAGGGCATATTCCAGTTTTCCCAAATAACAAACCAGATATCTCACACATATAACGAGCTCATACTCACACAGACAACTCATAATGTGCAACTGTCATAATAGAAAAAATCAAAGAAAGAAGTTGTTTATTGATTTTTGTTACGCCTAACTTAACTGTAGTTTGTGCTGTACTCATACTGTCTTCTGTGTGACAAGTGACAACTATTATGACAAAGCAGGACAACTACGTTCATGTTTAGTTGTTCATGAACATGATTTAGGACAAAGTTTGTCTTTTCTATATGCAACTACATATGGATAACATCTGCAACCAATAACTCTTAACAAAATATAGTATGGAATTTCACTAAACAAGATCCGAGAAGGATATTTCAAATTCAAGAGTTTAAAAGGAATTCTATTTATGAAGAAGGTTGTAGAAAAGAACGAGTCAAACCAGAAGTGTTTAGGAAGAGAAGTTAGAAAAGCTAAAGGATTACAGCTTTAGTAATTGAGTAGTATGTTTATCAAGAAAAACTTTGAGCTGACCCGTAACTAGTTTAAAAACACCATCACAAATGAGATAAAATTTTAATAGATAACATGTTTTTAATTCCGTATCCGAATCCGTTAATAGTATCCAGATATCCGTATTCCATAATCATCCGACGGATATTAGAAAAGTGTTTTCGTATCAGTTTCATTAAGATTAATCGGATATTCGATAATTATCCGAAAACTATATCAAAAAGCAAAAAAATCATCTAATTTAAGTATGTGTGCTTATCACTTCTTTTTCTCATGATTTCACAATTGTAACACTAAATAAATTTTGATGATTTTCTCATTTCTTCTATTCTCTTCAAATAAAATCATCAACACACGTCAAAAAATTAGGTAAATTTAACTTATAATAGTAGTTTTATAGACATATAATTATGTTATCGGATATCGGATAATTTTCTTATAAGATATTGATATTTCCGTACCGTATCCGATAAGGAACAAATATCCAATAAGATATAAGCATCTGTATCCGATATTCGAAATTTTCGATATGGGCTCGGACGGATGTCAATATTTGGTTATCCATTAACACTAATCATCCTGTGATATTTTCTAAGATCATCCACAAATAACACACATTGTTTAAACCTATCTAAATAAGTGACAGGAGTAGGACACCAAATGTCACAATGAATAAAATGACAAATCCATCTATCAAAAGGATTATAAAAGAGTTCCTTGTATTTGCCTAGTTGAAATTTATGACAAATAAAGAACTAAAGTAGAATCTAAGGTAAAATAAAAGATGACGAAGACGATTTATGACCGAATCTGAGAAGAAGGATGACCTAATCATTGGTGCCAAACCGTGGGAAAAGCATATGGAGAAGCGAATGCAATAACTGGTGGTGGAACATAATTGTAGCTAGATAAAAACTATTGCATATTATTCATTCAACAATAACTTGATTAGAAGGTCTTTGATGTTGTGCCCTCGGGCAACCAATTAAATGAGACATTGTAATTATCTTTGCTAATTGTCATGTACTATGATAAGATTGGATCATTTGAAGAGTATAACCTCCATGAGTCAGAAGAATCAGAGCATTCTAATTTTAGGAACTAGTCAAAATCGAAGAATCAGTCAAATTTGATTAATATTGTGATAACCTCTTATTACAGACTCACTAGCCTTATATAGCTAGGTTAAGACATCAACTTCTATTTACACCCTAGATGGTTATATCAACCCACCATTACAACTGATAATAACAACTACTAGTATGCTAAGAGCAACTGCAATGGTGCGATCAAAAGCCGGATCAAAGATGTTTTTTGATCTTTAGTCGAAAAAACGGTGCCACAGCCGTGCGATTAAAGATTACGTTTAATCGAGGAAATCTACTGTACGGGATTAAAAGCAATCGCTCATCGACGACTAAAAATTATGATCAAGCGAGGCAGTAGAAGTTCGTTTGGACAGAAGCGGTGTACCAGCATTTCGTTCAAAAACACGGGCGTAAAGCTGGTAGTTCGCCAGATGAAGCGGTATGTTGAGGCTTCGGCTGCTGAGACGAGAAGCTAGAGTGTCGCTTATACCCAAGCGCAACACCAGAGTTTCGCCAATTGTGAGCGATGACTTAGTATACCGTTTGTCTTTGTGCGGAACTGCATAACTTCGCTTGAGTCCGAGCGAGGTCACAATATGTCGCCCCGTCCCAGGCGTTACTCCAGCTGCTCGCCTAGATCAATATTGTCGTTGGATTATGTTTACCGTTAATATGTTACCGTTGATTTAACCGTTGGCGTTGTACAACGACTATATTTTTACACTATATATGGAATACTAAACCAATGTCATTTTACTAAACTCATTCATTGTTATTGTATTTGAAATTTCTAAAGTTCCTCACAATTTAATAAGTTTACGAATCGATTAGGATTATGGCGCCATCAAAACCCCGAGGTCCAAATTTTTCTATATTTGAAGATGTTACGATGTGTACAATTCATTTGTCAATATCTCAAGATTCTAGCATTGGTACCGATCAATCTGAAGAAAAATTATGGTCTCGTATATTATATCGGATGAAAAAAGCAATACCTTCGATGCCACCACGTAGTTGGACCTCCCTTCAGAAACGATTTCAAATTATAAGTAAAGATGTGGCACTTATGTCTGCAAAGGAGGCTGAAGTAGAAAGGGAACATCATACCGGATGGGCCCCGAAAATAAGGTAACTACTCATTTAATTTTGCTGATTACATTAATCTTTCATATTGTATATCTTTTACTAAATTGAATTGAAAAACTAGATTGCAGAAGTAAATAGGCTTTTCAAGGAAGCTACTGGGAGAAGTTTTAAGCATGAAGATTGCTACACAGTTATGTTAGATAATATTAAATATTCCAGACGGTCGACAGCTGTTTTTGATTCATCACAAGTTGAGTCTGATTACGACAACATTGAGGACAACCAGGAAACACAGGACTTAAGCTTAGATGGTTCCAGTGCCTATGAAGACATTGGAGATATCCCTAACACATTAATCCGTCCAATGGGGAAAAAAAAGGCCAAACGACAGAAGACAAAAGGGAAAGAAAAATTTATTGAACAACAGGAAATGATGCAAAATATTTATGAAGAGCAACAAAACTTCAACACCAAATATACGGAACAAAGAGATATGAAGATGGAATATAGAGAAGCTGAGTTTGCAGCAAAACTAGCTGATTCAAATGCAAAGTTTACAGCAAAACTAGCTGATTCAAATGCAAAGTTTGCGGCAAAACAAGCTAGGAAAGAAGCAGAAGAGGAGTTTCGTATAATGACGATGGATATCTCCGTAATGGATGATGTATCAAGACAATACATCGAAGTTAGGAAGGCAGAAATTTTGAAGAAGAGAAAAAACCAATCATAGAGGCCATTCTTATTTAGCATTTTCATATTACGTTTGAACTTTTATGAATTTATTTAATTATTTTCAGTTTATTTTTAATCAATAAATTGTTATGTTTTTAATATCACCTAATTTAATTACAAATTTAAAATTTTTTTATTTTTAAAATTAATTCAAATACTCAGATGAACTCAAAAGAACGTTGTCATATAACAAGACCTTAATAAGTAAAGATAAGATCACTCTCGCTAGAACGCGGGTACACTTACAAGAGATTTACCCCCAAAACCTATATAGAGGATTTATAAAATTTCACTCTTCGCCAACAGATGACCATATGTGTTCGATCATGTCATTTCGCAAACGAACCCCAGTCTCTTTATCGAATATTGCACGTCTGCGTTGGTCCTTTATCATTCTCGAAAGTTCAACAGTGTTGTGCCTAGAAATATTTACTGGTGCACCGTGGCTGCGTTTCTCATACTCATGATGCCAATCACCGGGTAAACGTTCATCCTCCACTATCATATTATGTAGAATGATGACAGTTTTCATTATATATGCTAACACGTCTGGATTCCACATTCGTGTTGGTTGTTTGATGATTGCAAATTGATTTTGCAGCACCCCGAAGCCGCGTTCTACATCTTTTCGACAACCTTCCTGTATAGCAGAAAATTTCTGTTTCTTTTGGGAATCTGGATGTTTAATCGTAGTCACAATAGTTGTTGTCTCTGAGTATATTCCATCACCCAGATAATACCCCATATTGTATTGATTTCCGTTAATTGAAAAGTTCACTGCCGGTGCTTTACCGTTGATAAACTTTTTGAACATATACGAACGGTTCATCACATTGATATCATTGTTAGAACCCGGCATACCAAAAAATGCATGCCAAAACCAAAGATCATACGACTCCACTGCCTCCAAGATAATACTTTCGCTACCCTTATATGCGGTATAAGCACCGGATTCAGCCGATGGGCATTTGTCCCATTTCCAGTGCATGCAATCAACACTACCAAGCATCCCTAGAAATCCCCTTTTTTGGTTCTCAGCAAGAAGGAGTTCAACATCACGCTTAGTTGGTGTGCGCAAATATTCATCCTCGTACAATTGGACTATAACCATGCAAAACCTACGAGTTGCTTCCAAAACTGTGGTTTCCCCAATACGTAAATACTCATCAATTGCATCTGCCGCACATCCGTAAGCTAACATTCGAATTGCTGCAGTAATTTTTTGGTGAGGGAATAATCCAAGAACACCACATGCATCTCTTTTTTGAACAAAATAACTATTTACCGCCACAACATCACCCAAAATACGGTTGAATAATTCTCGACGCATTCTAAATCTTCTACGGAATACATTTGGCGGAAACGTCGGGTTTTCGCAAAAGTAATCTCTCCATAGAATTTTGGCACCGGCATCACGTTGTCTTGGTATTTTTATACGTGTATGTGGAGAGTTCATATTTGAAACCATTAATCCAGCAGTGACTGCTAGGTTATTACAGTTCAACGCAAGTGAACTTTCGTATGATGAGTAATAACTACTGTTATCATCATCGCCTAATGAAGAAGAAGAAGAAGAATAAGAAGAAGAAGAAGAAGTATGAGGAGGAATAATAAAAGAGGAACCATAGTTGTGAATGTTATTTAGAGAGTTTGCCAAAAAAAATTGGATGCAAAATGTTTTGTAGGAGATGATGATATTTTTGGTTTGTATTCAAGGAGAAGCCGGTGAGTTAATTTATAGGAAGCTTCAAATATGATTTTGAATATTGATATGACAATACACGGTCACCATTTCAATGCCAAATGAGCGTTGAACATTGTCAGAGATATTAATTGTAGGTTGACAAGCCAATGAAAGGAATTGACAATACACTGTCACCATTTCAATGCAAAAATCAACCTCCCAATCAACTTTCGTGACATATTTGTAAAGGTTGGTAACATGTCGTCAATATTCATAATACACATCGTAGTCCATGACACGTACATACTCACTAGCATTGACCTGACAGTTTACTATCATGTACTCAATCTCGTCGTCGTTGAAGTTGGAAATGCTACTAGGGGGTTTGCAGGAACACCCGACGTTGGGTTGTTCTGCCTCCAACAACGATTTCCGAGATACATGTTATGCTTTATCCAAGAAATGTACAATAAATAAATACCTATCAGATAACCAAAATAAAAGTAAAACAAAACACGTAATATGACAAAATTAATTAAAAACTCACGGTGTCTATCCAAGTGAATGTAACCCATTTCCCAGAGAGCTCTAAAGCTTTGCGTCCAATTTCTGGTGGCAGATAGTAAACTGCATTTAACCACGGTTGCCATGTCATAGAGTCTACGGACAACTGGTTCAATTCAGTCCTTGACCGAAAAATGTCAATACCCTTCCTCCGACTACACAACCACCTGCGACATCTATGCCATTCATTTTTACTTTCAGGCGAAGGGTTATTTGGACGACAAATGCCCATATATTCGTACCCCCAAAACTACAATATCAATATAACCATTGGAATAAACAACTTAGCAACAAAATTTTATTTAAAAGAATTATAAATAACAATAAATTTTGGAAGGGTCCGGACACTGACTTTTGTCCCCTAGCAGCTGCGGCGAGACCTGAATACAATTTAGAAATTGCAGGAGCACCCTAATTGTACTGGTCAACTGCATTTAGATCCTCAAATGCAGATAACCATCCAGCATCAATATAGGTTTTTGCATTTGGAAAGAAGAACTGCAGAACATACATATAGAAGGCTCTCGCCACTCTATCAGCAAGACTACTATCATCGTTAGACGCAGTCAAAGTATCTTCATCAAAAATATGTGGTCAAATTTTTTACAGTTATTGCATCTGAAACTCATTGTTGTGGAACCCCTTCTCTTTTACACACCGCGTTATCTTTGAGTTCAGGAAATATATGCTCTCGGAAATATTCAAATTTAAACTTCTCTGGGTCATACGGAACAGATCTGTCAACACCAATAATAAGGCCGGTCAACATTACCCAATCAAGGGGAGTGAACCCAAGCTCCCCAAACGAGAAGTGGAACGTGTTTGTCGTATCCCAAAACCGCTCAAAAATATAATCAATAAGAGCATGGGATGAATCTACTTCATGTAGTAATAGTAATCGGCCCCATCCTCCCCTTTCAATTATATATTTGACCCTAGACGAAAGTTTAATAATAGCTCGGTAGATCTGAAGGACGGATTTGAGAGAACCACGATAGGCAAACCTGAAATTGGCGTCGGTTGAATATGTAATATTGGTCGACACGTGCTCCTCAGTATCTTCCATAAAGGTATAGTGTTCCAACCCGGGGACATCTACCGTTTCTGGTCCCATACATCCAGGTTCTGAATCCTCGACGATTTTAGCCTTTTTGGCCTTCTTCTTTCTACCAACCCATCTGGATGTCAAACTGCTCGACATCTGGCCAAACAATTCATAGAACATTTTCAAATCAAGAGTAAATCACCACAATGCATAAAGATAAAAATCTGGTAATCAACAAATCAATTAAAATTATTTTAACACCGGATAAACACAAAAGTAATTATCTAATTACATAATCATATGTACCAAGCAATAAAAATAAAACATTCTAAAAGTAAATTCATCATTAACAAAATACAACAATCTCAATGCACCAATTATACCCAATATCATAAAAATTACCCTATTGCAAATACTTCCTTACACATATGTTTTTAAATTTAATCAAAATAAATTCCCAATTTTTCTAGACAACCTGCTCAATTCAACAAAAATTTAACCACAACCCCACTAAAATTAAATAATAACTTCATCAATTATATCTTCAATTAACAAATATCAAC
The DNA here is from genome assembly GCA_023531435.1 of Papaver californicum. Taxonomy (NCBI): domain Eukaryota; kingdom Viridiplantae; phylum Streptophyta; class Magnoliopsida; order Ranunculales; family Papaveraceae; genus Papaver; species Papaver californicum. Next base: position 2,437,925 of record JAJJMC010025027.1, on the reverse strand, counting down.
ACATTTTTATCCCCAATTTATAACATTCATAAACCCTAAATATTTTCCCAATTCCATAATTACAACCTAATAATCACAATTCGATAATCAATTTATAACATGATAATTACATGGTAAATCATACAACATTTAGAACCAATTTAGCTACAAAATCATCAAAATAATTTACAAAGCAAAATTAATTTATACTAATTTGTATTGTTAAAAGATACCTTGATTGCGCTTGGAAAAACCTTGAGCGAAGTATGAAGATATGATACGGGACTTTGGTTCTCGTTTATTGAATTAGGGATGAGAAGATGGGGACTGTTGGAGGACCACCTTGCGGCTACAGGAGGAGGAAGAACTGAAAATGTGCGGCTACAGGAGGAGGAAGAAGAGAAAAATTAGGTTTTAACGGTCATAAAAGGGAAGTGAGCTCCCAGTACCTCGCATATAAACACCAAACGAAATGTTGTTGTACCGCCCGTAAAATTCCATCACACGCTTTGTTCGCACAAGCACAAAAGCCTCACACACTCTCTCCGCACGCGCACAATTTTCTCAGACTAAATGTTGGAATTTCATTTGGCCAGGCAAAAAGCTGGAATTTCGTTTGTGGTTTGGGCGAAAAGCTGGGATTTCGTTTGGTTCAGGCGGTACACTATCATCTCGTCTGTAGCAAGCGAAGTTGCAATATCCCGTCCGTCTTCTCAAGCGTAGCGCTAACACTTCTCTTAACCGTATGCGCAACACTAGAATCTCGTTTGACTATCCATGGTTGTTCTTGCAGCGGAGTAAAGATCAAATTTTTTGATCTTTAGTCTTTGAGGGTAATAGTACGACTGTGGATGCCCTAAGTAATGCTAAAAATACTAATACTAAACACTAATATTGAATAAGATATGCAACACCTCTTCTCCTAGATAGGTACATGACATTCTCCACCCATTCAGAATGTCTTTATCCCCAAGGATGGAAGAATTGAGCTGCAAAGTCATACAAAAACACCAACAAGAATCAATCAACTTAGTTGGTGTCAAGCACTCGTCCTCGTAGTCCAAACTATAGTGCTTTAAGTACACTTGTATGTACGTCCCAATGTTTCTTTGAGTTAGAAGTAAGAGCTTTATGTAACCATTGTTGTCGTTGATACAATGGGCACGCTAGTAATAAGATACTTTGCTTTAAAATCTTTTCATTCAATGTTGAACAAGCCTTATGTAGAATGGAGTATCCTCTAATTCCTCTGGTTGCAGATTTAATTCCCTGTCATTATTTGCCAAAAGTGTGATTTGATCCCAATTAAGAAGTCTGTGAGCTTGAATGTTCTCATTTTTTGATCCACCAAATTCAATACAATTTGACCACGAATCCAATTTCTATCAAAATATCACCCTTCTTTGATTGGTACCACAACCCCCAATGTTGCCCACATAAAGGAACTTCCATTATTTCAACAACAATTGAATTAGATGATCTCATAAGTTTGGAAAAAATGTCTGAGAAACATTGTGGCAAAACAATACATTTGAGAGATAGAACAATGAAAAAAAAACCTATACTAACAACTCTATTTGTAGTGCATGCTTAGATTCCAACTTTGAGTTTCCATGAAAACTGTTGTAATTGTCATTGAGCTTCATCCTCGAGTAACAAATTGGTTCCATAATACCAATTTATGTCAAACCTCACTACAGTGGTACATCCTATTTTAAACCAACCAATATTTTTCACATTACACACCAAGTGACAAGCATTTTTAATTCCACCTATTTGCATCTATAGAGGAATCAAAGTATGCTTGGTTATACTACCTCTTTACGGTATTTTTTCAAACAACTTACCTCCATAACCCTTTTTACCCTCTTTCACCAACACCAATACAATAACAACAAATTAAATCCATTCCTAAGATTAAGAAATAACTTACGAATAAATTTTGCATTGCCCATATCCAAACAAATTGAACACTTATTATGAAGAATGAAGAGCACACAGATTTCTAGCTTGAATGAAGAGCTAGAAATTTTGTTAACAAAGAAAACCGCAGTTGCAGAAAAACCCGGAACCTCGTCTATTTAGAACACACATCGAATTAAGCCACTACAAATACTAGCCTACTATTAGACTTCATACTAGAATGTAGTTGAAACATAATACACCCTCTAAGCTACCCTGCTTCATTTGTGCTCTTACGTCTCTTAGCTCTTGCAAGAAGTTATCCACTTGATTCCCCTAGTTGATGCCTTTTACGGGCCTAAGAGTTTCTCCATAGTCCTTCGTGAAGACTGATGCCACCCGCCTCCAACAAGACGTCTATTGATTTCTTTTTAGATGTAAAATAAAGGTATCGTAAATCTTGCAAAAACTTACAATGGTCTGAGTCAAAGATTAGGTTTTATACTCTTTAAAACTTATATAAATACCTAATCAATCTGTCTCACTTGAATATCAATCTTAGAACTAGTCTTAGATAAATTCTATAGAATCTTCAAATCTAGATTTCGATAGATAAACGTTGTATGCAATCGAGATTGAAGCTTTATCAAATATTGTATTCCATCAATAATTCTTGAATGGCCTTACAGCAGAAGAAAGTGACCATGGAATAGATAAGAATTACATAACATATCAAATCAAGATACAGGTTACAAAACTACCAAGACGATAGTTCTGAAAAGGAGAGGGTACCTAGTACACCACCAGCTTTTTCGTTCGTGAACCTGTATGGAAAAATCCTTGTACAATCAATACATATAGATCTTCAATAATAAGATCATTTTTCCAGATTGTATATCAAAATCAACCTAGTATGTACCCGAACTGTTCAAGATTCGAATTCCAACAAGAATAAAAGGGGTGTATTCAATTGAGATTTATATGGATAACTAAAAGTCCTAGAAACTCCTAGGTATTCAATTAGATTTATATGAAATCATTAAATATCCAGAGTACTCAATTAGGATTTTTAAAGATTCAACAAATATCCTAGGTATTCAATTTACTTAAGATTTCTTAGGATAGTAGAGGGTCCAAGATATACAAGGATTCTTATAGATATTTTTAGGAGAAATATGTATGTTATTATCTTTTATCTATCTCAACCCAAACCATGAGAGTTTCATGGATACTCATGGATAGCTTACATACTTGGTATTTTTGTTTTTATTTTTCTCTTTCTTTATCAAGATAAACTATTTTTTCCCACTGAAACATATCATTTCCTCCAATGAATTTATGATATTTGATGATGTCAACTTATCGTGATAAGGAATTAGGTAATGCTGCTAGTGACGATGAATAGTGCTAGCACGGACGGGTGAACATTAGCGTGGCCAGGTGATAGACACATTTTAATGTCTAATTTGCACCTTAGTTTCTATTAAGTTAGTATTCGATTTTGCAATTATTACGTGTTTTTATGCTTTTGTAGGTACATTAGAAGAATAAAGATTTGTGGAAAAATTGGCTCAAAAAGTGATAAAGGCACCCGGGACAAGTGTTATTGGCACCCCAAGAATGGAGAAGGGACACCCTAGAATCGGGCCGAGTCAACTCAGTCAACACAGCGGGTCAACCCAGTGAGTCAACCCGGCCCGAGTCACCGATCCAGCTCATCGGCAGCAACACGGGAAGCTTCTGTGAACTCAAAAACACGTGAAATTTGGTGTGTCTTGCTTCCAAAGTGTCCCACAAGCTAGAAGAAACTCACACAAGACTAAACACATCGATTTGGAGTGATTTACGCCGGAAAAAGAGGTTCCCGGAGTGATGTGGACGGGAAAAAGGATTCCATGTTTGATTCGGATTTGGGAAGATTCTGGAGACTTTTGGAGAGTTCTATTAGGTTTAGAACTCTCCCTAGGGTTTGTAGACCCTATATATATGAAGAGAAGCCGAAGAAATCAAGCACGCAGCCCTAGAGATCGATTCAGAGAATTCCGGCCACTTCCGGTCGCCGCCGATTACCTGCTGCTGCTCCGGCCGGCTTGTTCTTCACCCACCATCACCGAAGAAGACGACTCTGCAACGTCTGTATCTATTGCATATCCAGTGTTACATCTTGCTCCTGTTGCCTTAGATTTTAAACACTTCTGTTGCTTAAAGCTATTTTGTAACGGCTGAACCCTGTTCTGTGACATCTATACACGCATCTGTTCAGCTGTTGCACCATTATTCAACCTTGTAAT
>JAJJMC010025027.1:2418048-2429320 GCA_023531435.1 Papaver californicum | reverse complement strand
ATATACCTTTGTACGCCTATCCTGATGCGTTGTGTCCGCCTGTTTTGGACGTTGGCTAAACCTATACCTGTGTGGAGGCGTATACGTAAATGTCCGCCTGTGTGGGGTAAAGAGCAAATATTCACGGCGATTGAATAGATCCCAAAAGAGTTCGATTGAATTACTTATTCGATCTGATTGAGAAAAATGTATAAGAAGATATTATCAACAGTGATGCCGCCTTCTTCATCATCATCAGAAACATTAAAGACAGTTGATTCATCATCATCTGCAGCAGCCGGTTATAATATCTTTCGTCGTCCGAATTTGACATTGACTCTGGTAGTGGGTGTATTCTTAGGACTATCATGTTTGATTTATTTTAACGATTTAATTCCATCTCAGCTACTTTCCCTCTCATCTTTCTACTATTCATCTTCGGTAAGTAACTATCCATTATTTCTCTTCTAATTTCAGTTTCCTAAATTATCTTCATTTGGTAAAGCCGTATAACAAAATATCATGCTAAATAACAGTAGTATATACAGATATTCGTTATCTTTCAACTCAATATCAAAATCCTAGTTGTAATTATCTTTAATTTTCATCGTATTTTGTTGTAGTTATCATTGAACATGGACATGTTTTACTTTAGTTGACATAATTCAGGCCTTTGATTTATAAGAAGAATGATGAATTCGCCTCGGGATTTTATTTTGTCACCACTCACCACCAAGTGGCAGTTTCTTTTTTTTTTGAAGCATAATAGCAATTCTTGTGAAATAATAATCATAAATTTAATTTATTAATGGGCGTATGTGTAAACAACCGTATAGTGAGGCGAGGCGTATTTCATGTGCACGCTCTTAGCTGGATGATATACCATTCGTACGTTTGATATCAAGCGAACAATTAACCTAACGCTCCTCATCACGCGTTCATTTCACGGCCGTCCAAACCGAATGTCCGTCCAAACAACAGATGTGTTCTACACCTGCGTCCATGGTCAAGCATAGATCATTCTTACGCTTGATCATTTTTTTTTTTACCAATACGCTTCACCATTGAGAATAGTAATTTTTTTTTATATTTGTTCTTTACTTTTTTATAACTGTGGATGTTGTAAGAAGTATTTTGAAAGATCCCGAAATCGAGGGGTAATTTAGAAATTTTTGACTAAACTTATAGAAACTCTTTTAACTGCTCTAATTTTATGTTAAAAAAAAATCTTCTCTAATTTTTTATTTTTTATTTTTTATCGGCAGATTGGTCGGTAAACTGGTAAAGTCTCTCTAGGCATAAAGAATCACTCAAAACCAGTATCTCTAATTTTATTGCATTATTATAGGCCGTGGCTCCTGTTCTCTGCTGCAACAACAATCGCTGTGTTTGTACTGTGGAGAACACAAGCACACACTCCGCCACTAACGTTATTCCATTATTGGCATTGCGGTGGCTTTTGGCCCACCCAATCTCCATTTTCTACTAATACTACAATTTCAAAACCTTAAAAACACACAATTAGTGACTACTGCTTTATGAAGCTACTTGTGTTGTATGATTTTTTATTTTTCTTGATGGAATATTGTATGAAAATGACTAGTGACTAAATAAAGTGATGATGTGTTAGCATTGATAGCCACAAGATGATTTTAGATAGTACACATAGTGGTCCAGTATTATTAATGGGCCAATTTTATTAGGGCCACCACAGTCCTCCCAAAGACCACCAATTTGTATGGTGAATAATGCAATGTCGTATGCATATACGATTGACCAACTTGAACCTGCCTATTAGTGCGGACCCCATTCTTATGGTCATCCCTCATTTCTTGTTTCAATCCTACATGCCATGGAAGTTGCTGTTACGTTATAAATTTGAATGAAACAAATCATATGGAAAGAAAGAAGGGGAAATTATTTGAAAAAGATGTTCATGTAATCTAATCTAATCTAATCTAATCAAATCAAAATATGTATTATGTAAAATCGGTTATAGAAGTGGCTGATCCACCGTTCAGTTAGAGGAGATGGACTGATCAAGATAAATTATTATTATTTATTTATTTGAAATAAAAATATTTTTAAGAAGGTTAAGTAATAGCAACAGCTAGGGTCTGTATATAATATAGTTTCGTACGGTTTTATACTAAGCCTAATCGGAATCAGTATAAACGTTTTTTTGGTTTCTGAAACCGTGTCAAATCGTTTATCAATCAGTTCGGTTTATATTGTCACAGTTCGGTGGAAAACCGATGGTTTTTTCGAACGTATAATTTTGTCTGTTCCGAATATCCAATATTTATAATTTTTAATACTAAACAAAAGAGGATCAAGGCTATTATAAAAAATAAAAAGAGTTTGACAATTTTTGCAGTTTATGGTCAAAAACCATATGAAAATAATTAAATACGTAACCTTGAATAAAATACAAACCATGTTGATATGAACTTCACATACAAAATTAGATAGTTAGGGAAAGATCTAACGAACCTAATTGAAATAATATATTAACCTGTATTAAACGGTTTAAACCAACGATTGTCGATTTGGTTTGAGAGTTCATCTGAACCGAACCAAAATCAACGTTTTTCACAAAACTACTCCCAAGTCATTAGATAAATGGTTCGGTTTAGTTTACTCTTAAACGGTTCTGTTCTGACGGTTTACGATTCAATTTGGTTTTTTGTGCAACTCTAGTAGCAGTCATGTCATACTAAAGGTTGGCCTAGATAGGGACAAACCTAGTTCTGGATCTTCAATTGTTGTACAAAATCTATGTAGCCGTAGCTACATTCAATTTATCTACTAATTAAAGTAAACATTCTAACAAAAATGGGTAAATCAGTTGCCCACGTATGATTATTACAATAAGATTTTTCTTTTTTAGCTAAGGCATTTGCTGCTGCATCGCATGTTCTATGAATAAAACTAAAGCCTAAAAAGTTGTTACATCTTCCAAGAGTTGAACAGTTGTATGCAGAATATTTATACATTATTATTTAACGGTTTCATTGGTTCAGTGCAAAAAAATTGATAATCTTTTGGTAATCTCCCTGTATATAGAAATTTTGGAGTTGATCTTGCCCACTGAATTGCTTGCACCAATCCTAAAGCTCATGCCTCTTGAGGTGAAGCTGAACAACTTGGTCCTGCAACTGCTGTGTGACAATCATCTATATCGTTTCTCACCAGAAACCGCAGCCACTATTAGGTTTTGTCAAAGCGACATCAAAGTTAATAACAATAGTATTTAAAGGAGGATTTAACAATTTTTTTTTTATTATTTATTCTCTAAGTACTTCAAAGCCTACTATAACTAGTATTAACATTTATGTTGTTTACTCCAAACTTTTTGTTCTTGAAGTTCAAATATTTTTGAACTGTCATCGAAAGTTTAATACTAGTTTTAAAATTTTCATTAAATATCATCTTCACCTTTTCTTCAAAATGTAGCGAATTTTGGTTATAGTAATATATATTATTTTTCCTTCCTTGTCTAAAGAGTTCCAATGGTTATAGTATGCTAAAAAAGTATTATCAGAGTATAATCTACCACCATTGTTGGACAAGGAGGAAGTTTCCAAACATATCTAGCATAGTGGCAATCTAAAAATAAGTGGCCAATATTTCTCGTTCAGAATTACAAAAGGTACAACTATTCTCTGTGCCACCCACAAATCTAGAAAAAATACTTCTGACAGGTAGAACATTGGATAGACATTTCCAGATGAAGATTTTTTTTATATGGGATATCAAGTTTCCACAGTTTCTTTCCCAGATATTTATAGAAGATTGATCAATAGATGGATTGACATAGTTCAATTTATTATACATAGACTTTACTGAGTAATTTCCATCTTCAGTCAAACTTCATCTCAATTTATCTTGATTTACATTTCCATCATTATCAGTAAACAACCTAATATTATTTTTTTAAAGCAATGCCCATAGAGAAGTTACTTAAAACCTTGGTAGAATTCCATTCTTTTGTTTTTGATTCGATTAACTCATGCACGAGTATTATATTCAGATTCCTAATTGTGACAACTCAGTTAGACGACTAGTTAAAATAGGTACCCATTTATTTAACCATACATCAATTGATTTTCATCCCTCACTTCTCAGTCACTGTATTTATGAGCTAACTCCCCTGAAGTATAAAAAAGTTTAGAATAAAAAACTGAACTGTTTTTATAATAGCCCAAAGACCTTGTTATGTTTTTCTTGCATCTTTAAACCCCAACCCCCCTACATGCATAGGTTTACAAAAGGCAATCCAAGGTTTTAGATAAAAAACCTTAAAAATTGATGATTTTCCACACCAGAAGTATTGCATTTATCTTCCTATTGATTTTTTTGGGGCTAACGTTAAAAGCAAGGGCATGTGATAAAGTAGAGGCACAACACATTATACGACAAACTGTCTGTTATAGCCCTTGTGCTAAACATGAATTCATGTTATGTGTCATGATATGTCAAACACCAATCATGCATTATGCATCTATAAATACCTTCATTTGAGTCTCGTATATACATATTTGAAATACATACATGAAAATAGATGAATAAAATCTACATGTTGCTTTAGTTCTTTGAGCAAGTCTTATGGTGGAATCCAAGCTATTCTAAGCTTGGAAAAATTGTGGAATGTCAAGTCTAATAGCTTCCAAATACGGTCATTCCATTTTTTTCAAGGCATCTTCCAAGGTTTCACGAAAGACAACTTGAATTCCAATAGAAAAAAGTAATCTGAATCGCGTTAAAAGCAATTCGAAATACCGTAAATCTGTGAGAAAACACAATTCATCAGAAAATGCAATTTAGAATTGTGTTTTATATAATTCCAAATCGTATTTTTCCAAAGTAGGATCCATAAACCCCTCTACATTTTCAACACATGGCTAAATCTAGTCAGACACAATTCGAAACTGCGTTTTGTTCATTGACTAGTCAAACGCGATTCCTTTTGTCGATGGATGCTCCTATTACACTCGTAGTTCCTGAAGGATGAGAACCAACTATGTAGCATCTAGACTGAGAATTCAAGTATTGTATACGTCATTAGTCCGATCCTTTGTAGGAACTACCCGTAATAACGAACTTGCAACAGTTGGCGTCCGACGTTATTTGGATTTGCGTATATGTGGATTCCACCATTAGACTTGAACTCCCATGATCTCTTCCAAGTGTTGAGGTGTCATTAGATTCATAGCTAAGTAAAACATCACTTATTATCTTCCAAGTGCTGAGGTGTCATTAGACTTGCTCTAACTGTTTATATGCATGACAATAAGTGATGTTTTACTTAGCTATGAATCTAATGAGTTGAAAAAAACACAACAAAATTTGTTTACGAGTTAAGTTTTTACTGCTTATAGATTGATGTTTTTAAGAGGTCATCAAATTATGAGAATTAAAAACTCAAACCTGACTCGAGCCTTTGACCTTAATTATGAAAATAAGCTTCTTGACCAACTAAAGCTATGTTTATTGGTTAAAAATTGAGATGCAATTACTCTCTTGAGGACTTCACATGCAGGTGGATTATTTTTTTTTTTTGAGATTGGAATATGGCATTTTGGTTCATCGGTTAACCTTGTTTACTCCATATGTTATGGCTTGATCGAACTATACACATCCAAACTTTCTACCTAAAAAATTCTCGTCAATTTAGTGACTTTAACCACCGTTTGTTGTAGAAACATTTCACACACTTAGCTAAAAACCGGGTTTCCTCAGTATCCTTGAGTACGAAACTCGTTGGTAATCTTTTTTTATTCTTTTCCTAACAACCTAGGCTTGTTGGAAAAAGACCTCTTCTTATAAAGAATCCCTTCAAAATTCCAAGGTTGCCAATAGGGGGTATTTATTTATTTGGGGTATACTGATTTATTATCTATATATAAAGAATATTTTATTTTATATGAATTTTGGTACACTCTCAAATAAAATGATATCCCTACTAATCATGTGTCGTTGGTCATTATGACAATCGGTTGACAAAGTGCTGGCTGCCCTCGAAATATATCGGTGCCATTAACAAAACAGGACTCCTTAAATGCAAAGCACATGGGCTTTAAATTTGGTGGTGAAAATCATACTCCTATAAATCTACTGCAATGTACACACACAGTATACAGAATTACAGATCATGACAGAATATAAGCAGACACACAGAATAAGATTGGACCACATAACATAATCTCTCTCTATATCTATAGCTCTCTCCTCCATGATCTTCTCACCAAACTAAGGTGAAAAAATCCTTTGAAAAATAAAGAAATTTTTCATGTGTTTCACCACTTAATAAAATAGTAAGGATTTACTAGTACTGCTTTTGTCAGTCTGCAAACGTTTCTTCATCTAAATTCATCCATTCATTCTACCCTTACCATATAAAAAGTTAAAATCATCAATTACTGAACCCAAACAAAGATCTCAAAGCTTTCTCTTCTTCTTCAGTTCTTCTCATTTGTAAAAAAGAAACACACCCCAGAATCAAGAACAAAATTCTCAACCCAATCCAGTATACAAGTTTCAAACTTTATGTAGATTTCTCATCCAGAAGCTTCAAACTGAGAAAAAGATCCAAATTTAGTTATGGCATCAGGGAGTAGAGGAACTACTGGAGATGCAAACAACCAGCAGAGTTCATCAGGTGGAAGTAACATAAGGAATAATAATACTACTGCAACTCAACAACCAACAACAGAATCTGTAAACAAAACAATTGCACAATATACAATTGATGCAAGACTACATGCTGCTTTTGAACAATCAAGTGAATCCGGTAAGTCATTTGATTACTCACAATCTATTAGGAATACATCACAATCAATACCTGAACAACAAATTACAGCTTACTTATTGAAAATTCAAAGAGGTGGTCATGTTCAACCATTTGGTTGTATGGTTGCTGCTGAAGAGAATACTTTTAGGGTCATTGCTTACAGTGAAAATGCATCAGAAATGCTTGATGTTATACCTCAGTCAGTACCTAGTCTTGAAAAAAATGAATCTTTGATAGTAGGTATTGATGTTAGAACTCTATTTACACCATCAAGTACAGCTTTGTTGGAAAAAGCATTTTCGGCGCGTGAAATTTCTCTGTTAAACCCTCTATGGATTCATTCAAAGAATTTAGGAAAACCCTTTTATGCAATTTTGCATAGAATTGATGTGGGTATTGTAATTGATTTAGAACCTGCAAGATCAGAAGATCCTGCGCTTTCTATTGCGGGGGCAGTTCAGTCTCAGAAACTTGCAGTACGGGCAATATCTCAGTTACAGGCTCTTCCTGGTGGGGATATTAAAATTTTATGTGATACTGTAGTCGAACATGTTAGGGAGCTTACTGGGTATGATAGGGTTATGGTGTATAAGTTTCACGAGGATGAACATGGGGAGGTTGTAGCTGAAAGTAAGAGGCCAGATTTGGACCCGTATCTGGGGTTACACTATCCTTCAACTGATATACCCCAAGCGTCGAGGTTCTTGTTTAAGCAGAATAGAGTTAGGATGATTGTCGATTGCCGTGCTACAACTGTTCCGGTGGTTCAGGATGAAGAGCTAATGCAGCCTCTTTGTTTAGTTGGTTCAACTCTTAGGGCACCACATGGATGTCACGCACGATACATGGCTAATATGGGTTCAATTGCCTCATTAGCAATGGCAGTAATCATTAATGGAAATGACGATGAAGGTGCCGGACCTTCTGGTACTCGTAATTCAATGAGGCTATGGGGACTTGTTGTGTGCCATCACACATCTGCACGCTGTATCCCGTTTCCTCTTCGTTATGCCTGTGAGTTCCTAATGCAGGCTTTTGGGCTTCAGCTGAACTTGGAATTACAATTGGCTTCCCAGATGCAGGAGAAACATGTTTTGCGAACCCAGACTCTCTTGTGTGATATGCTCCTCCGAGACTCCCCTTCTGGGATTATTACTCAGAGCCCAAGTATTATGGATCTGGTGAAATGTGATGGGTCTGCTCTCTTCTACCAAGGAAAATATTTCGCGCTTGGTGTTACGCCTACTGAATCCCAGATTAAGGATATTGTGGAGTGGTTGTTGGCTTACCATGGGGATTCAACAGGATTGAGTACTGATAGTTTAGCTGATGCTGGATACTCGGGAGCAGCCACATTAGGTGATGCAGTTTGTGGGATGGCTGTTGCTTATATCACTTCAAGAGACTTCCTGTTTTGGTTTAGATCCCATACGGAGAAAGAGATTAAGTGGGGAGGGGCGAAACATCATCCAGAAGACAAGGATGATGGTCAAAGAATGCACCCTCGTTCTTCTTTTAAGGCATTCTTGGAAGTAGTCAAGAGCCGGAGCTTGCCATGGGAAAATGCGGAGATGGATGCAATTCACTCTTTGCAGCTTATACTGCGAGATTCATTTAAAGATGCTGATGGAAGTATTTCTAAGTCAGTGGTCAATACTGAAGTTGCAAATACCGATTTGCAAGGGACAAATGAGCTCATTTCAGTTGCAAAAGAGATGGTTAGGCTCATAGAGACTGCAACTGCTCCAATTTTCGCTGTAGATTCTGATGGTCGGATAAATGGGTGGAATGCAAAAATTGCAGAATTGATAGGTCTGCCTGTTGAAGAAGCTATGGGGAATTTGTTACTTCAGGACCTTATTTACAAAGAATGTGTTGAGGTTGTTGGCAAGGTTCTTTCCCGTGCATTGCAAGGTAAGTTTTCGAACATTTGCTCCATTTGATAATACAAATCACTATTTGAAGGAGTGATGGCTGCATGATTAACTTTTGCCGTCTGGCTAGTTTATAATACATATATTGGCGCAAATCTTTTCAAGATTAACCTGTGCTTGTGAACCAGTATTAATCGTTTCACCATAACACTTATCTTTGTTCCGCTTAAGAAAGAATTTCTTCTCCACAAGTGGTTTTGCTGGACAACTGCTGTTCAGTATGTTATTTTATATAGACTTCCTAATTTGTGATCTTCATATTGTAATTCTTCAAACCTACGCTGGTACACTGTTTCTCCTTTATTTATTAGCTACCTTTTTCTTTATTAGGAGAATCTTTCATGTGTCATCTTGTCATTTCAAGAGCATGAGTAGTCTCATCAATCAGTTCAGATCTATGCAGGTGAAGAAGATAAAAATGTAGAGCTCAAGCTGAAGACATTTGGTCCACAGAAACTTAACAAAAGCGTGTTTCTGGTGGTCAATGCCTGCTGTAGCAGAGACTATCTGAATAACATCGTTGGAGTTGGCTTTGTGGGTCAGGACATTACTTCCCAGAAATTGGTTATGGACAAGTTCATCCGTATTCAAGGTGACTATAAAGCTATTTTACATAATCCCAACCCTTTAATTCCACCGATATTTGCTTCGGATGAGAATACGTGTTGCTTGGAATGGAATAAGGCTATGGAAAAACTAACTGGTTGGGACAGAGAGGAAATGCTTGGAAAGATGTTGGTAGGAGATGTATTTGGCGGTTGCTGTCGGCTCAAAGGCACTGATGCTCTTACAAAGTTCATGATTGTCCTACACAATGCAATTGGGGGCCAAGACACCGACAGATTTCCTTTTCAATTCTATGAGCGGAACGGAAACTATGTGCAAGCTCTCTTGACAGCGAATAAAAGGGTTAATTTGGAAGGGGAGGTTATTGGGGCCTTCTGCTTTCTGCAGATTGCGAGCCCTGAATTGCAGCAGGCCCTGGAAGTACAAAGGCAGCAAGAGAAGAAATGTTTTGCTAGGAAGAAAGAGTTGGCTTACATTTGCCAAGAGGTAAAGAATCCTTTACGTGGGTTACAATTTACTAACTCTCTACTTGAGGCAACAGACTTAAACGAAGATCAGAAACAGTTTCTTGAGACGAGTGCTGCTTGTGAAAGGCAGATGATGAAGATCATAAGGGATGTTGATCTAGAGCGCATTGAGGATGGGTAAGCTCATTCTCTCTCTCTTATTTCAAATTCTTAGTCTTAAAGCCGTTCCACACATTCTTTTCTTAAGGTGTTGGCCCATTTTGTTGTCCTTTCTTCCCACTAATGACATACCATAGTCATCCACAAAGTTTTAAATGCCTAGAACTGCTTTCCTAATTTTCTCATAAACTTTTCTTCTGCTAAAAGGTCCTTGGAACTGGACGAGGCTGAATTTTTACTTGGGAACCTTATAAATGCTGTTGTTAGCCAAGTTATGAATCTCCTAAGAGAGAGAGGCTTACAACTGAGACGTGATATTCCAGAGGAAATCAAAACACTGGCTGTTTTTGGTGATCAAGTTCGAATTCAACAAGTCTTGGTTGATTTCTTGTTGAACGTGGTGCGCTACGTGCCATCTCCAGATGGTTGGGTAGAGATTCAAGTCTGCCCAAGCCTGAAAATTATATCAGATGGCATAGAACTTCTACACCTTGAATTCAGGTATTTCTCGATTCATGACTCCAAATAAAGCAAGTTTGATTCACCTACTTAACTAGTGCTGGATGTAGTAACAAAATATAATTGTATTACATGCAAGATTTTTGTCTCCTTACCAGTGATTTTTTGTTGGAAACAGGATTGAATGTCCTGGTGAGGGCCTTCCCCCTGAACTGGTTCAAGACGTGTTCAACAGCAACCGTTGGTTGACTCAAGAAGGTTTAGCCTTAAACATGTCAAGGAAGATTCTAAAGTTAATGAACGGTGAAGTTCAATATGTCAGGGGATCTGAACGATGTTCGTTTCTCATTATTCTTGAACTTCCAATGCCAAGGAGGGGTTCAAAAAAGGCTGTACATTAAAAGTATCCTGGCTCTCCGTTTAACTGAACTTATTAACCATTAACCAAACAATCACTTCATCTGGGATTTGACAGCTGAATTAAATTGTTCGGAGCCAACTGAATCCCATTCGTGTCGAAGGAATCGATTGTTCCATCACGTAGGAAAAGGACAGTGAGCTCTCTCTAAAACTAGTAATTTCTTTTTACTGTAATAGTTTATATAAAAGTTTGATTAAAAGATCCAAAAATAGGGATTGTAGAGAGGATGCAGTCAAGTTTAATATTTGAGTCTGAGGTAAGATGGTGGCATCTTTTTTTTACCTCCAATTGCAAGCATTTGTAAATCAGGTATTAGATTTTGTATGATGCATTTGTGAAGGCATTTGCATGTCTGAGATTTCTAGATTAGTAACTTCTGAGAATCTGATTATATAATATGATTTGGGTAGTGATCTTCATTTTTCTCTAACTACCTTTTATATTTTGACTCTTGTTATTTCCAATCCACCGTTATTATTAACCAATCCATATA
>JAJJMC010025027.1:2308632-2413048 GCA_023531435.1 Papaver californicum | reverse complement strand
AAAAAAAAACAATCACCGAATAACTGCAATCCCCACGGTTAATAACGTTAATGAACCCTGTTCTAGTCTACCGAAACGAAAGAAACATCCAAAATTCAAAAAAAAAAATTATGGCAGAAAAGGGTTAATCAAAAAATTTAAGTTACAATTAAATTCTGTAAGTAATACCGTGTGGGGTTGATTGTCAATGCAATTGAAATTTTCCACTTCAATGGTTGAAGGAGTAGAATCTTCTATCATATCTTATATACCAAAGTTAGATTTAGGGTTATTAGAATTTATAGAGATAAAGATTAGTAGAAGTGAAGAAGAAATAGATTTAGGGTTATTTACAGAAGAAACTAGAAATAGAAAAGGAAAAGGAAAATAAAGTTGGATTGGATTAATAAATTTTACTTTGATTGAGTTTTTAAAAAATAGTAGAATTCTATTTATTTTCTTATTGGATTGTATTAATAATAATAGTGGATTGGAAATAGCATGAGTCTATATTTTGTCCGATTATTCAGTTGGGGCCTGTTTGAAAAAAAAATTAAAACTCGACAAAATATAATAATGACAGCTGTGGGATTTGAACCCACACCCTTTCGGAACAAAGCCTAAATCTGGCGCCTTAGACCACTTGGCCAAACCGTCATGTGTTGTTAATGTTTAACGACAATATAGCTATCATCAAAAAGTTTTTCTCCGTAGCAAATAAAAACAAGAAGGCCCCTTATGAGACTCGACCTGAGAAGAGAGGGAAAGAAAGGGGACCTTGAGGTCGGGATCTGGGAAAGTAATTTTTTTTTGGGACGCCTGCATTTGAAAGAAAATCCTTTTTTGACTTAATCCACTCCACTCTTTCTAGGAAAGGATCGACCAACTCCTGGTGTACTTACATCGGGAAACCTATAGGACCTTAAGATTTAGTCATTAAAAGCTTAAAACTGTTAAGTCCAAGTGAGAAGCATGTTTATCCATGATTGTTCCAAATTTCAACCCTTGACTTCTACGGAAACTACTTTTGGAGGTAGGTTTTTGTTTTGTTTTCTGTTTCTTAGTTTTTGCTTAAATAAGTAATAATGTATGTTGATAAATTATCTATCTAAAAAAGCAATGGCCAACTTTGGTAGTAATAATAAATGTTCAAAGTTTCTTGAGAAACTTCAATACCAGTTAGCAAGAAAGTGAAGTTGGAGTTAAAAGGTGATGGCCAAATTGGTAGTACACAAAACAAAAGGTCAATTCTCTCTACTCAAAAGAATAACGGTTCAAAATTCACCACCTTATGGAAAGAAAAGAATACAGCCATGATTTCATTGCAATCAGATAATATTGATTCTTATAAGTTGAATATCCATATCAATGGGACTCCCATGATACATCATGTGGTATTTACACAACCAAAGACTTATACTACTCGAGATGAAATGGTCATTCGCATATCACCAAATGAACAAAAACTCCTTGATCTAAGAGCTTCTCCAATGATTAATAGGTTATTTTAAAGAATAAAAATGTTGTACTATATAAGATATACAATTCATATTTATAAAAAAAATCATCTCTAATTCATTAATGTTAAGATGTTGTGACAAAAATAATTTAAGACATTTTCTAAGAGCAAAAATAATGGATAGAGTGTTTTTCTTCAAAATAAAGGAATTTCATCTAAAAAGAACTAATTAGACTCCACTATGGATAGAGAGAAGAGGATCTTTTACCCAAAGTCTATTATACACTCCTTCAATCGAAGCAGTGGTTGCTAGTCTTCTCTAGACGGATGAACTTCAACTGTTTGGCTAAAAAAATCACAAGACGGGTAAACTTCACCCGTTTGGGAATTTACTTCAATATTATACTCTTAAAACGCGTGTCCTACTTAGTTTTTTTATTATTAAAAAAACTAAATAAACTCTCAAACGGAAGATCTTCCCCGTCTAGATAATTTTTTACACTAGACGGGGAAACTTCACCCGTCTAGTCACTCTACTTCACTAACCCATAGTGGAAAAACACTACTTCGCCTAGTCACTCATTCATTTTGAAGGGGATAGAGTGTTTTAGTGTTAAAACACTCTATCCCATAGCCCTTGCTCTACGTGAACCTCTAGTTTTAGAGGTTTATTTAGAGGATGTCTTTCCATCCTAGTCACGCTTTTATTAGTAAAAACCATTCAAAACTAATATAGAAATTTTTTTAATCAATAATATGTTAACAAATAAGTAAAGAAATGATATAATCATTTACGGGTTAGAGATAAAACTTTTTTAATCATAATAATTATATCTTGTTTGGATACCACTTAAGAAGTTGTTTTTCGGCTTCTGAGAGCAAAAAAGTCAGAAATTAGTTTGGGTACATAATTTCAGAATGACTTTTAAAAGCAAAAACGTTAACTTTTTGTGAAACAAAATTTTGTATTTCTGACTTCTGTGATTGACTTCTGTTTTTGGAAAAACAGAAACACTTCTACTTATAGTATCCAAACACCCCATTAGGATTATTATATAAAAAGAATATCTAATGGGTGATGCCACAGTTAAACCATCCTCGTTCACTATTGGAGAAGCTCTAGGACAATAATAGTTTCTTTAACCTGGCTCTTTAAACTCCAAGTTAAATACTAAAATACACCTAGAACCAATTGAGTCAAAAAAAAAGTGGGAGAACCTTTGTTTTTTGTTTTGTGTGAAAGTCAAGACAAGAAGCTATTAAAATCATTAAAGAGAAAAAATATTGCAACCCTTTTGTTGGCTTCTTTTGTATCCATCTGAATAATCCTCTCATTATTTCTTATTAATATGTAATGATGTTTAACTTCATTACAAAATAATTTATATACTTGTGTAGATGGTGGATTTTAACAAATGCTAAAATGGTAAAATCATCTTTATCCAGTAGTAGAATCAAAGAAGTAAGGGAATTTTATTGATATAACCCCTTTTATTACTTTTGTTACAAATCTATCTCATTTTTTCAAACATACCAAATATAACATGTTTTTTTCTTTTCCATCCTGTTTTTTTTGAAACATCACTAACTGGATGTTATCTGCCACGTGACACATTTCTCTCTAAAAAGACTGATTACCCTTATATAACTTTATCCAACTGCAAACTAACCCTAGTTAACTTAGCTGATTACATTCAAACACGACAGTCATCTAGACAAGTATTGTTGGACGGCTTCAGATCATTCTTTTCCAACTGTCATGTATCCTCCTCTATCTACTTCTTCTTTATAAACCCTAACATCTACTTTTCTTCACCAAAATAATCACCTCGAAAAACAATCTTTCTTCACCAATTTCTTCACCAAAATAATCACCTATACAGAGACACAGACCTATTTAGATATAAGGAGGATTAAACCATAAAACAGAACACGAGAGAAATCCAACAGAAATTCTCCACAGAAAAGGATGAATGAACATTACACTATTCAAAGTCCAGAAATATCAGACTTACCAATGATAATTGATTTTCCATAAGAGAACATGACTTTTCTTCAGGTATGATGAGCCGTAATCTCATTGGGGCTCTTTTGATGGGATAACGCTTCTGAAACTCAAGTATAACTCCCAAGACCTGTGCACATAAGTCATAACATTGCATAAATTAAAAGGAGAAATCAACCCATCGAACTTTCAGTAAGAGAAAATATTATTTAATCAACCACAATGGAAGATTTACTTTCAGAATAATAAAAAAATGAGTCGAAAGTACTCCAATCACAGGAGCGCAGAGATAATTCAGAATTCTAAGAGGCATACTGAGTTTGAACTTTTTGTTATCTGCCGACCTTAAGGTATTGAGAGAGGGATGCAGTAGCGAAATTCACAATGTTCCACTTAAACATAAAAGAGTAAAAGGTCGAAATGGTTCATTTGGTTAAATTTGGATATGCAATTGTTTCTGGTTATAAGTAGATTCATAGAAGCAAACTTATTCTAGCAATTGCTAATTCAATCACAAGTCATAATGTGACCATGAGATTTGGAAACTAGAGGTACAATTAGACACCAGTTATGCTGCTTATGCAACAACAAAAAAAGTTCACATATAGTTGCAGAAAGCACCCAGATGGTAGCTAATGACGATGATGACAATGTAAATCCTCTATTAGCAGCAAAGAAAGCCCTTACTTTCCTAGGTGTTTACATATGATAAACTTGATATAAAAAAAATGAGTATATTAAGTAGATGATACATATCTACATACTCGTAATATGGTCAAATTTTCTATTCGTAAGCAAACTGAAAATTCATTAAACAATCTCGCCCTTCGAAAAACTAGACATTGTAGAAAAACATAAAAAAAGAGAGGTCTGTAACATCACATATCACAGTTGTTCTTCCTAGCCCAAGATGGACATTTTCGTTCATATTATAATCTCTCGGAGTAATGTAGTCAAAAAATTTAATGTTGGAAATATAAAAACTTACGTCTTTCCACCAGGCATCTAAAGTGGCGGAGCCATTAAAAGTCTTGCATATTGATTTTTTCCGTTAAGGTACGAGCATCACTCTCCAACTGAACTTAAGTAGAATTTAGGCCCACAACTTTAGCAAGAACAATTTTTATTCCATGCAAGTCTCCCAATTCTATTCATTTGCATTTCATTTCATATTTTTTTTGTAAATAAAACTCAAACCGGTATAGTTGGTGATATATATTATGAAATGCCCAAAATTTTAGATGGATAATGCATACCGAAAGACTAGCAGATCTGCTCCTTGCCTCCTTTTGGAGAAGCCACAACATGCATTTCCCACCGTATCCGACATTCATAAAGAGGTTCATTAAAAATTCATCATCAATAAGGTCCAATAGGGAATACTAACAATATTGCATCTCATAAGTGAATAGTGAATGCCAATGATATACATGATAATGACGAAGACCCACATTTCAGTGTATGTGCAATGTTCTTTTTAGAAAAATTACATACTTTCATCAATTATTTCAAGTATATATATATATATATATATATATGTTGTTTTCAAAGGAGATGTATTATTGACCCTACAACTTTGATATTGTTTTTAACTTCTTGTTTCTAGGATCCATTTTGAATTAACATTTTTTGTTAGTTGTGTCTCATCTTTCTGAGAAAAATTGAGCACAACAATTAACTAATTAAGCATTAAAGAAATACAAATGCGATGTACTGAAAATCAATTTATATTGGGACACAAATAGAGAAAGTCATTCATATGTATGCATTGTTCACTCTACAATTGTTGTTATCAGATAAAAAAGTTCCGTTTAAGAAAAACAAGTTGGTTCCGCAAAGCAGAAAATTCGGTCCTCATAATCTGTTCACTGTCTTAGAACTTAACAATCACATGTTTCCAATCGAGAAATTAATAAACCTTAGAAGTTTAATTAACATCTAATAATTCCATGCAAGAATTCGAGTAAAGAGAGATGCCAAGTACCTATAGTTGGACCAGAGAGGGATCGAATATTATCTTAAGGAGTTCACAACAACATAAGAACTTTAAACCTTATGATAACGAAAATAAGACTGATTTTGTAAAGGGGGTATAAAACTAGATTACCATGAAATTGGTGAGAGAATCTTCAAATATGTATGTAAAAACCCATTGATTGGAAGTAGTTTTTCTTTTACCTTTTTCGAACACGGTTTGATTTTAGAGAGAACTCGGATTCAGAAATAAACTGAATTGAATCAATTTTAGTTCTGGACTATAAAGTATTCTATCAACTTTTAAAAGGGTGAAACTGGAAGCTCGTCATATTTTTCTACACGCGGCAATGGAATCTTTGAAGCCACGTCATCCGTCATTGACGTGGATTTCTCACTAACGGATTGTAAGATGGAAAGATAACGGTAGGGGTATATTTTTAATATTCAAAAAATAGGGTATATTTGTGTTTCAGGTATTAATGTGGGGATATATTTGTATAATTCCCAAGAAATAATATTGTATATGCTACTGACTTGGCATCAAAAACGTAAATTTCATATTTTATATTCCGCAAGAGAATTGAAATATCGAATAAGTATATTTTATATTCCGCAAGAGAATTGAAATATCGAATAAGCATGAAATTCATATTCAGCAAGAGAATTGAAATATTGAATAAGCATATTTATATTCCGCGAGAGAATTAAAATATCGAATGCTTACTACGGGCAGCTCCTAGATGTATTGCACACTAGTATAGAGCAATATTATCACTGGTGTTGATATTAGTTCGTCCCCAGATGATTTCTGACTATTCAGAATAAACATCCAGAACACTTCCTTGTTCCTGAGCGGATGTCAACGCTCCTAGATGTATTGCACACTAGTATAGAACAACTTAATTCCTCAGTATATTCCCTGGTTAAATATTTAGAGTGACTTTACATCAATATTCAAATTCAAATTGAATAATATTGATTTATCATAATGCATAACAAGCTGTGCACGGATGCACTAAGTCAAAACGTCACATCTTCGTGCAATCACTAAGTCACCGTCGCGCCAGATGAAAAACCAAAGCTCTGATAATGATTAATCGAACTTGAATAACACATTCCCAATGTTGGTTGCTTTAAAATCTCAATATTGGTCGAAATATAATAAAACCCTAATATTGGTTTCTGACACATCATCTTAATCACCTTGCAAATACGTGACAATGGTAGAATGGGGCAAAGTGTTCTAAGTAACATATCATCCCCTACATGTCTACTACGATATACTAAAAGGGAATCTTATTCCGAGTAACGGTCTAAGAGATATGGCCTAAAACCAAGATGAACTACAAACTGAAAAAATGTCAGAATTTAATCTGAAGGGTTTCTGTTTGCTCCGTTAAACAACCAAAACAAGCTCGAAACCTAATTCCTTCGGAGCAAGGATGTAGCCAGCGATTTTCCAATTTCGAATTGGGGATGATCATCAAACACGGACATCATATGAAACATCTACAGCGTTTTTACTAAATAATATAATGTCTGAAATTTTCATAAAATCTAACACCCATGGGTGTAAATAACAATAATAGTTTTCAAAGCATCGCTTCGAAGAGCATAGCTTTAAAAAGCAAATAAGAGAAAGAAATAAAATAATATAAAAAATAGGAAGATTGTGGGACCATTGCCAACCGACCGGCCTCCCTTGGCCAGTCCCCACTCCCATATTTTCTCTAAAACTTTATTATTTTATTTTATTTTAGGGTTTCCTTTTTCCATTGAAACTCTTATGCTCTTCCCACTAAAGGCTAAACTCTCTTGCTTCAAAGACCATAGTTCTGCAAAGCTATATAGAATGATCCCGCTACCATTTAATTAAAAGATTATTATTTTAATATTTCCTAAATCATCAATCGAGAGATTTCTTTCCAACAATTTTGGTCTTTACACCAAATCCTATATTTTAAATATTATTAAAATATTGCTAGAGAGACGACATGATACGCGATGCATAGTCCCACTGGCTATCAAATTCTTTCTTAGTCCATAGTTGGACTTACCCTTGACCGGTCTCACCACCTTGGTTGGTCCTCCTTCTTTGGGATTATCCCTCTTCTATAGTTGGTCTCTCCACTAGTCACTCATCTACCATTGGTCTGTCTGCCATTGGTTCATCTGCCATATTAAGGTTTAATTCAATTGGCCTCGCTACCAATATTTAAAATAACCTCAATTTTTATCTTACTCTGACGAAACTAAATATTTTATAATTGCTAGCACTCACTCGACTTGGTGCTCGCACGACCTAGCGCTCACGCGACTTGAGGCTCGAATGACAAGCATCATTCGAGTATCATTGCTGCTCAGCTGTCGTAATGATACGACTACCAGTGTAACATCATTAGACTCTCTATGTCTATGTCCATCAAGCATCACTGCTTGTTTTAGCATACAAATCATGATTCGTCTATCAATGAATCAACATGCTAGACTCATCAATATGCTAAGACTAGCAGTCTAGCTAGGTAAACGACTGACCGATTAATACACGTCTACAAAGTAGACTTAACCATGCTCGAGACATCAATCATGTCACATGGGGGGATATTCACTAGGGTTATAGTCTGACGGCAGACAACACGTGTGGTGTAACAATACACCCACGACGAGAAAGTATGAAAGTTGTGTCGGCAATTGAAGGAGTGAAGGGAATAGTGGTCGCACAAGTGTCATGTCCCACTAACACAATGGAGTTGTTTATCAACACACGATCTCCACTTCCCTACTCTCCCACTCCTCTGCAACTGCCACCACTTACGAGATCAATGCGTTAACTTCTTCTGCTATAAATAGGTTCTTCAACTGACAAAGGACAAGAATTTTATCTCACAAGAGCTTGAATGATCATAGAGATATCATCTCATAGATTCTCATAAAACTTATACTTTCTGATTTTTGTCATCACAATAGTTTATCACATCTTACCATCACTGGCATTCCATTCCATTGATTTCAATACTTTCTCTGCTTCCCTCCCTACAGACCAACCATTCTCCTTTCTTTGTGACTGAAACGAAATTGGAACGATCATTAATTGATTTAGGCTAATTTCGTATAAATTGATCCCTAGAATCTTAAAAGTACTTATACAGTACAAATGTTTGATGTTTAAGCGATTTGGTCTTTAATCAACTTACTCTTCAAGCGATTTGCTTCATCTGTCATAGCTTGATCTCTTATTTGCTCTGACTAGCATTAGTCTTCTTTACCATTTCCACTTTTGCCCTTAAATCGTTTTTACCCACAAACAACCTGATCCTAGAATATTTATAGGATAGGGAAAGAGTAGGGAAGTGTTCAAGGAGGTGAAAACATTATTATTATAGAATACAATGAGAGTGTATATATGCAAACGCTAGTTTTTCACTTTACTCATTTTACCCTCAAAGTTTGTTGAAGTTTTGGGGAAAAAAGATATACAAATAACAATGAGAAATAAATATGCTAAAAAATAAAAATTCGATATTCTTGTTTATGCTTGTTGCGTAGATAATTTCACGGACTTTTCGAATATATAAAGTTTACCAATCCGACATATTGTTCGAAAGATGTGATATTTTTAATTTTTTATCTTGATTATTATAAAAATGATATTTTTTGTAAATACGGGAAAATTAATCCAACGGTTGATTTTAAGAAAATCCAACGAATGTAATCAATAGTTCACACGAAAAAATAAGCTTTCTATCCAACGGTCTAATTTTGAGTTTGGAAAATTTAATGTTGAATTTTATAGGTAATAAAAATAGTTAGTATTTTTTATTTGGGTTGTTCTCATTAAAAGGAGGGGGATCTTTTGAAATATTTCTATTGTAGAATATGAGAGTGAGACTCTTTTGTCAGATAAACATGATTAATCGCTCCATAAATTTGTCTGGCTAGTTTTAGGCCTATCCATTTTATTTCAGGTCTACCACTAAAAGTTGAAATAAGGATATTATGAAATCAAATCAAAACATCCTTATCCAACTATGACAAATATGCTTAATTAGTGTTAATTATTGAATTAATTCTTAAATTAACTTAATTAAATTAACTTAATTATTTATTAATTTAATATATTTTTTGTAAATTTGTGAAAAATATATTTTTAAATTTTTTATTTTTTATTTTGTACATTTTTTTAAACTAGAATCGGTGGATAAGTGCATTTATATCCACCGATTCTGGGAAAAAATATTTGCAGAAAACTTTTGAATTTGAGTATTTTTAGAATCGACACACATGGGGAACCTTATCCACCGATTTTGGGTAAAAAAAATTTCTATAAAAACTTTTGAATTTGAGCTTTTTTGAATCGGCATACATGGGAAACCTTATCCACCGATTCTGGGTAATAAATTTTATAAAAAAACTTTTAATTTGAGTTTTTTAGAATCGGCATACGTGGGGAAATGATCCATCGATTATGGACATATTTTTATGAAAAAAAACTATCATTTTTGGATTTTGTTTAACAATCGGTCGATATGAGTGTCAATATCGATCAATTCTAGAATATGATTTTTTAAAATCGGTTTATATGAATACCCGTATACGCCGATTCCTCATGTTCTTCGTCAATAAAGAACATCAAACCAGAATCGGCATATGTGCGTCATCGTATCCACCGATTCTAGTTTGATGTTCTTAATAAAAATCAAAAATCAAATGTTTTTCAAAAAAAAATTGTTGATTTTTTTTTTCACTTTTTGATCGGTTTTGAGAGATATAGGAATAAACTAAAAGTTTTTTTTTTAATTAATAAAAAATATAAATTAAGAAATTAAGAAATAAAAAAATTAAATTAATAAAAAATTAATTAAATAAATATAAATATTTGGTATTAGAAATAAGAATAAAAGTGTAATTCTAACTAATAAGGATAATTTAATATTTTCATCCTTTTTAGATAAGAGAATTTTAATTTAATTTTATAATAATTTTATTTTAATGTGAAAGGCCTGAGATAAAATGAGTAGGTCTAAAACTAGCCTGGAAAATTTGGCCATAATTAGGGAGACAACCTGACTTCATGTTTACATGAGCTCTATGAGTTGGGCAGTTTCTCCAGCAGGTACATTTTATGGGGGTGCAAATAACCCTCCTTCTCAACTACTATAAATATTTGGAATCACTAAAACACATCTGGTTGAGAAAGATGGAAGATAAGAAGCAACAAAATAGAGGTGTCTGGGTGGAAGCAAGAGGTAATGAGAGAATAGAGAGTCAAATCTCAAAGAAAACCTAACCAAAATACTAAATCCTCCCTCCCCTTTTACCAAAAAGCAAAGACAAAACAAAACTAAGTAAGAGCCACAAAAAACCAAACCCCAAAGCAAAGAGAGTATGAGTTTAGACAAACACAAAGCAAAATAAAAATAAAAATAAAAAACAAAATAATTAGAGTAGAGGCTTAGAAGAGAGAGAAAGAGTTGATTAACATCCAAATCTCTCGCTTTCAGCAATAATCACAAACACCTTGCACACACAACAAAGTTTATGTACAGCTAGAAAAGATAGAGATAGATAGATAGAGTTGATAATCATACATAACCCATGAATTTTTTGTGTCTTTTTCTTATTAATTTTTTACATTTATAAGACAAAAATTTGATCTTGGGCTTTCTTAAAATTTGTTTATAAATGGAAGAAAATCCATCATCACAACCACCACCACCACCACCAACTGAAGAATTACTGAAGAAGATCCAAGAACTTGAAGCAGGACATGCTCGTCTTAAACAAGAGATGTCTAAACTAATTCTTTCAAATGATACTTCTTCTCCTTCTAGAAAGTATGGACATCATAATAATCAAAGGGCTCATTCAGTTTCACCAAGAAGATCCAGATTATCATCATCTGCTTCAACAACAAAAAAAGGGTTCGAAGTTTCTAGTAATTGGAAAAAGGGTTCTGCTTCTTTTAATCATCATTCATCTCCTCTACAAAGAGAAAGTAAGAAAAGGGATGATGATGATGATAATGACTCATTCAGTCCAAAATCACAAGGGATGACTAAAAAATCGACTTTACCAAATTTTACTGATAAACAGTATCTTAATATTTTGCAGTCAATGGGTCAATCTGTTCACATTTTTGATCTTCATGGTCGGATTATTTACTGGTTAGTCATCAATTTCCATTCAATTTGTATATAATTCTGTTCAATTTACTTCATTTTAATAGCTGCTAGTGTTAATAAATTTGAGTGTTTTGTCTCCTTTTGACTTTTGATGAATTTCATTTGAAGTTCAATGAATTGGTAGCACGACATAGTTGGTATACATTTGAGGTTCTATAGTTGTTTTCTTTGTCCTATGCTAGTTTTTGTTTTGGTGTTCATAAACACAAAGTGATGTAGATAACTTGTATTCAATGAGTTCAAACAAACCAAATGAATGGGGCAAACTTAAGCTGGTATCAAAATGTTTGTAGTGATATGCGTCTTTGTTGTTGTTGTTTTGTTATTATAGGAATCTAATGGCGGAAACCCTGTATGGATATTCTGTATCGGAAGCTATAGGTCAGGATGCAACTGAGCTTCTTACAGATGTCAATGAATATGATATGGCAAATAATATTATTCAGAGAATATCCATGGGTGAGAGTTGGAAAGGACAGTTACATGCTAAGAATAAATATGGAGAGAGGTTTCTCTCGATTTCAACCAACACTCCATTTTATGATGACGATGGCAGTGTTGTAGGGATAATCTGTGTATCAAGTGATTCAAGAGCCTATCAAGAATTTCCCATGTCTGGAACAAAATCATTGGAAGCAAATTCCAGCTATAGCAGGCCTAACAGAAGTCCTTTAAATAAATCCGGTCTTGTTCCTCAGCAACCTTTGCAGGTCGCAGTTGCCTCCAGATTTTCAACTCTGGTGAGTTTTTCATCTCTCTAAGATTCAATATGCATTTTGAGGACAAAAGTCATTATGGGTTACACTATTTCTTTCTGCTCTAACTAAAAATGATTGCTAACTAAATGAAACAGGCATCTAAGGTGTCAAACAAAGTTCGGACAAAATTACGCTCTAGTGACAACAATGTCGAACGGGAAGGTGGTAGCGGAGACAGCCAATATTCTGATCATGGGTTCTCTGATGCAGTTTACTCTGACCATAGAGAGGATGGAAATTCAAGTGGAGCTAGCACTCCCAGAGGAGATGTACCACCAAATGAATTTGGCATATATCCTCATGTTGTATCTATGGAGAAGTCACAGAGGAAGCCCTCTGCAGATTCTGGTGACGAGGGAGAAGGGAAGTCTGGAATTCACAGGGCAATAACTTCAAAAGCGGAAGCTTGGATTGGTAAGAAGGGGATATCATGGCCATGGAAAGGTAACGAAAGAGATGGAGTGGATCCGAGGACCACACGTTTTGTCTGGCCCTGGTTGAATCATGATCAAGAAAATGGCACGGGACATAAGCGGAGTTCAGATTATGGGGTTAAACCAGAACAGCAGGCTGGGGATGGCCACAGATCAGCTGCGAATGAGGCTTCGGGTTCTTGGTCCTCATTTAACATGAACAGCACGAGTAGTGTAAGTAGTAGTGGAAGCACAAGTAGTACTGCTATTCAGAAGGTTGATATGGAAACAGATTGCTTAGATTATGAAATATTGTGGGAAGACTTGTTGATTGGAGAGCAGATTGGCCAAGGTAGTAATCATGGTCTATTATTTTCATAATCATGCCTTCCATTCCTGAGATTATTCTCTACAAAGATATCTATTATTTTTGGGGCATATGCAATTTGAGGCTTTATTTCCGATTTGCAGGTTCTTGTGGCACAGTATATCATGGTCTCTGGTATGGTTCGGTATGTTCTTTCCCTGATAACTTCGTCTTTAAGGGAAATCAACATTTATAACACAAGTGAATTAAGCTAATGTCCTCAGGGAAACAAAACAAAACTAACAAAGAAACAAAATCCCCCTTCATGGAAAGTTTGCAACGTGTATTACTGACAGTCTATAGCCTTCTTCATATTCTTTAGTTTGGCTTGCTTAGTACATAAGAAGTGAAAGAGTCATGGTATTGCATGACAATCAATGATAATTGTTTCATCACAGGATGTTGCAGTCAAGGTGTTCTCAAAGCAAGAGTACTCTGATGATGTGATACTCTCTTTCAGACAAGAGGTGAATTTTTTATGGAAATCTAGTTAATGTTGTCCAATCAAGTTTATCCCCATTTTCGTGACTTATTCTTTTCTTTCTTTCGTATCTTACTTTTGGTTGGTGATATTGTACCATAATCTGCTCGAGATTTACAAAATGGAGTTATATCTAAATAAGTTCTATATGACACAGGTTTCACTTATGAAGAGGCTGCGGCATCCAAATATAGTACTCTTTATGGGAGCTGTAACTTCACCTCAGCGTCTTTGCATTGTTACGGAATTCCTCCCACGGTTTATTTTCTGCTTCTGAAAACTTATAAAGATCAATACTCATTCTCGTGATTTAGTATCTTGCACCCCCTTTATTATGACTAATTTGGCCGGCTAGATATTCTTCCTGCATTCCTGATTTGGGTTTGGATCCTTTCAATGCAGTGGAAGTTTGTTTCGATTGCTTCAGCGAGGCACAGCTAAACTAGATTGGAGGCGACGTATTAATATGGCTCTGGACATCGTGAGTACATTATGCATGGGTTGTCTTGCATGTTTCCCATCCCTCTTCTCGTGTTTTTGAAAGCTTACATCATAGTGTTCATGTATGAGCTTCATGCTTCTACAGGCTCGTGGTATGAATTATCTTCATCATTGCAATCCACCTATCATCCATCGTGACCTGAAGTCCTCAAACTTGCTAGTTGACAAGAACTGGACAGTGAAGGTCTGCCAATGTTCTTTTTAAAAAGTTGCAGCTAGTGTTTTCTTTGCTCATTACAAAACAGGATAAAATGTTACTTATCTTTTCTCTCTCTCTAAATTAGGTCGGTGATTTTGGTCTGTCGCGTCTTAAACGTGAAACATACCTGACAACAAGGACAGGAAAAGGAACGGTACATAAAGTTTCCTTGCCTTTATGTGGACTTTTATAGCATAAAGCACTTAGCCACTTGATTTTGACAACCAAATGCACTGAATTGTATTACTGTTTTATAGCCGCAATGGATGGCTCCAGAGGTCCTTCGCAATGAGCCCTCAGACGAGAAGTATGTTAAATGCTCCTATGAGTTTACTGTGGACTTGTTTGTTATTTTATTTATTATTTCCCACTGCTAGATAAAACCTTAACAATATGATAAATACTAATCTCACAAAAACTGGGAAACTGTTAGGTCCGATGTATACAGCTACGGGATAATACTATGGGAACTCGTCACAGAAAAGATTCCCTGGGAAAATTTGAACTCGATGCAGGTATCTTTTTCTTTGTTGAATGTACTGCATCAGTTTACTTTCCTCGTACTGCATATTATGTGGATCAACTCCCTCCCGATGGCTGCAGCTCACCATAGTTGAGTTGATTGTAGCCACCAACCCACGAGCAGAGAATGATTAAATCACTTGAGTTGGGTATTTGGCATGCGGATGGGGATAGAAGTGAATACAGTAGAATTAAACAATTTTGGTGCATTCTCAGGTGATTGGAGCTGTGGGATTTATGAACCAACGGCTGGATATTCCGAATGATTTAGACCCACAATGGTTGTCTATAATGGAAAGCTGCTGGCACAGGTTATATTCTGATCATTAACTTCATAAGCTGTCCTTGTAACAAACAAACTTTTGCTTTCATTTTATCGTCAATATGTCAGGCCACTAACTTTACCTTTTCTGTTTGATCTAAAAATCTGATAAAACAGTGAACCACAGCATCGGCCTACGTTTCAGGAACTTTTGGAAAAGTTTAAAGATATGCAGAGACAATACGCCATTCGATTCCAGGCAAACCGAGCTGCTAATGGAGATGCCACACATAGGATATCAGAGACTTGAACACATCAAGTATATTCATGTAAAGGTATGGAGGTCATTGATCTTTTACTATGATCTCACTGGATTCTCCTCGGACAAAGAAACCTCTGTCTTAAAGCTGTGATCACCACGGTTCATGCTTCCAGTAAGGCTGGCATGGAAGCATCAGGCCTCATATTGGAACTGAATTTCTGCACAATTGTCACCAATTCCGTCGATTTTTGACTCTCAGAAATCGGTTGCCTAGTGTGATCTCATAGCTAAAGTTGCTCAAGTGGAATGCTACTGTTGGATAGTGCGCATGAGAATCCATAAATGTTCTTCTGCATCCAAGCTGCTTTAAATGTGATGACGAAGAATTATGAATGTGGTTTTGGCCGACTTGTGAAAACATGTCATAGTTGTCTGACTGTTAATTACTTGATTGATTGATACCAACTTAGCCATTTGTCTAACCATTTTTTACATTGTATTGGTTATTGTCTATATGTTGCCACTTTTAGATATCTGTATTATTTGTTAACAAACTTGATTTGACCTTTGATAAAAGTGAAATTAAGGTCAGGCTTGACATTTTGGAAGTTATTTATCAGAGATATTATTTTAATGTGAAATTTGTATATTTTCAAAGAATATCAAATTATTTATTACTAATTGCTTTAGATGAGGGAAAGAAGTGTTTTTCTTGTCTTGTTTCATGATCAACGGAAGCATTTGATCCCCCGGATACCTCTAACGATATTTGGCCATGAGTTCATGATAAGCGTGTGTCCTGAAATTGGGATCGGTGTAGTGAAGAATGAGTTTGGACCTGTATCATTTTAGTGATACGGATGCACTTTATGGATGAGCTCTCCTCTCGGATCTATAACAAATGGCAGCAGCAATATCATCTTTCTCGGTTTCTCCTCTATTTTCCGAACACAATGTCGATGTTAACTCTCTAAACTAATCCAGAGAGAGACTTACCACATATCCAAGGAGACTTTATCTTGACCTAGTAAAATCATGTTTGCTGAGATAATTATCTTTGAAAACGGTCGACCTAGTATAAGGAAACAGTTTGTTAGTTATGATCCTCCAGTTGTCAAAAAAGTCTTTTCGTTTTCCAAATTTTGAAGGAAAATTGAGTAAACAAACAAATTGGAGTAGTTGCGGAAACAGGATCAAGAAATATAAATTTTGAGGGACAAAGAAAGATGGCCATAGAAGAGAACAAGATTGTAATAGTTGGAGGGGGAATCTGTCGACTTGCAACTATTATGGACTAAGTCTATATAGTCTGACTTGACTAAAGTCTATCTGTTAAGACTAAGTCAAGTAATTAGGATATAACTATAAATACTAATCATTTAGTATTAAATGCGTAATGAATTTTTTTTTTTTATCAATATCATCATCTTCCAAAAATCCTTCTCTGATTTTGAGAAATCTATCATGGTATCAGAGCTTAGGTTGAATCAAAATCATTTAAGCAAAATTTATCAAAATCATTGAATCAAATCATTCAAACAAGATTCAAATACCTTTCAACCTTTATCAACACAGATCATCTTTTCTTAACAGCTTTCTGGATCTGATTCAACAATTCATCAACACAGTTCTTCAACAATATTTTCTTGAATCAAAATCTTTCGGTTAATCTCAACATTAATCTTCAAACAATTTTATAACCAATCTTTTATGCCTATTACTAGAAGCGTGGCTAATCGATCAGATCCTTGGGGAACAAATTCAACTTCAACTGCTGCAGAATCTGATTCTCCACAACATTTTAATCTTCCATTTACTAATATCTCAAACTTTATTTCAATCAAGCTTGATTCCACCAATTACTTGTTGTGGAAAGATCAATTTGAGTCAATTCTCATATCCACAGATTTGTATGGGTATGTTAATGGAGAAATTCAAGAACCACCAACAGAAACACTAAGCAATGGATTTCCAGTTACAAATCCAAGATGGATTTATTGGAGAAAGCTTGATAGATTTGTTGTAAGTTGTTTAAAAGCAACATTAACATCAACTGTTTCTAGTGATGTTCTAGGTCTGTCTTCTGTCAGAGAAATTTGGTTGTTTCTTGAAACAACTTTTAAACAACAATTTGCTGCTAGAAGAGGTATGCTTCGGAATCAACTTAATAATATTCGTAGGGGTACTCAATCAATTACTATATATCTTCATCAAGTAAAAATGATGGCTGATTCTTTGTCTGCAATTGGGGAAAAAGTAAGTGATGCTGATATCACTATGCATATTCTGAATGGATTAGGAAGAAAATATGACAATTTTGTTGTCTCTGCATACAATAGGGCGTCTTCATATATTTTCTCTGAACTTAAGGCAAGATTGTTAATCCATGAGCAATGGATATATGATCAACATTAAACAATGGCAGATCAGTTTGATTCTCCAGAACCAGCAGCTTTTTACACAAGAAATGTACACTCTGGTTCAAGATTGGGATCTTAATCTGGTCCAAAACATTCAAGAAAATAAAAGAATACAAGAACTAATACAAGGTTTCATCAATCTGATTCTTCTAATGGTTCTTCTTCTGGTTCAGTACTAATTCTTGGTTCTAGTGGAGTAAGAAGACCACAGACTGATTATTCTGCTGTAGAATGTCAGATCTGTAGGAAGAGGGGACATTATGCAAGCATGTGTTATTTTAGGTATGCTTCTCCAAAGAATGTCAAGACCTCTGATGTTGTTGCTAATGTAGCTGAACTGGAGAATGCCTTCTCAACCTTCAAAGTAAATCCTGCTTCTGACACTAGTAAATTTTCAGCACCAACAACCTGGATGTCAGACACTGGTGCCTCTTCTCACATGACTGGTGATTCTTCATTACTCAAGCACACTTCTCCTTATGCTGGCAAGGAGAAGGTCATGGTGGGAAATGGTAAGACCTTGCCTATTTCTTTAACTGGAACTTTCTTTGTGCACACACCTCAAACTAGTTTTAGGTTGAACACTGTGCTGTTAGTACCAGACCTTAAGCATAATCTTTTATCAGTTGCAAAGTTTACAAAGGATAATGGTTGTTATTTTGTGTTTAATCCCTGTGGTTATGAGATAAGAAGTGTGATTGATGACTCTTTGTTGGCTCATGGTGCTGTTGTTGATAATCTGTACCCAATCCAAAATTTGTCTTCCATATCCTCACAAAGTCAGTGTTCTTTTGCAACGTCTATTGTGGCCAATCCTAATACCTTGTGGCATGCAAGACTAGGCCATCCTTCCTCTAAAATTCTTCATCATTTACAGAAAAATAATCAAATTCAATATCACTCTATCAATAAATCATTTCTCAGTCATCCATGTCAACTTGCTAAAAGTAAGAAGCTGCCCTTTTCTTCTTCTATATCTCATACAATTCAACCTTTAGAATTGATTCACTGTGATGTATGGGGTCCTGCACCAGTATATTCTTTAGCTGGTTATAGATACTATATTGTCTTTATGGATGATTTTAGTAGATTATCACTGGCTATATCCAATGGTTTTTAAAACAAATGCTTTGTCTTGTTTTACTCACTTCAAAAGTTTAACAAAGAATTTATTTTCTACGAAACTAAAGTCATTTCAGGTGGATGGTGCTACAGAACTTGTCAAGGGACCATTTAAGGTTTTTCTTGATACTAATGGAATCTTGACAAGAATATCTTGTCCTCAAACTCCAGAACAAAATGGCCTTGCTGAAAGGAAGTACAAGAAAATTACTGAGATGGGCAATACACTTTTGTTTCATGCTAATTGTCCCAAAGAATTTTGGTTTGATGCATTTCAAACAGCCACTTATCTCACTAACAGAACACCAACAAGGATTTTAGCATATAAATCTCATTATGAGGTTCTTTTTCATTCCATGCCAGACTATAAATGCTTGGAATTTTTTGGTACTACATGCTATCCTTTTCTAGGTGCTTCTGGGGTTGATAAGCTTTCTCCAAAATCTGTTCAGTGTGTTTTTATTGGTTATAGTCAGATACACAAGGGATACAAATGCTATAATCCTATCACTAAGAAAACTTATATCTCTAGATATGTTGTTTTTGATGAATCAAAGTTCTATTTCTCAGCAGCTGATTTTTTTAATTATATCTCTTCTGTTCACTCTACTTCTACTATTGATCAAGTCCAACCTGTTTCTGATTGTGTTCCTACTAGTTTTATTGTCACTAGATCCAAGTTAGGAATCTCCAAGCCTAAATTGTTTCTTGATCATGTTACTCATTACACTGCAAAGCATCCAATTTCTAGTGCTTTTGCATCTTTATTATCACATCATGATGAGCCAAAGAGTTTCAAAACAACTTCTAAACATCCCAAATGGTTAGCTTCAATGAGGGAGGAGGTGGATGCTCTTGTAGAACATGAAACTTGGGACTATGTTCCATCTGAGCCTTGGATGAACATTTTAGGTTGTAAATGGGTTTATAAAATCAAGTTGAAGGAAGATGGTACTGTGGACAAGTACAAATCTAGATTAGTTGCTCAGGGATATACACAACTAGCAGGGGTTGATTACAAAGACACATTTAGTCCAGTAGTGAAGTTTGCTACTGTCAGGATTGTAATCACAATTGCACTAACACATAATTGGTTTGTTAGACAATTAGATGTTTCTAATGCACTTTTACATGGTCATTTGGATGAAACTGTGTATATGGATCAACCTCAAGGATTCATTCATCCTGATTATCCTTCCTATGTGTGCAAACTTAAAAAAAGTCTCTATGGCTTGAAGCAAGCACCAAGAGCATGGTTCAAGACATTTAGCTCTTTTTTAGTGTCTTATGGTTTCAAGAAATCAGTGTCAGATACTTCTATGTTCATTTTTACAAATGGGTCAGACATGTGGTGTTATTATTATATGTTGATGATATTTTAATCACTGTTAGTTCAGATAGTTTGATTATTTCAGTGATTTCAGCATTGAATGCAAGATTTTCTATAAAGGAGTTAGGGTCATTGTCATATTTTCTTGGTATTGAAGCAAAACAGATTTCTGACACTATGCTGCTAACTCAGAAAAAGTATACTCTAGATTTATTGTCAAAGGCTAATATGTTAACTTGCAAACCTTGCAAGACACCAGTGGCAAAGGATAACAGATTGTCTATCAAGGATGGAGTTTTATTGCAAGATGCATCTGAATATAGGAATGTGGTTAGTAGTCTTCAGTATCTAACTTTGACTAGGCCAGATATTTGCTTTGCTGTTACATATGTGTCTCAATTTATCCATGCACCAACAGATATGCATATGCTTCTAGTCAAAAGGATTCTGAGATACTTGAAAGGAAGTATTGGTACAGGCATTCATCTTAGGCCTGGTGAATTACAGAGTTTAAAGGCTTATATAGATTCTGATTGGGCTGGATGTCCTGACACTAGAAGGTCAACTTCTGGGTATGTGGTTTTGTTAGGTAGTTCAGTGATTGCTTGGTCATCCAAGAAACAACCTACTGTGTCCAAGTCTTCTGCTGAGGCAGAGTATAAGTGTCTAACATTGGTTGCAGCTGAGTTGCAATGGGTTTCTTATGTTTTAAAAGAATTGCATTTCTCTTTGAAGGGTTCTGTGCATCTTTTCTGTGACAGTACAAGTGCAATTTCTTTAGCTACTAATCCTGTTTTTCATGCAAGGTCAAAACACATAGAGATCCGTTATCATGCTGTCAGAGAGATGGTGGAGACTGGCTTCCTCCAGTTGCATGATGTGGCAAGTGAAGATCAATTGGCTGATCTTTTTACAAAGGGTTTATGCTATCCAACCTTCTCCAGGCTATTGCTGCTTTTGCTTGGGACTTCTGCTGCTGATACTTCAGTCAAATAGTTGGTTCAAACTGTTAAAGTGTCTGTCAAGGCCTGTACCACTTTATCAGTTTGAGGGGGTCTGTTATGGGCTGTCTATATAGTCTGACTTGACTAAAGTCTATCTGTTAATACTAAGTCAAGTAATTAGGATATAACTATAAATACTAATCATTTAGTATTAAATGTGTAATGAAAAACATTTTTATCAATATCATCATCTTCCTAAAATCCTTCTCTCTGATTTTGAGAAATCTATCAGCAACTGCTCTTGCACTTCACAAGTATGTATACACATCTTCTAGTATCTTATTCTTATCACAATGTGCAGTTGTTATATCTGAAAAGTTACAATCATAAACCTTGCAGGAAGGGACTCGAGAGTGTAGTGTTAGAGAGATCTGATACCGTAAGAACCACTGGAGCAATCATTCTTATTCTTTCCAATGGTTGGCGTGCACTAGATCAACTTGGCGTCGGTAAACTTAGACAGATAGCCAATCTCATCACAGCGTATACCACCTTATTCATTCCCTCTTTTTTAGTTCACTTATAATAATTAGGTGCATTTTTATTAGACTGTATATACCATTTAGTGTAACTTTGGATTTGTCAGGTACCGCGATTTTTCACTCGATAATGGCAAACAAGAAGAGATACCACTGATGTAAGTTGGTGAGATGTGGGTAAAAATGTTCTCGTAACTAAAACTTAACTACACTATGAATTGGTTAAAAAAAATAAAGTTGATTTGGTATTGCAGGAAAGAAGAACTTCGATGCTTGAAAAGGCTTGATCTTGTACAAACCTTAGCTGATAATTTACCGCTTAATACAATTCGTTTTGGATGTCACGCAGTGGCTGTTAAGCTGGATTCCTTGACTTCTCAACCTATTGTACAACTACATGATGGAACTAGCATCAAATGTAAGCCGTAAGGTTGTAATTGGATGTGATGGAGTAAATTCAGTTGTCTCTGAGTTCATTGGATTAAAAGCTACGAGGAGTTTCTCTACATGCGGAGTTAGAGGTTTCACGAGTTATCCATCTGGTCATGGGTTCAGCAATGAATTTCTTCGAATTCGAAAAGACAATCTTATCTTTTGTAGAACACCAGTCAATGAGAATCGCATGTATTGGTTTGTAGGCCTTCCATGGACATCTCGTGGTAAGTAAGTTCAAACCAAATTCTTATTGTCTTTTAAAGAAACCTATTCGGATCATAATATTACATTTCTTTATATACCAATAAAAACAGATATAGGAGTCTCAAGCGAACCGAATACCGTCAAACAAGCAACCATTAAATCTCTCATGGATTTCCCACCACATAGAAATTATAAAGAAAAGTGATCTTGATTCATTGACTCTTACAAACATAAGATACCGCACACCATGGGATATATCACTAGGAAATTTTCGGAAAGGAACAGTAATTGTAGCAGGTGATGCTATGCATGTTATGGGTCCATTCTTAGGCCAAGGTGGTTCAGCTGCTTTAAAAGATGCTATTGTTTTAGCAAGAAATTTGGCAA
The DNA here is from genome assembly GCA_023531435.1 of Papaver californicum. Lineage (NCBI taxonomy): Eukaryota > Viridiplantae > Streptophyta > Magnoliopsida > Ranunculales > Papaveraceae > Papaver > Papaver californicum. The sequence goes on along the minus strand of JAJJMC010025027.1, from coordinate 2,390,300 downwards.
AAGAAATGTGCGTGAGGGGGTCGGAAAGAACTGGAAAACAGATTATGCAGGTGAAGATTGGAGCAGCAATGGATCGTTTCGTGCAAGAACTTAGAATGAGGCTGTTAAGCTGTCTTCACAGGCTTATCTCATTGGAATGCTGTTAGAACCGTCATCTGGCAGATTCACAAAGTTAATGATTATTGTTGCTCTAGTTGTTTTCTTCAGCAATTCAAATGGCCATGCTAAGTACAACTGTGGCCATCTCTAATTTCACAAATGTGTACAGGAGACCAACAGAGAAGCTAATTGGCAGGTTTTTATCCTACTTCTAGTTGCTTGCTTCTGAATACCAATTGGGGGTGTGATTTCGGTGGTATTCTTGAACTTGAAGACCGTAGCAGTCAGAAGGTTCACTATACAAATGGGTTAATTGGAAATATATCCCGGATTTGAATTATCAGTTGGGGATCTATCCCATAACACTAGAAATTAAGGGATATGTCCTAGACATCAATTTTATCCATTAAATGGACAATTATGCCCTTGTCCGAAAATGTCGGAGACATGATATTTTTATCCGTTAACTATTACTGTATATATTTTCCTATTCTATTTCATATTTCATATGTTGGAGAAATATTGGAGACAAATCCAATTAAAATGATAAGGGCATAACTGTCCAAGAATAAGCCACATATGTTCATTTAACGGATAAATTGGACGTCTGAGACATATTCCTTAATTTCTAGCGTTATAGAACGTATCCCGAACTGATAATTTAAAACCGGGATATATTTCTAATTTTCCCTACCGAAATTTGGCTTTGGCCTTTCGTTTTTGTTTTTCCTTGTTTCAGGAAAAGACAAACAAAACATGGGAAAGCAATTTCACAAGACTTGCTCAAGTTTCTGCTTCTTAAATATGATGTACATAGAAGTAGCTAGAGGTGTAATAAAAGCTCAATGTGCCGGTATATTTATGCCTCTATGGTATGTAGCTTCACGCTAAAATTGTGGCACCGCACACTGTTTTATAAGGTTGTTGACAACACGCTGATTTAGGTTGTTGTTTTGTGTCGAGCTAATCTGTATACTTATTCAGAATTTTTTCAGCTCTTATTAGAACAATGTTACAAAAATGCAAAACAAATCGACTGTCACGAGAATACTTTTCCAAGGATACTTGCATGTCAGATTGTTGTCTCGCCATTTTTGTCAATTTTTTGCCATTTGAAACATTTGTATGAATATGAATCTATGATCACACCCAAAACTGTAGTTGCTTCTAACAGGGCCATTGAAATCCCCATACACCTTCTTCTCCCAGTCCCAGACGGCATCAAAACCAAAATGTTGGCCCCAGATATCCTTTTTCTTTACACTCTGCGTTTGAGAAAAAAAATTACTTATCAAAAGTTTTTGTTTAAAGCGTTTTTTTTTTAAACACAACTTAAATACATTCTGTTATTCTCTTGTTGTTTGACATTTTGCCTAGAAACTGTAACTGTGTTAGAAACCTTAACTTCTAACCTTTACCTGGTGAACACTTGCTTATTTTTAAATCAAAGGGCAAAGGCTCAAAAGAAAGGTTGCAAATTTGTGTAGTTAAACTGGCAGTACTTTACAACTTGGATATGTAGCTCGTTAACTATTATCTTGGTATGCTACATGTTGTTACAGGAACAGGCATTGGGCAATAGAGACAGAGCTTTGCATAACAACCAAACCCAGGCGCGCAAGAGACGGATAGAGAGGAGTCATTTGGTTCTTCATGTTCCCTGGGCAGAGATGATTAATTGTATGCACGTTGCTGATAAGTTAAAAAAATCATCTTACACCATCTGTTTATATGTTTGTTGGTTGTAACATATGCATATGCTACACTTAATATATTAAGAACCTAAGGCAGTCGAGATGTAGGAAATCGTAGATATCAATCACTAACTAACAACAATAAACAACCAAGTGCGTGGATCATCACAGATCTTTCTTTGTAGTAATTCATTCATGCACGTTGATGCATTACACATCTGTTTATTCTTTCATATATTCAACGACTTAAGAGCGAAACTATGCAGTCGGTAGGGGACACTATTTGTTATTAATGGTTGGAACAATGCAGAGACAGCGGCAAATATAGAGGAAGTTCCACCACATGAATATGTCCCACTCATGTACCTTGTTGCCCATGTATAAAAGGAGCTCCAGATGAACCAACCTTCATCAAAACTTAATCCCACATTAACTTATATATATCTCATACCTTCTTCCAAATAATTTGAAGATGTCTTCCTCTAACAAAATTGCTTACCATGCTCGCTCCATCAGTTCGCCCACCAGATCTAACCCCCTCGCTGCTGCAGTTGGGGAAAAATTGTGCAAATTGAAATCTTCAGATCTTATCTCATCCGTCTCCAACAACTTGGTTGCCCTGAAAGACTTGTATGAATGTGTTGAGGATTTCCTTTCTACCGAAGATGGAAAATGCTTAGACGCAGTCTTGGACAGATCTGTCATGTTATTAGATGTTTGTGGAACTATTAAGGATGTTTTATCTCAAATGAAGCAATCTGCCCAAGATCTTCAATCATCTATCCGAAGGAGATCAAATGAATTTGACGCATACATGATCTCTAGAAAGAAATCTTGCAAAGTCATCCAAAAATGCCTTTCAAAGCTTAAGAAAGACACCAACAAGAACAATGATGTTGTCACCGATGTCAGCCTTCTAGCAGAAGTTGAAGCAACTACTCTTTGCAGTTTTTGAATCTGTGTTGTCTTTCCTATCCGCATCAAAGCAAAGCAACTGGTCACTAATCTCAAAGTTGACCACTAAACACGCAACACAACAAGCTGTTAACGAAGTAACCAAGATCGATGTCGCATTGAGATCAAAAGTCATTGAAGCAAAAAGTGCAAAAGCCATTGGCTGCCCTTGAGATGAACCTTCAAGAACTTGAAGATGGATTAGAATCTGTCTTTCGTTGTTTGATCAAGAACCGAGTTTCACTTCTTAATCTGCTGAACCAATAGGTCCGTAGATACATTCACCTCCCATTGGTATTTTCCGCCTTTTATCAGGAAATGCCTCATGGAATTTTCACTGTACATACATACTGTATACAAAAGAAAAACAAAGTATACTAAGACAAGAAATCACTTTATCAAAACACGTTGTCTCGAATTTACATCATCGTTGTATCTGTTTGTGCAAATTTATGTTTGGTCATTACTAAATCATACGAATTACTCGGTAATTAAGGCCTTGTTCTACCTATCTTTGATTGAATGATTAAGGAAGCATTGAAATTTATTAATATATGAGATGAACATGTGAAGATTCTAATGGTTGAGAAACAAGGGGACATACGTATAGCCTGACCAGTGAATGATCGATACAGAAATCATTCCAGATAACACGTTCGCTTCATCTTTATTTCAAGGCTGTCAAGATTCTTATTGTTGAGAGTTTATGCATCATTCATTTACTTTCTTAAATGTCAACTTAAACACTAAACAAACTCCTGCTACTTCTGGCATGCTATACATCCATGATTTGGTGTTTAACAACAAAGGTTATAACACAGGAAAAACATTCAACCAATCGAATAGCTATGTGTGCAACTGTGCACTTATAACGCGATTGGCTTGAGTGTTGTGACAAGGTGACCAGTACTCCTAAAATACTAACATGTACAGAAGCAGAAGTTCTAATAACAACTAAACAAGGCACCCGGGAGAGGGATCGGAATGAGTTATTGCGATAAGGAATTCGCTTTAACATACACATAATGTAAGCATTTTCTTAAATCGAGATATCAATATGCAATAGAAATCCAAGGCTGCGATTCCAACTGTCGGTAAATATCAGTAGATCATTAACTAACCACACTAAATTAACCACCAAGCGTGTACGTACTATATCGTTAGAGATCTTTCTTGGTAAAGGTCCATGAATTCATGCACGATTCATACATTGTACACGTACTTGTCCATAGGTGTTGGTTTATAATGCATATATGTAACAACCTAAGATCTAAGAACGACATGATATCTTCATTAATTAATGGCCACACTTTTGTCATCTATGTTTGGAACAATGCAGAGACATCGGCGAATATAGAAGTGCAACCACATGAATACGTCCCCCAGCTGTAGCTTGTAGCTTGTGCATAAAAGGAGAAACAGGTAAACCAATAACCACCATCAAAACATAATTCTACTTAACTTTCTATATCTAATTCCTTCTTCCGCTACTAAATAAGGCGAAAATGTCTTCCTCAGACAAAATTGCTTTCCATGTCCGCTCTATCAGTTCGCCCACCAGATCTCATCCACTCGCTGCTGCAGTTGAGGAACAACTGTGCATATTGAAATCTTCAGATCTCACCTCATCCATCTCCAACAACTTGGTGGCTCTAAAGGACTTGTACGAATGTGTTGAGGATTTCCTTTCCACCCAAGATGGAAAATGCTCAGACACAGTCTTGGACAGATCTGTCATGTTGTTGGATGTTTGTGCAACTATTAAGGATGTTTTGTGCATGATGAAGCAATCTTCCCAGGATCTTCAATCATCCATTCGAAGGCGATCAAATGAATTTGACGCATACATGACCTAAAGAAAGAAAGTCTGCAAAGTCATCCAAAAATGTCTTTCAGATCTTAAGAAAAACACCAACAAGAACAATGATCTCGTCACTGATGTCCTAACAGAAGTTGAAGCAATTACTCTTGCAGTTTGTGAATCTGTCCTGTCTTTCCTATCTGCACCAAAGCAAAGGTCACTAGTCTCAAAGTTGACCACTAAAAACGCAACACAACAAGCTGTTAACGAAGTAACCAAGATCGATGTCGCATTGAGATCCAAAGTCATTGAAGCAAAAAAAGTGCAGAAGCCATTGGCTGCCCTTGAGATGAATCTTCAAGAACTTGAAGATGGATTAGAATCTGTCTTTCGGTGTTTGATCAAGAACCGAGTTTCACTTCTGAACATTCTCAACCAATAGATCCATAGATAAATTCACTTCCCATTGGTATTTTCCGCCTTTTATCAGGAAATGCCTCATGGAATTTTTACTGTACATACATACTGTATACAAAAAAAACACAGTATATTAATACAAGAAATCACTTTAATCGAAACACATTGTCTCAAATTTACATCATTGTTTTATCTTCTTTTGTGGTGTTTGTGCAAATTTACATTTTAATTATGTGCATACGAATAATTAAGGCCTGTTCTACCTATCTTTGTGAATAATTAAGGAAGCATTGACATTTACTAATACATGAGATGAACATGTGAAGATTCTAATGGTTGAGAAACAAGGGGGAATATGTACAGCCTGATCAGCGAGTGATACGGAAATCATTCAAGATAACACGTCCGCCTAACCTTGATTTGAAGGCTGTCAAGATTCTAATTGCTGAGAGTTTATGCATCATTCATTTATTTTCTTAATTGTCAACCTAAACACTAAACAAACTCTTACTACTTCTGTCGCGAAGAGTATGCTGGTTGAGTGGTTTCTTGTAAAAGCTTGGATACCCAAGAGTTCATTCATTATCATTTTTTTCATGAACTTCCAGGGAGGTGTCGTAAGAGAGAGAAATCCCAGAGGAGTAATAAGTGAGGTAATCCATGGCGATGGCTACAGGGCATGTGATGAAGCTTAGGTTGCTTATGGAAAACTATTTTGCTCGCTCAAGAGGGGATACACTAACGCAAGGAACCGACCAAAGACGCAGATAGATTAAGGGGCCATATCAGGTTGAGAGTTTGTGAAAACACTTCGGCAGACAGTCACTTTTTTTAAGAACAGAACAAGATTCAGAAGAGAGGTGAAGAAGATGTGATGCAACACTGTTTGATTGCAGTCTTAAAGAGTGGTGAGACTGTCTTTGGTGCCGTTCTCCCTCGACCATTGCTCTCTCCCTCCACTGGCCTTCTCTTTGCACTGAGACGTCTTTAAAAGAAGTTTGGAACCTTAATCCTGCTGCCATCTTTTGGTGCACTTGTGATGAGCACATTAGGAGGTACTTCCAAGTTCCAAAACAAAAATATGCTTATTGAAGATGTAAAGACATATTGGTACATTTTTGGGCTTCAAAGATAAGGTATTTTATATTATCTCTCCTTTAAAGATTGTTAATTAAAAAAAATTCTTTTAAAAATTAAAAATTAATAAATATTTCTACAGTTAAATTTTTTATCCGTTTTTTCATTAGCTGACTCAGCAGTAATATGTATATGGTAAAAAATAAAATAAAATTATAAAATATCTGAAATATCTTTATCTTTCCCAAATTAATTAACAGGCCGTGGGTTATAAGTCCAAAGGTGTCACTATTCAACTACATAAAACCCAACAAAACAAATTTGACACAAAAAACCCATTACAAACCAACTGTCTATATTACCCTCACTTATAATTCAGCCCAACTTCATTAACGCCCAAAATTGAAGGAAGTCATTATTTGCCTCTTAACTTTTATCTTCTACAACTTCCAAAATCAAACCGTTCACCGTTTCAAAATCATCACAGAAAAACTCCTGAACCAACATCATCGTCATCATCATCCATGTCAAAAATCATCACATTAATCTCCCTGAAACAAAAATCGTCACTTAAATCATCATCAACGGTAGAATTTGAGTCGCCATCAACCTAAATTTCTGATTCTAAAACGATTGTTGATCATCAACAGTAGAATTGAGTCTACTACTTTTAACTCATCATAATCTACCTGAAGTTTCTATTCAAATATGTCACAGTTTAAACCTAAGAAAAATCACTGAAGTTCATTAAACATGGTGAAGAAACAAGACAAGAAGATGAAGAAAAAACTCAATAAACCAGTTAAGAAACAAGAATCTACAAAAGGTAAATCGAAGTTTATGGTTTCATCATATTCTATGATTGTTTATGGTTAAAAATCAAAATGCATTTGGTTAATAAGGTTTCATCATATTATGCATGTTTATGATTTTTTAGTTTCGCGATTTTGGTTTCATCGATGTATTTGGTTAATAAGATTTCATCTCTTTCGAAATTACAGGTTTCATAGTTAGGTTTCAGTTACATTTTTCTGAAACTAGGTTTCACTGATTTTCATCTAGGTTTCATCTGTTTGTAGCAACGTTTAGGTTTCATCTTTTTAAACCTAATTTATTATGATGGAACCAAAAAAGGTTTCATCTTATTCTGTGTATGGTTGTGGCCAACAGTGTTGGTGTTTTTTTACTAAATGAGTATTGTGATGGAACCAAAGAAGGTTTCATTCTATTTTGTGTATGGTTGTGACCAACAGAGTTAGTGTTTTTTTACTTAATGCATGTTTTGATGGAACCAAAAAAGGTTTCATCCTGTGTATGGTTGTGACCAACAGAGTTAGTGTTTTTTTTTACTTAATGCGTATTGTGATGGAACCAACAAAGGTTTCATCCTATTCTGTGTATGGTTGTGACCAACAGAGTTAGTGTTTTTTAGTAAATGCATGTTCTGATGGAACCAAAAAAGGTTTCATCCTATTTTGTGTATGATTGTGACCAACAATGTTGGTGTTTTTTAGTAAATGCATGTTTTGATGGAACCCAAAAAGGTTTCATCCTATTTTGTGTATGGTTGTGACCAACATAGTTAGTGTTTTTTAGTAAATGCATGTTTTGATGGAATCCAAAAAGGTTTCATCCTATTCTGTGTATGGGTGTGACCAACAGTGTTAGTGTTTTTTTACTTAATGGTTGTTTTGATGGAACCAAATTTGGTTTCATCATATTCTGTGTATGGTTGGGACAATTTATGTTTGTGCTTATGGTTTACTTATTCTGTAAGAGGGAATTTTTTTTTACCAGGACCATATAGGTGCTCGTTGCAACATTTGTGTACAGAGGCAACAAAGATAAAAGTATTGATACAAACTAAAGAAAAACACATGAAGACACTTTTTGCTTGTCCGTTCTGGCGTTTCTTCAAATCGTTTTTCGATGGTACCCTTCAAGAAGAAAAATTAAAGAAAATGAAAAGAGCAGTTCAGATGATCTTAGGGTCATTTTATAGAAGTGTCAAGGGTGATAAACCAGATTGTTTCAAATTGATGAGAGCAAGGAATATGATACTACAGACAACACCTGAACAGTTCGATGTCATTTTTGGTCTACAAATGTTGAAGAATATAGATATACACAAAGATGTTGAGCTGAAGAAAAAGGTGAACATGTTTCAAGTTGAGTATTTTAAAGGAGCTAAGAAGATGAGGAAAAATGATATTCTCAGAGCCATGATGGAAACATCAGCGGATGAAACCAAAGTTGAAGACTTCGTCAAGTTATTCATCCTCTATTTCTTGGTATCAATTTTTGTACCAAACAAAGGTGGGCAGAATCTGACTTCAAAATACTTATACCAAGTATTTGAGATGAATAAGGTGTGTTGGCCAGATGTTTTCCATGAGCATATTATTGAGTCTATAAGAAAATCCGATCAAGTTGATGATGTATCTGGTTGCATAATTTACTGATTGGTAATTTTTATTTCTTTTGATTCATAAGTTGCTTGTTTTTTATTTTTCCCAAGTTTGATTAATAATTTGATTGTTGTGCATTCTTTTTTTCAGTATTGGTTTGCCGAGATGACCTTAAGACAGGATGGTACCGAGATGTACGCAAGGTTCGCTACATGGGACCTAGATGGAATATGTAAGGCAGTGATGAACAATTTGGATGATCTTAGCAATAAACCAGATACTTTCTCAAAGGTAAACATAACCATCATTTTCTTTGGTTCGGTACAATTCCAGATGAAAACAAATGATGGAACCAAAAAAGGTTCCATCATTTTTTTTGCTTCAGTACAATTCCAGATAAAAAAGAATGATGGAACCAAAAAAGGTTCCATTATTTTCTTTGGTTCAGTAGAATTCCAGATGAAAAAGAATGATGGAACCAAAAAAGGTTTCATCATTTTTTTTGATTCAGTACAATTCCAGAAGAAAAAAAATGATGGAACCAAAGAAGGTTTCATCATTTTTTTTGGTTCAGTACAATTCCAGATGAAAAAGAATGATAACCAAAAAAGGTTCCATCATTTTTTTTGCTTCAATAAAAAAGTTCCATTCTTTATTTAATTACACCTTATTCCAAATGAAATAAAAAGTAGTTCCATCATGTTCATTGTGTTCTGCAGATGAATGTGGGTCACCGTAAAGGATCATTCTTGTATCCATATACTGAACAAGAAGAACGCTTGGTACAGCACATAGAGGAAGAAGATATTCTTGTTGAAGAGTATATTGATCTTGAACTCCAGGTTGGTGTTGGAAATGAAGAGAATGTTGGTTTCTGCAAGTGAAGAGATTGTTGGTGTTGTAAATGAAGAGAATGTTGGTGTTGAAAGTCAAGAGAATGTTGGTGATGAAAGTGAAGAGAATGTTGTTGCTGGAAATGAAGAAAATGTTGGTGCTGCAAATGAAGAGATGATTGGTGCTGGAAATATGAAGATCCTGCAAAATAAGAGAATGTTGGAACTGGAAATTACAAGGCTAAATATAAGTGGGCGAGAATGTTGATTGAAAAACTTACAACCGTTGGTAACAATGAGCTCTCTGAAGAAGATCAATCAATAATAGCAAAATATGATGCTGAGGAGAGGTTACAACATTCTCTTCAATCAGTGAAGCAGACTTATGTGAGAAGGAAACGTAAAAGAGATGAAAGAGAAATAGTTTCAAAACGTGAAGAAACGGTACCTGAAGAACATGTGGAGGTGATATGTTAAATCTTGTTTCATTTATTTGTGTGAGTTAATATTGAGTTTCTACCGAATCAGGAATATATTTCATATCTTTTTCTATTACTCTGTTTGCGTACATGTTAAACTCAATATGTTAAAACTTGAAAGAGATAAATTATGGCTGATATGAAAAAGTAAAAAGAATTCAAATTATTTAGTTAGTGTAAGGTGTTATTTTACTGGTTAATATTGTGTTTCATTTATTGAGTTAGTGTAAGTTATATATGTTAATGTTGCAGGAAATGATAAACAAAGTTATATTGATTGTGGATGACATGATAGAAAAAAAAGGGTTCTTCGACAAGAAGAAACACAAGAAGATGATGCTGAGAATGTTGTGATTGAGCAAGAGAATGTTGTGATTGAGCAAGAAAGGGATTTTTTTTGTTGAAGATGATGCTGAGGTGATAATTTACTTTGATTTGATTTGTTTGTTGTGAATGAATCTGATTTTTTTGAACTCAATAAATCTTGCAGGTAGAAACACATGAAGATGATGCAATGGAACCTGTAAAGGTTTCAGAGAATGAAGTAGAAACACAAGAAGATGATGCAAGTGAACCTGAAAAGGTTTCAGAGAATGAAGTTCAGATCCGATGTTTGATTTCATATTTTGAAGGTTGTTTGTTGAAACCAGAGCAGGTTCCATCCTCTGAAGGCAAATTTCAAGAGCAACAAGTGATGGAACCAGAAAAGGTTCCATCCTCTGAAGGCAAAGTTCAACAGCTAATTGAAGAGGTTTCGGAGTTAACTCCGAACACAATTGAAGAATTGAAATTTGCTGAGGAAGTTGAATCTGAAATCAAGAAAGGGAAGCAAGCTACAAATAATGTAATTGAAGAAGTTTCGGAGTTAACTCCGAACACAATTGAAGAATTAAAATTTGCTGATGAAGTTTAATCTGAAATCAAGAAAGGGAAGCAAGATACAGATAATGTAATTGAAGAAGTTTCAGAGTTAACTCCGAACACAATTGAAGAATTGAAATTTGCTGAGGAAGTTGAATCTGAAATCAAGAAAGGGAAGCAAGCTACAGATAATGTAATTGAAAAAGCCTCATTAACTCCAAACACAATAGAAGATATCTAGGTGGCTGAGCAGGTGGAATTAGAAGCCTCATTGAAGAAAAGTTCTTCTTCAAAGCCAAAGGGTCTTACATCAAAGCCAGAAAGTCAAGGCATGTGCTACTACTCAGTTGTACACATGGAAAAAGATGTAATTAAGTTTTGAAGATGATATGCCTCATTTCATTTTGGGATTGACGCAAAGTTAAGACAGTGACAAAGAAGATAGTGATCATGAAGACGTCAGTCCCGAACAACAGGTGAGCAACATAATATCAAGAATGAGGAAAAACAAAAGGAGTATGCAAGCACCCGTTAAGATGCAGGATTATACACCTGGGGATGTTAAGAAGAAACAAAGAAAAAAGATTCGTTGTGTTACAAGAAGAAAACAGTTGGAGAAGAAACAAACAGATAAAAAAGAGGTGAAGTTGAAAGCAGTTGGCAACTTGAAAACTATGCAGGTACTCGATTCAACTCAGAAACCGGTCGTGTGCAGATATTTTAGAATGCATAATGAAAGGTAAGTGGCATTCATACTTTTCAGTTTTTTCATTTCTCTTATTCATCTTCTTCAATCTCTAATTCTCTTCCAACTGTAAATTTTCCCTGTTAAAGGCATCAATCTGGTGATGATATCAGTGTTGAAACCAAAAAAGGTTCCATCATTTTCTTTGGTTCAGTACAATTCCAGATGAAAAAAAAATGATGGAACCAAAAAAGGTTCCATCATTTGTTTTGCTTCAGTACAATTCCATATGAAAAAAAATGATGGAACCAAAAAAGGTTCCATCATTTTTTTGGAACCAAAAAAAGAATACATATCTTTCATATTCTTTTCTTCTTCTTTAACCATTAACTTGTATTTCAACTATTTAACAACAGTGGCATGGCATGGGAGAAAAAAGAGCTTGCATTGTACATAACAGGAAGGAATCTGGATAACTTGCTAAGAAAGGGTGAGATCGTCGGGGATATGATTGAATTCTACATGCTGAAATTGCAAAAGAACATATCAAAGAAATAGTTGAACCCAGATGGTACTCTTAAGTACAAAAGAGCAGTGTTCCTAAGCACATATGTATATGTAAGTATCCTCTAAATTCTCTTAAACAAGTGTTTTTCTGAAACCAAATTAGAAAATGATTTTTGATTTTTTACTGAATTTCAGACACTGCACTCAATCGGACAAAATTATCACTCTGCAATTGAAACTTTCATAGACAACATGGACTACACTCCAGAATTCATATTCATTCCATTGCTGACAAAACTTAGTGAAAAGTCGTACCATTGAAATTTCCTAGCTTTAGATAATGAAACTGGAGAATTCTCACACTATAACTCGATAGCTGAAACTAAATATGAGTGCAACAAAAGTGCAGAAAGCATGAAAGAAAGATTGGTGTCAGCATTCAAACAACATGTTGCAAAGCTCTCTCTAGACCCGCTAAGTCAATCAAATGAATTTGTTTTGAACAACCCTTTGTGTTGCCAACAAGATGTGTAAGTGCTTTAAAAGAACTTGTGTTTAAAGATCTTCTCTTCACTATCTTCATTTCAATCTTTTTAATTTAAAGATCTTGTTTTGTTAATTTCAGGAATGATTGTGGACTTCATGTTTGCTACTACATGAAGAGCCTCTTGAAAGGAAATTTTTCATCTGAAGAGCATATCAAACAAAATGTGCAGAATATGAGGCCAAAGCTGGCATGCAAGATCCTCATTGACAAAGTTGAAGACTATGAGGGCAAAGTTTCAACTTAAAAGTTGACAGTTTTAATGATTGTGTAATAATTCTAGTTTTTGTTTAAGAATACTTGTTAACTTACTAATCACTTGATGAGAGGATTGAAGTTGAATCTGAGTTGTTTAACTGGATTGAAGGTTTTAGTCATTGAACTGTGGGTTATAGTCATGGAAGTTAGGAGTTCTAGTCATTGAATCAGGTCTGGTGTTTTTTAAGTGGAAAGAGCCTGTTGAGCAATTGATGTAATTTAAAAGTGGTAAATAAAGATTCGTTACTCAGACTTGTAAAGATTGATTTTAAATTTAATTTCTAAAACTAAAAGTATGAAAACTCAAATATTTTTTTTATAAAGTTGGGAGAAAAACTGAGGCTAGGATTCCACTACTTTCCAATTTCAAAGTGATTAAGTTCAATCATGCAATTCTAACATTTTAATTTGATTTTAAATCATTGCAAAAATAGATTTTCATAACAACAACTGTATAACAAAAGCATGGAGCATCTAGGACCTAAGCCGAGGCATGCACCATCTAACGGAATCACAATTGCTTAACAAAAATCTTTAAATCAATTTTTAACCAAGGAAATTAATCATAAATAACTTGCATAAATTAATTAAATAAATTACCACATAATTGTTGGAAAAGTAGCTTCCTCCGTAGCCTCAGAGATGAAGTTTAGCTCCTCATTGTAATGGCAAACCCTCAAAAATCAATTTGATAACTCAAATAATGCTTACAATGGGAATAGAAACGCTCTCAGGAATTTTGATATGCTTATAACGTTACAATGAGTAGTTTTGTCCGTTACAGAAGAGATTAAAAGAGTATGGCAAAGAAGTACGGTTTATGTCACTGTTGGAAAAAGAACGGCTTTTATGACACTCTGAACGACAATTTGTCTTTGTAGTTTGTTCTTCATGTTCTTGTTCAATGGCAGCAGCAGTAGAAAAATTCTTCGTCTGTGTGAGCTCTGATCTCTCCCTAAGATTTTTCAATCAATCTCCAAACACCTCTATTATATACTACTAGTCACCAAAACAACTCAAATCTCCTAAAATCTTTTCCAAATTTACGTCAATTCTTTCCCGATAAGACAAATTTTTTCTTCCTGTTTCTTTCGATTTTTTCTTTGTTTTTGGGTTCCATTCTCTTTTTAATTCTTTCCCAAACTCGTTTAGTTCCCTAATTTAGGAGATTTCCAAAGAAACCGAAAGTTTCCAAATTTCATATGCGGTTTCCTGATTTGCTGTTACGTGAAGAAAAGAAATTTTTCTTCCCGTCCAAAACGTGCATTCAAAATGTTGGGTGCCTTTAACTTGGGTGCCTTTATCCAAAGAGTGGTTGCCTTTATCATTTGTCCAAAAACACCTACAAAGAAATAAAAAACCATAATAAATACAAAATCGAGTACCAACAAAATATATAATTGAGGTTAAATCAGACGCAAAAATGTGTCTATCAAATACCCCCAAACTTATTATTTGCTAGTTTTCGAGCAAATCTAATCTTGAAAATAAATCCTAACTCACTTTCGCAGGAATCGCGACTACATTTAGCATATGTAATAAGCCGTTAAACCCCTAGGTGTCCCTGGTGGACGATTTTTGTCTCGTGAGGGTTTACAAGAGGTATACCCACAAAACCTTTACTCCAGATTTTAGCGACTCGTGAAAAATTAAGGATAGACACTAAACAAAATATTTAGTTGGCTTACTCAATTCTTCGGCTATGGGAATCATTACCCTATATGAGTCCAATTGCTGTACACGAGTGTTTACCCAAGCATACTAAAATTCATATGTAAGACAACAGAGCTCTACTCAGATAATCGCTTAACCACAACGTCTCAGAATCTATCTCAGTTCAATCACATGAAAAGATTTAGAAGATGAGCATGGAAAATATGAAGGTTGCAAGTGTTAACTAAGGTGAACGACGTTTCCCATATCTGTCTGAAGGTCATTGCCAGGATGAAACCTAATGAATTCGAGATACGCACCCACTGTTTTTAAATCTAATACTAATATCAATTCAACTGGTCTATACTCGGGTTCCCATGGATCCTGCATTCCACGCTTGCTTAGGCGACGGAGACAGGGAGAACCCAAACACAGAGACAGGGCGTCAAAACACTCTATTTCATCCCGACGCCGATAACAATTTGATATTGGGCCCCACCAAATCACTTAGAGAAATACAAATTTGCAAAAGTAAAAACAGAAATTGATATGGTAGTGATAGACTCCGAGATGTGGTGACAACTATCATGTTATCTAACACCTGAACTCTGTCCTTTTATGAATGGACCCTTTCACTGGGTACACCAATTCCTATAAAAAAGAGCTAAGTTTCCATCTACCTAGAATGGTTAGTGTCACCCTGAAGTGTTCACAAGATTCTAAATGCTAGAGCTTTATTATTTCACTAAAAAAGTTTCTCCCTTACCCCCAATCTTAAATCAAAGAGTGTCCTCAATGTTTCAGTTTAAAGTGCAATGCCAAAAATATATGTAACTAGAGGAATGAAGAGGTAAGTCAGAAAGATAGTACCTGGGGAAGCGTAACAATCCTTCCTTGGAGAATAAGACAGAAAAATAAAAACAAAAACCTACAAAACTTACTAGTATACAACAATATCCTTGATGGTCAATCAAGGTGAGCAGGGTCCTCCAGAGGGACCTCCTCAATATCACCTGCAGGAAAATGCTCTAAAAAGGGTTTCAATCTCTGACCGTTAACCTTTGAAGAACTTCTACCATCCAGTGTCTCAATCTCAATAGCACCATGAGGATAAACAGTGCGTACTATAAAAGGACCCGTCCACCGAGAGCGTAACTTCTCGGGGAATAGATGCAAACGGGTATCATACAGAAGAACTTTTTGACCAGGAGAAAATGACTTTCTTAAAATATTTCTATCATGCACAAGTTTCATTTTGTTCCTATACTCCGTAGGACTAACGTATGCATCTCTACGAATCTCGTCCAACTCATTGAGCTGGAGCTTCCTGTGAGCTCCTGCCTTGTCAAACGAAAAATTAAGTTGCTTTACAGCCCAATATGCTCTATGCTCTATCTCGACAGGTAGGTGACATGCCTTGCCAAAAACTAGACGATAAGGCGACATTCCAATGGGGGTTTTAAACGCAGTACGGTAAGCCCATAAGGCATCAGTAAGCCTCAATGACCAGTCTTTCCGATTAGGATTAACTGTTTTCTCTAAAATACGTTTTATTTCCCTGTTAGAAACCTCTACTTGACCACTAGTCTGTGGGTGATATGGGGTAGCTACTTTGTGGGTAATACCATATTTCTTCATCAAAAGCCTAAATGGTCGTACAAAAGTGCGACCCTCCATCACTAATTATAGCCCGTGGTGTACCAAAGCGTGCAAATATGTTATCATTCAAAAACTGGACCACAACCTTGTGGTCATTTGTTCTCCATGAAACCGCCTCAATCCACTTAGACACGTAATCTACAGCGACACGGATGTAAAAGTAACCAAAAGAATTAGGAAAAGGACCTATAAAATCAATGCCCCATACGTCAAAGACCTCAATAACTAGAATAGGGTTCAAAGGCATCATATTCCTATGGGAAATTTTTCCTAACTTCTGGCAACGCTCACACGTAACACAGTAATGGTGGGTGTCTTTAAACAACGAAGGCCAATAGAATCCATAATGCAATATCTTAGCAGCGGTTTTCTTAGTACTAAAATGACCCCCACAAGCATGATCATGACAAAAGGAAATAATACTGGACTGGTCACTCTCAGGTATACATCTCCAATCTGGTCTGGACAATACTTAAACAAATAAGGATCATCCCAAAAGAAGTGCTTAACCTCGGCTAAAAACCTAGAACGATCTTGTTTACCCCAATGTTGGGGCATTCGACCAGTAACAAGATAGTTCACTATATTCGCATACCAAGGTAATTGGGAAACAAGGAAAAGTTGTTCATCAGGGAAACTATCCCTCACAGGAGGAGAATTATCAGGGAAATCAAGAACAAGCCTAGACAAGTGGTCCGCTACTACATTTTCAGCACCCTTTTTGTCTCTAATTTCTAGAGAAAACTCTTGCAACAAAAGGATCCATCTAATCAATCTAGGTTTAGTATCCTTCTTGGACAGAAGATATTTCAAAGCAGCATGATCGGTAAAGACTATGACCTTTGAACCTAAAAGATAGGATCTAAACTTGTCTAAGGCAAAAACAATGGCTAACAATTCCTTTTCTGTGGTTGTGTAGTTTATTTGGGCATCATTCAGAGTTTTGCTAGCATAGTGAATCACATGATTGACCTAGCACGACACCAATAGTATAATCTGAAGCATCACACATGATTTCAAAGGGTAGGTTCCAGTTGGGTGCTTGGACTATGGGGGCGGTAGTGAGTAAAGTCTTAAGCTTCTCAAAAGCCTCTAAACAAGCATCATCAAAGACAAACTTAACATCTTTTGCAAGCAAATTGCAAAGAGGTCTAGAAATCAAGCTAAAATCCTTAATGAATCTACGATAAAAACCTGCATGCCCTAAGAATGACCTAATATCTCTTACGGTCTTGGGAACCTGTAAATTCTTAATAAGGTCAACTTTGGCTTTGTCTACCTCTATACCTTTAGAAGATATGATATGCCCTAAAACAATTCCTGATCGAACCATAAAATGACATTTCTCCCAATTAAGCACTAAATTCTTTTCCTTACATCTAGTCAACACTAATGTCAAATGATGCAAGCACTCATCAAACGATGCACCAAACACAGAAAAATCATCCATAAAGACCTCTAAAAACCGTTCTACCATGTCAGAAAATATACTCATCATGGAACGCTAAAAAGTAGCGGGTGCATTACACAACCCGAAAGGCATGCGTCTATACGCAAAGGTACCAAAGGGACAGGTAAAAGTAGTTTTCTCTTGGTCTTCTGGGGCAATAACAATCTGATTATAACCAGAGTAGCTATCTAACAAGCAATAATGACTATGTCCAGATAATCGTTCTAGCATTTGGTCGATGAAAGGAAGGGGAAAGTGGTCCTTCCTTGTGACCTTGTTCAATTTTCTATAGTCAATACAAACACGCCACCCCGTGGTTACTCGGGTTGGGATTAATTCATTGTTTTCATTCTGGACTACAGTGACACCTGATTTCTTGGGAACAACCTGAACAGGGATGACCCACCTACTGTCTGAAATGGGGTAGATAATACCTGCATCTAATAGCTTAAGCACCTCAGTTCGAACTACTTCTTTCATATTAGGGTTCAGTCGACGTTGCATCTCCCTAGAAGGTTTGGTGTCATCTTCTAAATGAATCTGATGCATAGAAACAACAGGAATTATACCCTTAATGTCTGCTAAGGTCCACCCTAAAGCTTCCTTGTTGTCTTGAAGCACGGTCACTAGCCTACTTTCCTGATCACTATCCAAGTATGATGCTACAATTACAGGTAAAGTTTCCGCTGAGCCTAAGAACACATATTTCAGAGTATCTGGCAATGGTTTGAGGTCCAACTTAGGGGGCTCTTCTAAAGAGGGAATTAAGGTGGAATTAGAAACTGGTAATGGTTTGAACTTAGTTTTCCATTTATTAGTATCTAACACAGGGGTAGAGTCTAACAGAGCATTCACTTGATCAATGTAGCTAACATCGTCAAAATCTAAACCAACATGGGTTAAGTAATTCTCTAGTGTATCTTCAGATAAGATGTCTGGTAATGACTCCTGAACTAATGTTTTTATCATGTTCACTTCCTCAATGCACATGTCATCTAACTCAGAGGGTTGCTTATTAATATGAAAAATATTCAGTTCAACAGTCATATTACCAAAAGACAAATTCATAATACCACTTCGACAGTTAATGATCGCATTAGATGTAGCTAAAAATGGGCGACCTAATATCACAGGTATCTGGTTTTCTGGGCCAGGAACAGGTTGGGTATCTAGGATAACAAAATCCACAGGATAAATAAACCTATTGACCTCGATAAGAACATCTTCGACAATACCACGAGGAATTTTAACCGATCTATCAGCTAACTGAAGTGTTATCTGGGTAGGTTTTATGTCACCAAGTCCTAGATGGAGGTACACATGATATGGAAGTAATTCACACTAGCTCCTAAGTCAAGTAACGCTTTCTCCACATTGCATCTACCTATGGTACAAGATATGGTAGGGGAACCTGGGTCTTTGTACTTAGGAGTTGTGTTATTTTGGATAATTGAACTCAC
Source organism: Papaver californicum (assembly GCA_023531435.1). Taxonomy (NCBI): domain Eukaryota; kingdom Viridiplantae; phylum Streptophyta; class Magnoliopsida; order Ranunculales; family Papaveraceae; genus Papaver; species Papaver californicum. The sequence continues at coordinate 2,371,461 of JAJJMC010025027.1, read as the reverse complement.
ATGACTAGCTATAAAGGCTTTTTTCTGTGCACCAAGCTCTCGCTTTCGTGTACAAAGATCCTTAAGGAACTTGGCATAAGTAGGAATATGCCTAATTGCATCTAATAAAGGAAGATTAATATTAACCTGCTTAAAAATCTCCAATATATCATTAAAGTTGGATTTCTTCCTAGTTGGCACTAGAAGTTGTGGGAATGGTGCTCTGGTCACAAAATCTTGTTCAGCGGGAACCGCATTGAACTTTTTAGAGACTTTATCAGTCTCTTCAACTATAGGCTCGGAAGGGTGAACTACAGCATGTTCACTATTGGGTGAGGTTACCTCATTGCCTACTACTCTACCACTCCTAAGGGTTTTAATTGAATTCACATGGTTAGAAGATAACTCATGAACTCTTCTAGGGTTGGGTTGTGGTTGACTAGGGAACTTGCCTTTTTCTCTTAAAAACTCACTCAAATGACTAAACTGGTTTTTTAAATCATGAATAGCCCGAGTGTTATCTTGGACTATCTTCTTATTGTCTGCTAAATCTTGGTTGACCTTTTTATGAAACTCAGCAGAGTTACATGTTAAGAAAGCGAGAGACTCTTCTAAACTCATGATCTTCTTGTCTGAAGGGTTTTGAAATTTTGCCGGTCCAGAAGAATTCTTAGTATAACCAAAACCTGGTGGACCCTGAGGGTTACTAGACTGACCTTGATTCTGTTCCTTAGACCAAGAAAAATTTGGATGGTTTCTCCAACCAGGGTTATAGCTTTCTGAATATGGATCAAACTTCTGACGGTTATCATATCTAGTGTTATTATAAAGAGCATGGGCTTGCTCTTCAACAGTCTGTCCTTCCCAAGATGGCTTGGGCTCTATTCCTCGACTAGATTGACTTAATTCTAAGGCTTCTAACCTTTTCACTATAAAGGCATATTTGGCATCTGATTCAAGACTTTCATCTACCCTATTGACATTACCTCTACTCAGAAGAGTTTTTCTAGGGGGTTCCTTACTACATTCCCATTGATGGGTCTTATCAGAAATCTCATGCAAAAATTTCATCGCCTCAGTAACATCTTTACTATCAAAACTTCCTATACAATGACTCAACTATGATGGTTGTTGGATAATCTATCCCTTCATAAAGGATTTGGACCAGTCTTTGGTCTCTAAACCATGTTGGGGACATTGTGTTATTAATTCATTGAACCTTTCCACATATGTGTACAAAGACTCTCCTTCGTGTTGCCCAAATGTGGAAATATCTTGCCTAAGTTTTGATATCTTGTGCCTAGGGAAAAATTTAGCTAAAAAGGGAGCAGTAAGTTGTTCATATGTCTCGATGGATTCAGATGGAAAACTATATACCCAAGATTTGGCCTTGTCTCTCAAGGAAAATGGAAATAACCTAAGTTTCAAAGCTTCATCAGACATGTTGTGAATTTTCAGGGTACTACATATTTCTTCAAAATCCCTAATGTGAAAGTAAGGATTTTCATTTTCTTTCCCTAAGAAGAGTGGGATCATCTGTATGGTCCCAGGTTTCAACTCATAGTTGGCTTGAGTTTCAGCCAACTTGATACATGATGGACGAGCAGTCCTAGTAGGATTCAACAAAGATTTCAAGGTTGTCATTTCTGACACAACCGGAAAAATAGGAATAACTTCCTCACTAAGAGACAAATTCTCAAAACTAAAGTTTCCAAATATAGGGCTCTCAAAAGAAGGGTTTCCTAAATTCTCACTTTCAGCGACAAAGTTTATATTCTCGTCGCTGATCAAACGGCCAATAGAATCTCTTCTCCAGGCACGCTCAATGGGCATGCAATACCTCCTAATCAGAAAATACAAAGCAAGGTCGACTCAACCAAATCAAACCTATTGATTCTAGCAAAAAAAAAGCATGATGGCTCCACTTAGATTGTTTTCTAGACCAGCTTCTATTCTTTCGAAAGGCAACTAGTTACAGTTTTAGCAAACCTCTTAAGACGATCCGAATTAGATTAAGTTGAAGAGAAACAAGATAAGCTCTAAGGAGCTTTGATAACCCTGCCTCTTTGGCAACGTTTCCCTGGGTTACAAGGCGGCGCTAATAAATTTAAAATAATCTTTTCGAACTTCGAGTAGGCTAACAAAGCAACCAATACAATCCTTTTGAATGATTTTCCAATAAGCTCGATACCCTATCGGTCTTCTTTCTAGTCAAATTTTAAGGATTAGGTTCGCGTTAGGTAACGTGTTCCTAAGGCGGGCAAGAAGGAAACAGTGATGAAATCCGAGTCCTTATCTTGTATGGCCAGTTCTTGCCCTTTACTAGAAAAGTAAGTCCGTTTTCAGTTCCTCAGCATATATGCATACGAAGGAATACAGTTTACCCACTTGCAGGGGATTCGTGGGTTGATCGAGTCTTACCTCCCGTACCAGACGGGCGATGAATTGGTTGAAGTCGACTCGGGCCACCAACTCCTGTGTCAGTGTGCGAACCCGAGGGGCCGAGACAATATCGTAATTGTCATCCTTCCATGTGCAATTTATATTTAATACTACCCTTCCATAGGGTTAAAAATAATAATAAAGTCCAAAAAGTCCAAAGTTCAAAGAGAAGTGTCCAAAAATAAAAACAAATACAGAAACAATTAAAATCCTAATACAATTTTCTAAAAATAAAATAAAATAAATCTGATTTAAGAAAAAAAAAATCTTCATCTTCTTTTTCGTTCTTTTAAGCTTTAGCTTTTAACTCCAAGTCTTTAGCTTTAGTTCCAAGACTTTGGTTCACTTTCCTTTCGATCCAAAATCCAAAACCTGCAGCAAAAAGAGAAGTACCAAAAGAAACGTAAAATAGAACAAAGTAAAATAAAAATAAATCTAACTAAACTAATTAACCTAAAAAAAATTTAAAAAAAATTCTAAAAACAAGTCCGCGTCGGCGGCGCCAAAAATTGATGTAATTTAAAAGTGGTAAATAAAGATTGGTTACTTAGACTTGTGAAGATTGATTTTAAATTTAATTTCTAAAACTAAAAGTATGAAAACTCAAATATTTTTTTTATAAAGTTGGGAGAAAAACTGAGGCTAGGATTCCACTACTTTCCAATTTCAAAGTGATTAAGTTTAATCATGCAATTATAACATTTTAATTTGATTCTAAATCATTGCAAAAATAGATTTTCAAAACAACAACTGTATAACAAAAGCATGGAGCATCTAGGACCTAAGCCGAGGCATGCACCATCTAACGGAATCACAATTGCTTAACAAAAATCTTTAAGTCAATTTTTAACCAAGGCAATTAATCATAAATAACTTGCATAAATTAATTAAATAAATTACCACATAATTGTTGGAAAAGTAGCTTCCTCCATAGCCTCAGAGATGAAGTTTAGCTCCTCATTGTAATGGAAAACCCTCAAAAATCAATGTTATAACTCAAATAATGCTTACAATGGGAATAGAAACGCTCTCAGGAATTTTGATACGCTTATAGCGTTACAATGAGTAGTTCTGTCCGTTACAGAAGAGATTAAAAGAGTATGGCAAAGAAGTACGGTTTATGTCGCTGTTGGAAAAAGAACGGCTTTTATGACACTCTGAATAACAGTTTGTCTTTTTAGTTTTTTCTTCGTGTTCTTCTTCAATGGCAGCAGCAGCAGAAAAATTCTTCGTCTGTGTGAGCTCTGCTCTCTCCCTAAGATTTTTCAATCAATCTCCAAACACCTCTATTTATACTACTAGTCACCAAAGCAACTCAAATCTCCTAAAATCTTCTCCAAATTTACGTCAATTCTTTCCCGATAAGACAGATTTTTTCTTCCTGTTTCTTTCGATTCTTTCTTTGTTTTTGGGTTCCATTCTCTTTTTAATTCTTTCCCAAACTCGTTTAGTTCCCTAATTTAGGAGATTTCCAAAGAAATCGAAAGTTTCCAAATTTCATATGTGGTTTCCTGATTTGCTGTTACGTGAAGAAAAGAAATTTTTCTTCCCACCTAAAACGTGCATTCAAAATGTTGGGTGCCTTTAACTTGGGTTCCTTTATCCAAAGAATGGGTGCCTTTATCATTTCTCCAAAAACACCTACAAAGGAATAAAAAACCATAATAAATACAAAATCGAGTACTAATAAAATATATAGTTGAGGTTAAATCAGACACACTAAAATGTGTCTATCAGCAATAAGGAAAGAAGTACTAATCACTTGATGAAGGAAAGAAGGAAAGGGGTTTGAGTTACGGTTTGATTGTTGTGTTTTGATGTATAATTAGTTGGTTGAACGTTTGTATGTTTAATATTTGTATGTTTTGAAAACATCTCAATTTGTATGTTTAAAAGATCTCATTTGATAAAAAAAAGTTCCATCATTTTCTTGATCATTTTCTTTGGTTCAGTACAATTTCAGATGAAAAAAACGATGGAACCAAAAAAGGTTCCATCATTTTCTTCGTTCAGTAAAAGTTACATATGAAGAAAAACGATGGAGCCAAAAAAGGTTACATCATTTTTTTTAGTTCAGTAAAATTACAGATGAAGAAAAACGATGGAACCAAAAAAGGTTCCATCATTTTCTTCGTTCAAAATAAATTACAGATGAAAAAAACCCGATGGAACCAAAAAAGGTTTCATCATATCAGAGATGAAAAAAAACCTGGAGCATGTGATAAAATATAAAAAACTATTTTGGTTCAAAAAATTAATAAAAGCTTGTAACTCTGACAAACTTAATCTAAAAATAAAAAAGCATGAAACTACTGTACTGTAAAATTATAAAAAAGTATAAATCGAAACATATATTAGTCTAAACAAAAACTGAAAATGAATTATAGTCGAAATGACTTCAAATCTGATGTGCAGGGCATGTCCTTCGGTTATGGGTCAAAACATGGCATCTACCACAAGTTCTCATCTTCTTATTGGGAACATCCATAAAAAATATTTTGTCCTATATAAAAATAAAAAACCTGTATTAGGAATTCTCTTCTTCTTTCTTGGATGACCTGGTTGTGGTAGAGCATCAAGACCAACAACAACAGATTTTGGAGAGACGATCAAAGGCTTTTCAACTGTAGGGACAGGATTAATTGCTCTTACATACGATTCACGGTAGAACTTTACTGTAAAGTAGAATTCGACATACTTATAAGGATCTTCTTCATTTATCATGATACAACAGATAGCGTGGGCACAAGGGAAACCGTTAATTCGCCAACGATTGCAAGAACATGTTCTTCTTTGCAAATCAACCTTTTGTGTTAATATCGAATGAACTTCAAACACATATTGCGACGACTTGGTGAAATTATATTCACGACCGTGCATCTTGTTGTCGTAGAGCTCAATTTCAAATTCTGGACATAAAGTTTCTCGCCACTTCAATAAGGTTTGCACATTCCTCACGACTTACACACATTTGATTCATAAGCTTCACTATGATTTCATCAACCATGATGGCTATAGGATTCTCTTTCTCTTCAAGGATCCAACTATTGAAACTCTCAGCTATATTCGAACACAACCTACCATAACGACGACCCGGGAAATAAACACTTTCACATTTATCAACAGGAGCTCCAATCTGATAATCTTGTAACTTCTTATACCTGTAACAACTTCTCCCAGTTCTCTGAAAATTCTGTATGTGTATTAGCATATACACATTTTTCGAACAATCCCAGCACATAATTATTATAAACCTTATTGGCCTTAGGCAAGTATGTATTGATATTGTTCTTCATATGCCAATAACACCAACCATGAGCAGAATCATGGAATACAGAAGGAATTTGATTCACCAAACCAGTACCTCGATCACTCACAAAAGTAAGATTTTTGCGCAGAGGGGAAAGGATAGATTTCAAATTCTCCAAAAACTATTTCCAATTTCGCGTCATTCTCCGATGAAACAACAGCATAAGCTAAAGGATAAATTTCTGAAACAGAATAAGAAAAAACATTTCAGTTTGTATGTTTAAAAGATCTCATTTGATAAAATAGGTTACATCATTTTCTTTGGTTCAGTAAAATTCCATATGAAAAAAAATGATGGAACCAAAAAAGGTACCATCATTTTCTTTGGTTCAGTAAAAATTCCAGATGAAAAAAAATGATGGAACAAACAAAGGTTCCATCAGTTTCTTCGTTCAGTAAAAATTCCAGATGAAAAAAAAATGAAGGAACCAAAAAAGGTTCCATCATACCAAGGATGAAAAAAGTACTGTTAAAAAAGAATGTTTAAGAAAACTTACCGTCATTACCGGTTAAACCCGTTGCTGCCATGATATGACCAAGGTATTTGCTCTTCAGATGGGATGCATCAAGGAATAATAAAGGACGACAGTAATTGAATCCACAAATACATGCACTGAAAGAGATAAACAATCTCTGAAATTTTTGAGTCCCATTTTCAACTTCCAAAACAACATGAGATCCAGGATTGGTTTCAGTCAATTTGTTGGTATACCATTTCAAATACATAAATGATTTCTCATTATCTCCCCATGTAATATTCAATGCATGCTTCTTCCCTGCATATGCATAATAACGACTAATGTCAAAGCCATATTCTCTTGTAAACTGATTCATAATATCTTTTGTCTTCTTCTTTGGATTCTGTTTAATCTCTTCAAGAATCAAGCTACTAATTAATTTCTTCGTCACATGTGGTCTGTTTACAACTCCACCACAACAAGTGTGCTTCTTATTTAACTCCTTGATAATAAAAGGACTACCTACAACACCATCAATAGAAACAGCATATATATGACATTCACATTTCTCTTCTTCCTTCTTAGCACAACATGCACTAATCCTCAACTTCTCACTCCTTGTCATCTTGAATGAATACCCAGATGCTGCATGATATTTCAACAAATCAGAACGAACTTGTTGAACACCTCCCGTAAACACCTGATTGACACCCTGAAAAATGCCTAACCAAATTGCAGACTTCAAAGGTTCTTTATTTTTATTACTTACATCATAATCAACTAAATTTGTAAGTCCTACATGATCAAAATGTATAATTCCTAAACTTCGTGGCTTCTCAAAAGATACAATTCATGAACTTCGTCGTTGTTCAAAAGGTATAACTACTGAAGTTCCTGAATTAGAACTACAACACTCATCTCTATCCCTTATGTGTAACTCAAGAGATGGAAGCTTATTAAATACAGTAAATACAGCAACCGATTGGAGATCAAAATCACAATCGATAACCTTTTGCTGATCACCAACTATATGGAAAATTTCTATAGAAAGAACAGAGAATTAACACCACCTTGAACATATACTACCCTTCAAATCAAAAAGAGATGCTTGTAGACCAATACGAAACGATAACGTATCCTCTTTATGAGATATAACCACAAGAACAGATTCCATAATCTACAAGAAAAAGTATGAAACTAAAAAAGGTTTCAGTAGTAAGAATATCAAAAACAACAACAACATATTTTTGAATAACAACATAAACAACAAGAACAGATTTGTTAATCTACATGATATAAGTATGAAACCAAAAAAGGTTTTGAGTAGTAAGAATATCAACAACAACAATAACATATTTTTTAATAAGAACATAAAAAACAACAACAGATTTGTTAATCTACAGGACAAAATTATGAAACCAAAAAAGGTTTCAGTAGTAAGAATATCAACAACAACAACAATATATTTTTGAATAACAACATAAACAACAACAACATATTTGTTAATCTATAGGATAAAAGTATGAAACCAAAAAAGGTTTCAGTAGTAGAATATCAACAACAAAAACAACAACAACATATTTTTGAATAAAAACATAAACAACAAGAACAAATTTGTTAATCTACAGGACAAAAGTATGAAACCAAAAAAGGTTTCAGTAGTAAGAATATCAACAACAATAACATCATAAAAAAATTCAATAGACTTGAATAAGAAGATCAAAAAAAAGAAATCATAAAAACAAATAGATCGGAGTTTCATAATCAACATAAACTCTAAAATTAAAATTGAATTTTGGTATCAGATGAATGAGAACAACAAAGAACTAAACTTGTATTCAAAAACTAAAACAAATGCTTCAGCAGAATAAGAATATGATCAATATAAACTCGAAAGTTAAAACACAAACAAAATCATAAAGATCAAAATTACCTGATTGTTGATTCAACTACTAGTAACTAGTGTTTTGTTCTTCGATTAAAACGAGATCTGATGAGTTTTTGTCTTCTGATGTACGATTAAACTGAAACAAAAAAGATGTTCTTCGATTAAACTATATAAAAAACAAAATCTGAAGCTGAATTTATGTCTTCTGTACTTCGATAAAACTGAAACAAAAACGAAGAGAACTAGGTTTTAGTGTTCTGTTCCTCAAATTAAACGAAGAGAGCTGCGTTTTTGTAGAAGATTGAGAAGAAGAGAAGATTTGGCTTTAGTGATTGAGAAGAAGAGAAGAAGAGAAAATTCCTGAAACACGAATCGAAAAAAAGTTCAGAAAATTTTCTTCGAAAAACAGACGAAGAGCAGAAGATGTTTTGGAAGAGAAGAAGAGAATATGAGAGGAAATTTTGTTTCCTTTTAAAACGGTTATTATATATATGGAAGGATACTTTTGGAAATTTAAAAAAAGATATTAAAAACTAAAATTAACACTTATTAAAAGAAATGGGGTTTTTGAATTTATTTTTTTCCAAATGGTTTTTATTTTTAACAAAACATATGGGAGGAGTTTTTGTATAGTAGGTAAGCTCACCTTGGTTATTTGTCACTAGTTTTGATTAATTAAACAGGCCATGGGTTATAAGCCCAAAGGTGTCACTATCCAACTACATAAAACCCAACAAAACAAATTTAACACAAAAAACCCATTATAAACCAACTGTCCATATTACCCTTGCTTATTATTCAGCCCAACTTCAGAAACTATTCACGCCCATCACGCCCATTTCACCTTAACCTTACAGAATTTTTTTCCCCTTCACCTTACGGAATTTTTTCCTCGTCTTCATCTTCATCATCAGTAGCTTCATCATCCTCGTCTTCATCTTCATCATTAGTAGCTTCATCATCCTCGTCTTCATCTCCATCATCATAGCTTCATCATCCTCGTCTCATCTTCATCATCCTCGTCTTCATCTTCATCATCAATAACTTCATCATCCTCATCTGCATCATCAACAACTAGAATCAGAATCAATCCAATTTCAAAATATTGACGAAACGGTTGTTCATTATCATCAGTAACATTTTCAACCTAAAATAAAAACAAAATCATAGATCAAAATCAAAAATGGTTTCATCATCTGTTAGGTTTAGGTTTCATCTGTTTCGAAATCAATCTTTCATACTTAGGTTCAAAGATAGAAAGTTTCAATTCCATTTGTTTTCACCCTTATTTATTTATGATTCAATTATGTTCAGTTTTTTTGGTTTCATCGTTTTTTTTCGTTCAATAAATTTCAGATGAAAAAAAACGATGAAACCTTTTGGGGTTTCATAGTTTTTCTTTTTTCATTAAATAAAAAAAAATAGATGAAAAAAACACTACGAAACCGAATAAGGTTTCATCCATTTCAATTACATTTTTATGAAGAAAAAATGTCTCAGCCTATAAAAAAAGAATGAAACCGAATAAGGTTTCATCCATTTCAATTACATTTTTCTGAAGAAAAAATGTCTCGGCATATAAAAAAACAATGAAACCGAATAAGGTTTCATCTGGTTAAAATACATTTTTCTGTAGAAAAAATGTCTCATCATATAAAAAAACAATGAAACTTAATAAGGTTTCATACACATCAATTACATTTTTCTGTAAAAAAAATAGGTTTCACTGATTTTCAACTAAAAATAGGTTCCATCGTTTTTTTTTTTGTTCAAATAAATTTACAGATGAAAAAAAACAATGAAACCAAAAAAGGTTTCATCTGTTTAAATACATTTTTTTGTAGAAAAAATTTCTCATCATATAAAAAAACAATGAAACCGAATAAGGTTTCATACACATCAATTACATTTTTCTGTAAAAAAATAGGTTTCACGAATTTTCAACTAAAAAAATAGGTTCCATAATATTTTTTGGTTCAAATAAAATTACAGATAAAAAAAAAACAACGAAACCAAAAAAGGTTTCATCTGTTTAAATTACATTTTCTGTAAAAAAATGTCTCAGCATATAAAAAAACAATGAAACCGAATAAGGTTTCATATATATCAATTACATTTTTCTATAAAAAAAAAGGTTTCACTGATTTTCAACTAAAAAATAGGTTCCATCATTCTTTTTGGTTCATAAAAAATTACAGATGAAAAAAAACTATGAAACCGAAAAAGGTTTCATAGTTTTTCTGACGTTTCACCAACAAAAAACCCTAATTTCGACAATGATGATATATCATTATATTTTGTTGATGATTTTCGGCGATGACGATCTGGAGGTGTTGGTGATGTTTGTAGAGGATAGAAGGAGGAAGAAGAGGTGTTTTTGTTGGTGGATTTGGACATATAGTGGTGGAGGAGAAACAATAACGACGAGGAAGCGATGTGAAAGGAGGAGGTGTTGTTGGTGAAGGATTCGAAGGTGTTGTTGTGGCGGAGGAGGTGTTGTTGTTGCTGGTGATGGTGGCGGAGGAGGTATTGTTGCTGCTGGTGATGGTGGTGGAGAGGAGAAGAAGAAGAAGAGAGGTGTTGGTGAAGGATACGAAGGTGTTGTTGTGGCGGAGAAGGTACTGTCGCTGCTGGTGATGGCGTCGCTGCTGGTGATGGTGGCGGAGGAAGTATTGTTGTTGTTGGTGATGATGGTGGGGAGATGAAGAAGAAGAAGGAGAAAATTAACATACCTAGGTTATATATGGAAGGGCATCTCGGGTACATTGAAAATAATTAAAATCTAAATTTAATTAGTATTAAGTGAAATGGGGTTTTTATCTCATTTTTAATGAAAATGGTTTTTCTTTATAAAAATAATATGGAAGGGTTTTATGCATGATAAATTTGTTCACCTTGATTTTTTATACCAAGTTTTGTTAATTAAACCCAAAACATAAAATTAGGGCATCAATTAGGCTATCACAAGCCCAGTTTGGTTCACAATATGTATGTTATAGATGTCACTGTTAGTTTTGATTTTCAAAATCTAAACCATTTATCAACCACTTATCTCTTTCCCCGTCTCTCTCTAAAACTTTAATCTCTATTCTCCTTTGTTCCCCTCCATCTCTCCCAGCTTTGTTCTTCACAAAAGTCTGTTTCTTCTAAAAAAAGCCATTGTATCTGTAAATCTCATAAATAAAGAATCTAAACCCCTTCTTTTCAGAAGTAGCTGTAAACTTTTAAAACCTCTTTATATGAATCTTGAACAGAGAAACAAAACCCTAAACTTTTAGAAGGAAAAAATAACAAAAAAATCGATCCCTCTCACCGATCCATCCCAATCAAAAAATCAAGAACACCCCAATCAAAAATCGATTCCACTCAACAAGACCGATCCATCCCTCTCTAAACCCTAACTCCAAATAAACAGAACATCCAGTTGAAGTAATAGGCCGAATCCGTGATTATCCTGAGCAAAAGGAAAAAACCATCTCAGGACTACATGTTTCATCATATCACAGTAATATCCGTGTGAGTACTGAAATTGGGTACAAAGATTTCACTTTTGATGGTGTTTCTGTTTCAGAATAAGAAGATATCGATGGCTTTTACAAGAAATTTGTTGAATCAAGAATTAATGGTGTAAAAACAGGTGCTAAATGTACTATAATGACTTATGGACCAACTAGTTCAGGTAAATCTTATCGTGTCATCTTTAAGCTAATGATTCTGAAAAATAAAAAACAAAACTGTTACATTATATTCGCTCGACCACTTTTTGTCCTAAGAGCAACCCCAACGGACGAGGGGACCAAAGAGTAAATTACATTTACTCTTTGGTCGCCCAAATTCAAGAGCAACAGGTGATTATATTTGGGTTTGAGGCGAGTATATGTACAGTACCAGAGAAGTTTTACTCAGAAACATATATATAGGCGCACGCTCTTGTAAATGGGCGTTAACAAAAAACGCTTCGTTAAGAAAGCGTTTCAAAACACGGACGTTTGGTTAGAGAAGCGTTTGATGAGACGCTTGGGCAGAGAAGCGTATGATTTAACGCTTACTTAAGAGAACGCTGGTATGCAGAAACGCAAGCTAGAGGAGCGTCTCACCAAACGTCCAGTTAGGAAGACGTTTCAAAACCAACGTTCAACTAGGAAGACGCCTAGTCCAGGCGCTCACCCAAGACGACGCCTAGTCAGGCAGCTGCTCCAGATAGACGTCCAGTTTCCAAATGCTGCTCCAGATAGACGTCCCAATTGGACGCTCCTCCAGCTAGGCGTTGCAACAAAACGTCCCTCTACAAGAGCGTTTTTGTTACCGTTGTAATGTATAACGTTGTAAAATGTAACCGTTGAACGGATATTAAATCCTTAATGTATATAAACGAGTTGACGTAGTATGTTTCATCTCCACAACAATATTTCATAATTCAGTTACAACAAATAAAGAAATTTCTAAGGTTTTCAAATTTTTGTTCATTCCAATTTGTTTGTAATCACTTTCATTAATGGGTCCAAAACCAAGAGGTCCAAATTTTAATGTTAATGAAGATATAACCATGTGTAGGATTCATTTATCAATATCTCAAGATTGTAGTGTTGGTACCGATTAATCAGAAGACAAATTATGGTCTCGCATCAAAGCTGGAATGAAAGAAGCTATACCTTCAATGGCTGATCGGAGTTGGACCTCTATTCAGAAACGCTTTCAGGGAATAAGTAAAGAGGTGGCTCTGTACTCTGCAAAGGAGGCAGAAATGGAACGTGAACACCATACTGGATGGGGCCCAGAAACAAAGGTCTGTGAAGACTTAAATTTTATGCACTGCCTTTTTAAAGTTTTGAATTGTATATGATGCACTAACTATTTTTCTGAACAACAATAAACAGAGTGTAGAAGTAAGGAGGCTATTCAAGGAAGCTAATGGTGGGAAACCATTTAAGCACGAAGAGTGCTACGCAATTATGTTAGAAAACATCAAATATTCAAGACGATCAACACAAGTTTTCGATTCATCACAAGCCGAAAAAGATTCAGATACCGATGATGATACTCGAAATAGACCTTCGCCAAGCCAAGGCCAATAGAGTGGATACGAAGAAATAGGAGATATACCTAACACGTAACCCCGTCCAATGGGGAAAAAAGAGGCTAAATGTTTGAAGCTAACAGGGAAAGCAAAATCCAGTGCCCAAACCGATGCCTTGGACACAATTATTAACAACCAAAAAAACTTCAACAACAATTATATGGAAAATGCTAAAAGGAAGAATGATCAGAGAGAAGCCGAGTTTGCAGCAAAAGAGGAGTATCGTATTATGATGACGGACGTCTCCCATTTGGATGCCGCAACCGAAGAGTGGATTAAAATTAGGAAGCAAGAAATTTTTACAGAAAATAAGAGAATCTCGTCTTGGTTAAACCATATAAAACTTCGAGTGTAATTTTTCCGAACTATTAATGAAAATACTAACTTTTGAGTCCTTAAATTGATTGTCACTTAGAGCAACTAGAACAGAACATATCTTTACATTAACATATCTCATTTTCACATGAGTAGTGGTTGCACTTAGCACGTGCAAGATGGTTGTTGTAAGTTGACAAGTCAATGCAAGGAATTGACAATACCCAGACCACATTTCAATGTAAAAATCAGTTTTCAACATTGTCAGAGATATTATAAAAAGTAAGTTGACAAGGCAATGACAGGAATTAAACTAAACATTCATATTAAGATTAAAAGTAATACAAAGGTTCAACACTTAGGACGTGCAACATTCCTTTAAACCACTAAGTGCCCCTAGTGGCCGAGTGGTATCTCGGGAGGGTTTACAAGAGATATACCCACAAAACCTAGCCGCATGGTTTACTAATTTTTCGTACTTCACCGAAATCCAACCATAAATGTTCGATCAAGTCATTTCGTAATTGAATATGCGTTTCTTTGCTATGTACTGCAACTCGGCGTTGGTGAGTTGACATCCTCGACAGTTTTGCAGTTTGTTGACGGGATATATTAACAGGTGCGTGGTAGCGCCCTTGATCATATTCATGTGGCCAATCACCGGGTTGACGTTCATCCTCCACAATCATATTATAGAGAATAATAACCGTTTTCATTATATATGCTAGTGCGTCCATATTCCACATTCTAGAGCAAATTGGTTTTGCAGTACCCCAAATCCTCGCTCAACATCTTTTCGGCAGCCCTCTTGCATAGTTGAGAATTTGCGTTTCTTTGCCGAATCTGGATGCTTGATCGACATAATAATGGTTACTATCTCTGGGTATATCCCATCACCGAGATAGTACCCCATATCATATTGGTTCCCATTAACCTCGAAGTTCACAGGTGGTGTTTTACCTCTGATTAGGTTCTTAAAAATATAAGAACGGTTCATTACATTGATATCGTTGTTGGAACCAGGCATACCAAAAAAAGCATGCCAAAACCAAAGATCTTGTGAAACCACTGCCTCCAATACAATACTTTCATCGCCTTTGTAGGCAGTAGAGGCACCAGATTCGGCTGATAGACATCTATTCCATTTCCAATGCATACAATCCACACTTCCTAGCATCCCAGGAAATCCCCTAGCTTTGTTCTAGTTAAGCAACAGTTCTACATCCGCAGTAGTTGGGTTGCGCAAAAACCGTTCCTCATATAAATGCAGTATCGTCAAACAAAATCGTTGTGTTGCCTCAAGAACCGTGGTTTCTCCGATGCGTAAGTACTCATCTATTGCATCCGCCGCAGATCCATAAGCCAGCATTCGAATTGCAGCCGTAATTTTCACGTGTGGGGTTAATCCTAGGCGCCCGGCCGCATCCCGTTTTTGAACGAAATAAGGATTAACTGCTACTATATCCCGTAAGATACGGTTGAACAATTGTCTTCTCATACGAAATCTTCTACGAAAAATATTGGGAGGAAAAGTCGGGTTTCTTGAAAACTAATCTGTCCGTAGTTGTCTAGCTCCATCCTCACGATTTCTTTGTATTTCGATCCGAGTACGTGGCCAGTCAATGTATGAAGCGACCAAGCCTAGATTTAGTGCTTTGTTATTTTGGTTAATCGGAAATACTTCTTCGTCTGATGAGGAAGTGGTGTTATTACTATCATCATTAGATGTGAAGATAGGGTTAACTGATTAGGAGGAATATAAGAAGAGGAATTAGAAGCAGCATAAAACATGTTGCAGTTTTGATAACCTGCCATTGAAAGGGGAAGGAAGTATGTTTTTGGGAGGTTGCTAGTTTTGTGTTGTTTAGATGTTCTGGGTTGGTTTGTAGTTGTTGATGTGGTTTCAATGGAGAATGATGTGTTCTTTTTATAGTTATCTTTAAGATAACAACGAAAAAATAAAGCAAATACAAGCCCAACAAACTTAGACAAGAGCTATAAAGAAGAAACAGACAAATAATTTCGAATGAGAAAATCAAGAGATAAGAAGTTTCAGCTGATTAGACAATACAACGCAGAGTTAAGGGTCAAATTAAAGCATACATAAACAACAGCTATAAAGAAGAAACAGACAAATAATTTCGAATGAGAAAATCAAGAGATAAGAAGTTTCAGCTGATTAGACAATACAACGCAGAGCTAAGGGTCAAATTAAAGCATACATAAACAACAGCTATAAAGAAGAAACAGACAAATAATTTCGAATGAGAAAATCAAGAGATAAGAAGTTTCAGTTGATTAGACAATACAACACATAGATAAGGGTCAAATTAAAGGAAACCTTGACAATAGCTGTAAAGAAAAAACAGACAAATAATTTCGATTGAGAAAATCAAGAGATAACAAGTTTTAGTTGCTTTCTCCGATACAACTCATACACAAGGGATAAAAACAAGAAACTGAAAATTACCTATAAAGCAAAAAATACAGAGCTAAGAAGTGTCGGTGGAGGAGAAAATACATGCAGTAAAATCCAAACTAAAACAAAGCCAAAAATACTAAAGATAAGAAAACGACAAATTTAGTAAAAACAAAACGGTGACATATGCATGACATAGGTAAACCCAAATTTTGTTTTTCTCTATTTATTATTCTTTTGTTTTTGTTCTTCACTTCATGAATTTAACTCCAACCATGTCAACATTTCCTTCATCTGAAGGTTTGGCTTGTCGGACGACGTGCACGGCGTTCTTCACTACTGGGTAGAAAAATCAACACAAAAGGATTGAATTGTTCCATTACCCTTAAGATCTCGAAATGAGGTTTGTATCGGAAATCATGTTGTTTCCATCTAGTCCATTCCTACAGTGATCTGTCAACAACTTCATCATCTGTTCCATTCCTAAGACGAAATTCATTGACCTTAGCAGTTAAAGAAGAAAATTCAAGGACTTCCTTTGTTATTTGCACATATCGACAAAAAAGGCCTGCTCTGTTCCTGTTGTTGGGATTACCGGTTTCATTACAAAAGTTTGCATGTGTATGTTCCAACCATTGCATGCTCATACAACCATTCATCCGAAGTTCATGCCCCCTTGATGGATAATGCAATACTATGTTTCGACATATGGACCTCTAGTGTAAAATTATCTGCATTTAACCGAAAATTTTCGTAACCCGCAAATAAATGAAAACCCAGAATTACAAATTTGATCTTAAATGTTACTGAGATGGATTTGGAATGAGAATGATAATGAGAATGATACATATAAGCTAATGTATTTATAGGACTCCATGTAAGGGTATTTGGCCGTTGTTCAACGGTAACATTCCATAACGGTAACAAAACGGTAACATATAGGTTGGATCTTTTTTTTTAAACCAAATCAAAGAGTCTGTACGGCCACAAAGAAAACACATAATTGAAAACGAAAACAGATAAAGTCAAATGTATTTTGAAAATGTAAAACAAAAAAGTCCAAAAAATAGTGTAAATTGGAATGACTACACAATAATGGAATAACACTATTCAGTAGTTTAGTCCCCACGAGAAGAGCGAGGTGGCATAAACGGAGGAATACTTGACGAAGTTCCCTGACCCCACGTGTTCCACATTTACGTTGGGAGAGTTGCCGGAAAATTACCAACCCCTAAGTGTGGAGATTGAGAATGAGCACGGGCAAGTTGTAGGTGCAAATTAGTGTTTTCATTCTTATAATTGCGTAAATCCTCCATCCTTTCCCTCGACTGGGCCAAATGAAACTTACGGAATTCTTCGGTAAAATCGGCATATTCTTGCGCAAAATTATAAGCTTCGGCCTTTATATGAAAAAAAAAGGTCAGTTTCTCAAAAAATTTCTTTAAAAATATATTTTCGTTTAAATTTTAAATATACTTACATATGTCCAATTATCTTGAGGCGGAATGGCAACATGTTCAGCGGGTTGGTCGAGGGTTTCTGTAACAAGCCCCCCTAAACAGTCGTATGTTTCCACCTCCCAATTGACTTGGGTTTTAAATTTGTTGGAGTTTGTAACATTTCACAGTACTCCAAACAGGCATCATAAGTAACCCGATCTTGGAGGTAGTCATTTATTGGTATGCCACTCGATTCCTTCATCTTGGTAGCCTCGGCTTCAGTGATGTTGCTCACACAACTTGGGGGGTTGCGCGGAATTCTCCATCCACCATAGATTTGATGCCATAACCGGTCTCCAAGGTACACGTTATGCTGTAAAATTTAATTATTATCAGTCATGTACCAGAAAAATTAAAAAGAATATTAATAAATATGACTATTTGAACTAGAAAGTGTCAAGTCACAGTACCAACCCAAGTAAATACGGTGCGGGTATTTGATACCGCCATAGCTATGCGGATAGTCTCATTAATATGGCGTGCCGCAATTTTAACCCACGGTCTCCATGTCACAACATCCATTGTCAATTCATTCAAAAGTTTCCTTGCACCCTTAATATCATTACTCTTCCTTCGCGTACTCTTCCACCGCGAACATGTTGGCCAAGGACATTCGCTCTCATCAGGGATGTTGTGAGGTTGAAGTATGCCCAGATATTCATACCCCCAAAACTTGAATTTGATTAAAACAAAGTTAATAATTTACCCCGAAATACCTAGTTATATGAAATTTCAAGGAAATAAAATTACCTCCAATATTTGACAAGACCCAGTTAGTGACTTTTGGCCCCTCCCCGCTGCACCAAGTGCGGAATAAAGTCTTGACATACCAGCACTACCCCAGTCAAAAGTTCTAACTTTATTTGTATCCTCAAAAGCGGTTAACCATCCAGCATCGATATAGTTCTTAGCATTGGAAAAGAAGAACTGTCCCAGAACATACATCCAAAATGATCGCGCCACTCTCTCAGCAAGTACATTATCCTGTTGCGCCTCAAGCAACTTTGCCACTGTAAAGTATGTGCCCAAAAAGGCCACAGTAATGGCATCTAAAATCCACTGCGCTGGGATACCTTCTCTCCGACAAACTTCATGGGTCTTTTAAATCTGGGAAAATATGGTCACGGACATGTTGAAAGGTATACTTATCCGGGTCATATGGAGGCGCCTCGCGATACCAATACTGATTCCGGTCAACATCACCCAGTCTACAGGTGTAAAACCCATTTCACCAAATGAGAAGTGAAAGGTGTTCGTTGCGTCCCAGAAACGCTCGACGATATAATCAATCAACGCATGTGACGAGTCACCAACATCCATTGACAAAAACCGGTCCCATCCTGCCCTTTCAATAATAAATTTTGCTCTTTCGCAGCTTTTGGTTATAACTTTATAGGCTTGTAGGACCGATTTCAGAGACCCACGATGCATATATTTGGTTTTTGGGTCGGCTCTCGAACTCATATTGCTGGAAGCGTGACCTTCATCGTCTTCCACCATACTATAATTTGTTAAACCAATATCATCATTCACTCCTTCGGCAGTGCTGCCATCTGGTACATCCTACGTTGTTTGGGCTTTCTTGTTCTTTTTTTCCGACCAACGAATCGGGAAGCGGTATTTCTCAACATATATACAAAATCAATTTTTTCCAAACACAATAGACCAAAAATATAACTCCACATTTATCCATAAATCAACAACAATACATATTACAGTTCAAACAAAGCTATAGACACACAATACATATTACAGAGACATACTTAGAAATTGGCATAAAACACACAAATTTCACATTCGGATGGATAAGTTTACCAATTTCAGAATATCAAAGAATTTCGAGACGACTCAATGTCTAAAATGTATCTAGAAAATTAGTTGTTCGGGCAATAATCAGGTTGCGCTATATAGTGTACTGTTCAGCTCAATGTGTGAAACATTGTATGTGTTCGAATCAGGAATTACTCAAGCAGACAATAATGATGAAAAATTTAATCAAAAATGGATATAGTGCAAAAAGATGACTGTTTTAAGCAATTTGTAAAAATCATAAACCCAAGAAATGATCTCCTTTTGCCATACATAGGTATAAATTCGGTACAATAATAAAGAGGTTGTCATACATAACATCTTAACTTCCCGGGTAAAAATAATTTTAATCATGTAAATGTTCATGGCACAATGGTGTTCTAATTTTAATTATGTACAGCCGCTTAAAAGCTAAAACAATCTTTAAACAACGAATAATGGCGAAACATCATTGCACCGTGAAAAAGTGGCGAAACCCTAACTATGCATTTAAACAACGAATAAAAGCTAAAACAAGGAATAAAATGACTGAGATAAAGAAATTATTACCGTGTTTTAAACCAAAATCTTCTCCACAGTTGATTTCCTCTAGCCGCCGTCGTCTGTTGAGGGGAGCGTTTTTGAGATGGTAGAGGCGAAGCAAATGGGAGATCGTTAAATACAGAAGAAACCCTAGGAAACACGGACGGACGCTCACTTGGATGCACTGGACGCTCACCTAGGAAACACGGACGCTCTCCCGGTTGGACGTGTAAACCAAAACGCCCTTCCAGTTGGACGTCAATACCAAAACGCTCTCCCAGTTGGACGTCCATTGGGCGCTCTTTCTTTAGGGCGTCCGTGAAACGCTACTTTGGGTGGACGTTCTGTGAGTGGACGCTATTCTAGATGGACTTCTGGCATTGAGGCGTTTACTAGGAACAACGTTTATCACTAAACGTCCATGCAGTACAATGCACAATTTGTAAACGTTCACCCAATACAACGCTGGTACAATAGACGCTTATTAGTGTCGACGTTAAACATACGTCCACCCACAGTAGCGTAACAATATGCAAACGCTCATGTATAGTTGTGTCTGCTTCCAGAATATGAAACGCTCACATGGAGGGGCGTCCGACAAGATACGTCTTCATAGAGGAACGTCCGTGTCAACTCACGTTCTTCTATAACAGCGTTTTATAACAGACATCATTTTAGTTGGACGTGCGATCATATTTATTCCATAAACCGTTGTACAAAAAAAGAAAAAAGACCAAATTTTTTTAGTTTTTACTCTTTGGTATACTCGCGTTGTTGGAGTTGCCCTAAGGTATTAGCATACATACAATATTACTATGGATTAGTATATGACATAAGGTGGTATCTATCTATAACAAATTTACAAGAGCACATGAGCGACGACTAAAGATGAAGTTTATTACTTCTGCTACTCTTTCAATCAGGCCCGACTATGGCTATTTATAGTTCTTGAGAAAAACTCAAGTTGTAACAAGAAATGACATATGGCAGCCTACATGGCAATATGTGAAGATAGATATAATATTTATCTTATGGATAAAAATCTTTGACTGGTGTCAAAGAAGTATGCTTCAAGTGATGTACGATTCCAATTCTAGAATGCGGACTAAGTTTATCTCATTATGTGGGTCAGCCATAATTAAACTGATATTATAACACTCCCTTATATGATCCACTATTCCAAGAACGTTGCCTTCTTAAAATTTCGTCGCTTAAATCCTATGGAACAAAATCCAGACGAAGTGAAAGAGTACTGTAAAATCCGTTGCCTTATCAAAACTTTGGCAGAAAAATTTGGTAGGGTAAAAACTGGTTAAAGGAAAAGGAATGCAATAATTGAAACCTTAATGTGATGATGTCATCAAGAATTCTCTCCTTTAAAGCTGCATCAGGAAAACCATTTGGAAAAAAAAACTTGATTTCATAAAGAGGTTGGTCACCGTTAAAAATATTCTCCTTTGTTAAAATTATACCAGGAAAACCGATTGGAAAAAACCTGAACAACTGAAACTCAGAAATGAGGGTGGCCACTTCCATAAATTTTCTTCTTTGTCAAAACTGCACCAGGAAAACCACTTGGGAGAAAACCTGAGCGCATGTGCCAGGAAAATCACTTGGGACAAAACCTGAATGCGAAAAGGTCATGATAATGTCGACGTTGATCCTCAAGTTTCCTCGTTAAAAACCTCGTCAGAAAAACCACGTGGGACAAAACCTGACCCCGGGGAAAAGAGTACAACGGACATCGACGGATGATGGTGATGGACATGCATATGCAGCCTCGTTTAAACCTTGACAAGCAAAACCCCTCGGGAAAAAACCTTGATGAAGGAAAAAGAGTACAACGCATTTAAGTCCATCCGAAGATTCTACGAGTTTACTCCCCCTGAAGTATAACTTTCTTATAGCGGTTGGTGATGTAAACATTATACGGTTTTCATAAAAATGTTTTATTATTCCCAGTATGTGGAGGATTTACTGCCAGGTCTTGCACCTGGTGTGCCATTAATATTTTATACCTCACATTTGAATCCTCCATCCATACACCAATTTCACTTTGCCGCTTTAACTTCAGGCATAACAATGAAAGGTTCGTGTAAACTCACTTTTATTGTAGAATCAGTTTTAGTCTTTCAAAGTGTATCATGTAAAACAAAAAGTCAGAACAACAAGATAATGCATGAATTATATTCGTATATGGTACTTCTGGACCATAAAGTATAACTTCTACGTACGTAATATATAGATCGATCACATTCCACCTTAAGGGAACACATAATGATGGTGCTAATTTAGTAGCACAACAAGTATCATGAGTATAAATAATTGGATACCCTAGTCTATACAAACAAGGTTTATATGCTAACATGTTCTCGAACTTCAAGTCGAGCAAATATTTAAATTTCACCGAGACCTCATAATTTATTTCAAGCATGGATTTTAGCGCTATTAAGGGCTCTTCAATAAGGCAAAGATGATATCATTAATTCATCCGGATTTTAATCTTATACCAAGAACATAAAACACATACAAGGATTGTTCACAAATTCTTACATATGGTAATTATGACTTAATTTCAAGCCTGATGTAATTCACTAGGTCAGGTGGATGCCTGATTTAAAATCTCGAATCCTTCAGGGATCCATATGTAATCACCAATCACTTGTCATATCTAGATGCATTCTGAGTCATTCAGGGACTACCACGCTAAAGTGCATCAACATTAGGAGAATACTTTAGTTTTACAGAACCAATCCTGGGGTTCAGCAGGAAACCCTTAAGTCGTACTTAAAGCGATTACATACTCTCTCTGCGCTTTATCTCAAACACTAACCTGTAACATTCAGGCTTCACAATTTTACAGTGTGAGTCAGATCCGAACTTTTACGCTTTTCCGAGAGATTCCAATCTCTACCTTAGTTTGAGAGGATTGGATGATATGCCTACCAATCACGATGTCGATGTTCCTCTGCAGAGGGGCACATAACCACCATTGTAAATAAATAATCGACAATCATATAGATCTAACACATTTCTCTAGTGCATGCACTTTCAATAAAATTTTCACAGACTGGTACCAGCGCTACTTCATGGGCCTTATCATCTCCTCATCTTTAATAAGGAGGTACAAACTTAGAAAATGTGGATCATATTCCGATAGTCTCCACGAGCACTATCTGTAGTCTCTTCAAGATCACTACATATTATAAAGGTGATTGGAATCCATTTTATGAGGCATAAATCGTTCACACTTCAAGTGTATCTTAACTAACTACTTGGTCACTGCGAGATGTATGTTTTAACCTGCTGAGATAACCTCTCGTGTCTGCATCCTCAAGCAAGTGACAAACAACATTTTGCCAAGAGCTACTGCAGTTATATGCTTAAATCAAAATTAATCACCAACACCTCAATTACACCTAATATATTGGTGTGAGAAAAACAAATGAGATGTTTCACGCCAATTCTAGTGGCAGCCAAACTTTCTCTGATCAGGATAAAAACTTAATCAAATAACCAATTTAGGACATTGACTACAACAACCTTTTTGGTGGTGTCTGTCATCTCCCTGATAACAAGAGAGAAACCTTAAGTTTGTCGACATAACATCTGCCATCTTCTGGTGGCAGTATTTCTCCCCCTGGCTAAGGCGGGAAAAACCTTTCAGGTTATCAACATAATTTACACCAGCCTCTTGTGGTGATTTTTCTCCCCCTGATTAAAGTAGGAGAACCTTAAAGGTTATCAACCTCACTCACGCCAAATTCTGGTGTCTGATTGTCATGCCAACTTCTGGTGGCAATTTAACTTTCCCGATCAAGGCAAAAACATTACCATCTCATTTTTGGAAACTTCTGGTTCCCTAATTTTGTCTGATTTTCAAGGACAATTATGCTCATGATGGTTTTGGGGTTTTAATTAAACCACACAATGGATATCCCAAAAACAACTGCAAGCTCGACAAAAGATGAGACACTTCACGTCGTTCCTTGTAACGTCTTACTTACTTCCCCTAACGGCAGGAATACAATCTTATCTGTATTAAGACATTACCAGTTCAGGGTTTTAAATGTCTTATGATGAATCAAAACCAAAAATATATATATAGTTAGGTGTCTCCATGGATCAAACACGTAAATATGAAATGTAAGGTTGCTTTCCAAAATAATATTGATGGTAAACAGTTGGTCGAGCAATCATCTAAAGATGCTTGAACAAAGAACTCAACTATACCGTGTTGAGTGTGCATATGTGTTTTGTGTGCTCGATATAATATCCATTGAAGGTTAAGCATCGAAAGCCTTTACATTTACCATCAAGAAAAAATGGACTTAATTGTAGAGCCCACAAAATGGGTATGCAACCAAGCAATTTGCATAAATAGTTTGGCAAATACAATATTACGTGTTAATAAAAGATAAACAAAAGACCATCCAGTGAATGCGTCTATCAATACCTGAAAGTATTGAAAATTGTCCATAGTGTAAGGTGAATAAGCCATACAAATTCCACCATAAATCCTCTGAAGGAATGTTTGTGATTCAGTGAGTTGCCAAATTGCTTTCTGTTAATGCTAGATAGTTTAACAACCAAATGTCTCAGGGAACAAATAACACAACTTACACCCTTATCCGACAGAAACTTCAGGTTTTGTAAAGGATGTTCATGAGCATTTTGTTTCGTTCTACCCACCTTGGTAGAACCTAGGTGTCGAAGTCGACCATGCCTAAGCATGAATAACTCAAGGTCATTAAACTTCTGGCTAATGATATCATGAGAATTGAATGTTCGAATTCTCGTATGGCATACCCCATAAGAGAAAGCTTTTAAGGTTCTTTACGACGTGCTTTTGGTACATAACATATGAAGTAATAAAAACTTCATAAAAATGCTCATTTTTCATTTCAAGCTGGTAGTTACGCCGAATATTTTCAAAAATCAACAGATTCTTCTGGAATCGAGAATAATATAATGCACAAATAGTACTAATCATCTTACCACCAGGTAAAATGATACACGCTCTTTTGGAGCTGTCTATCGTTTTCTTCGAATCCGAAATGATATTTCACACTTCCCAAAACCTTTACAAGGTTATAAAATGGTTTAAAAATTTATGTTTTTGTTCCGCTGTCTTTGAGACAAATATCTTTATCGTCTATTTAGTACTGGATAGATTACTTCTGGAATCCATATCCTAATTGACGAGGGAAAACAATAAATCTATTAACAAAAGCATTTAACAACCATGAGCTACTTCAGAAACCCAAAAGGACATGGTTTATTTCTGGAATCCAACTATTTTCGTAGAACACTTATGTAGTCTATTTTTACGGATTACTGCTGGAACCTATAATATTTGGATTACCATAGGAACTTACAAATTCTATGGCGGACCGCTCCAGGGGTCGACAACATTTCATGGATTGCTTCAGGAATCCATTATTAAAAACACAAGTAATCAAAGAAAAATTTAAAGTAAAAGGGTACATAAAGATACACATTTATGGTACAAAATAATATCAATAAATCTCAATTTTCTTCACTATTAGGGTCAACGAAATATCATTTTACAATTGTGCGCACGAACATATTCTTTATAGTAAAAATTGCCTCAATATCAGTGACAGGGTACTTCATGAATCACTGATATAGACCGGCTAGCAGTTCGTTACAGGTCACTTCTGGACCGATCAGCTAGCGGAGCGTGCATTTTGAGTCCACATGATGCTACATAATATTCCATCTTCTGGTGGAATGGTTTCTAATTTTTCGGAGATTATTAAAGTCGAGAAAAATCAAATTTACGCTATCCTTCAGGGATACGACAATTTCTCGTTTAATTTGTCGGTATTAAAAACCGTGAGTACCATAATAAGAAAATAAAACAAAAATTATAAATAAAATTTGTGGAGTTACGGTTCTCATCTTCCCCATACTTATTAAGAAATACTTGATATATATATACGCCTTAAATAGTATAAGGTTTAATTTCCTATTCAAATTGAAACCATATCCTGTTATGATGTCCTGTTCATAACAAGAATAATTAGGTAAGTCAAGGCTAAATTCATATTTATGGAAATAAAGTCAAAAAAATTAGAGAAGAAAAATCATAATCTCCGTGGATGGATAACGACGTTTTCCACCGGTCGATTAAACGAATCGACCGGAATAATAGCTTAACTATCACGAACATTACATTACGTGTTAATAACGTGTTATATTTTATTATACTCGCTCGACCATTTTCTGTCTTAAGGTATTAACATACATACAATATTACTATGGAGTAGTATATGACATAAGGTGGTATCTATCGATAACAAATTTACAAGAGCAAATGAGCGACGACTAAAGATGAAGTTCATTACTTCTGCTACTCTTACAATCAGGCCGACTATGGCTATTTACAGTTCTTGAGAAGAACTCAATTTGTAACAAGAAATGACATATGGCAGCCTACATGGCAATATACAATTGAAGATAGATGTAATATTTATCTTATGGATAAACATCTTTGATACCTTCAAGTGATGTATGATTCCAATTCTAGAAGATGCGGATTAAGTTTATCTCGCTATGTGGGTCAGCCACAATTAAACTGATATTATAAATTTATGACAAAAACTCTTTTCTAAAAGAGTTTTTCGGATAAACAGTACGGATATATAACACATGATTGCATTTTGTTTTTTAAAAAGGTTTATTATTAATTTAAAATATATTATCCACATATTTTATGTATAATTCGTCTACCGGCTAGAAAGATAATTTAACGATAGAAGGCTTATCTAATATTTAACCGGAAAGGTTTTTTTAATTAGTAATTTTTAAAGGGAAAATAACGTAAAATACCCCTAAAAACACGTATCACTTCACTCAGAATCAAAATTTACTTGGTTACTACAGTTGGTTCAAGAGAAAAGGGTAAATACTTGGATAATTCTACATCATAAGGTTTTCACATGCTTCAAAAAAAAAATCATAAAGTTTTCACTTACAGAAACATCACAAGGACAAGGACAAGGACAGGGACAGGGACTATGAACATAAAAGCAGTACAGATGATAAATTTGGAGGTGAAAATTATCCCAGAAGTACAATATAAAGCCTATCTTGGCAGTTGGGTCGATCTTCTAGAAGGTATGATCAACTGTAATTTCACCTGTCTCATTCAATTAGATTCCAACGAAATTCCAAGAAATCTACGATATGCATGCTACTCCATAATTTCTATCGAAGCAAGTGATGTACAGCAGCAACAGCATCACCTTTGTGTTCCCGTAATGTTCTCTCTGCAACCTTCTTGTCCATCTATTTAGGTATTGAAAAATAGGTCAACATTAGTATTCCACAAGTGGATATCAAGTTTGATTTTCCTGATTGAAATGGTGGCAAGTAGTTTGATAAAGCAAGAAGACGGAAACAGATTCAAACCTCTAGCTCGTTGGCAATGATGTCTATATCACCGGCATTTATCTTTACAGCAGACAGTTCTTTCTCTCTGCAGAAACAATAAAATATTTGCTTGAAAAACATTTACATAAACAAAGAACAGTTTTGAAGTCATGATATCTAGTCCTTTTCTGAAAAAGATCTACTCATGATTCATGAAATATTGGCTCTAGGCTCCAGAGGACTGATTCAGAACTAGACATAAAAAAATGAAACAAAGTACCGGGCCAATAACAAGTACATATTCAGTAACATAACTAAGTAATACAGGAACCAGAAGGAAGCTATTCGAGATGGGATACTCCCAACATGAATAATACCACACAAGTCATACGCTACTTCCTGCATGCTCAAGATTTAGGCTCCTTATACAGCAGTAGAAAGTCGTTAAACCACTAGAGATTTTTTACAGATCTACAGGCCATCTGTATTTGTTGATTTTTCAGAAATGCAATGCTCACTGAGAACATGGGAATTCATGATGTATCTACTTAACTCGTTCAGTGCGTAAGCATAAAGGTGTCCTTTTCTCATTGAAAGGTGAGAAAATTTTGAAGGATATCACCTAACTCTGATATCGACAGGGATTGAACCCAGGTCTGATACCAGATTCCACCAACTGAGTTACCAAAGGTTGTTTACAATAAAGGAGTCATAAATTATAAAGCAGATTTTTTGTCTTGAACCACTATGAGTTACTTCATAAAAAGTAAAAAGACATACAATCGTGTAAGGAGAAATAATCGAAATTTGAAAGCTTCACTATCTCCACAAATGATGAAACACATTCATCACATGCAAGAATTGTACGTATCAGCTTGATTTATGAAAGAAAACTCCTATGACACACAAAGTAGAGTGTCTCCAAATATTGATTTCAAGTTAAGTAGTAGCAACTTAAGATTTCCATAAACCCATTAAGAAATTAATACTTCTAACAAAACCCACAATCATAGAAATTTCATTAAGGTGACATCTCTTTTTGGCCTTCTATACAGCATAGTCTTCCAAATACCAACACAAATTACTTTACCGAAGATGGGCTGTTCCTCTATTGCTTCATCCATCAAACACCATTGTCTACTTAGCACATTCTAGGTACATTTAGAGATAGCAAACTGATCTCGAGAAGTCTAATTCACCAAATTTTGTACGGTTAACATTTAACATAAGAAATATAATCAGCAATTAAACGGTAGCTTACCAATTACATTCTATCCTCTAGGTTACTCAAAATGTTTCATGTTCCTAATAAAAAAGGTAAGAGTTCAAACCTCAATTTCATTGCATTTAAATCAGCTTCTGAAGATGCAGCAATCGACGCCATAGCCTACAAGTACACCATAAAAACATGAACAAAACCACTAAGCATACAAAAAACATCACTTTTTAATGAGGGGAAATTCTATAGATACCATGAAAATAAAAGTAAAACAAAAAAAGGGTTGGTTCCAATCATAAAAATCCAGGATGAGTTTTGCTTAGTTTGATTCATAGATAAAGAGAGATAGAGAATCACCTCTTGGACTCTGGATATATCGAGTTGACGATCTTCGACATGATCAGTTAGCTTGTCAAGGGCTTTACTCTGTTGCTGTAAATCCTTTGAGTCTTCTACGAGTCTATCGATTCCTTCATCTACAACCTCCATCTTCTCGCTCTTTTTTTGTTTGTCGAAGTCTGAATGGCTAAACCCTTGATGAAAAATCCAGGGCACCTTCAAATTCAGAGTTGTATATGGAAATTTGAGGTTGATTTTGACGGTCTGGATTCTTACCAGATTAGGGTCCAACCCATATATGACTGTGGATACAGTGTTGGGCTTCCACTTATCCGGGGTTTTTTGACTAGGAGATTTTAGGCTCAGATCCAAAAAAATAATAGTATTCTTACTGTTAGAGCTAAAATATTTTTTAGTTTCTATGATACCGATAATTATTTGAAATTATGAAAAGATCTAAGTAACTCGTTATGCATCATATTTTTTCAGGGGTATAATTGGTAACCAAACTAAAATATAATATATCAAAAAATTCATATCTTGGAATTTTACAAATTTTATCTCGTTGGAAAGCTTTTAAAGAGATCTACACAACGAGTACAAATAACAATATCAAATTTATATTTTTACAAAAACATCGGAGGTGTTTTTCCTTTTAGGCATAAATTTCAAAAATTGGACACATGGTCATTATGTAGCCACCACAAAAGATGCATAACACATTATGAAACCACCACAAAGGATGCATAACAAATTATGCAGCCACATAATGGTATATGCATCCACTAACACGATGT
The DNA here is from genome assembly GCA_023531435.1 of Papaver californicum. Classification (NCBI taxonomy): domain Eukaryota; kingdom Viridiplantae; phylum Streptophyta; class Magnoliopsida; order Ranunculales; family Papaveraceae; genus Papaver; species Papaver californicum. Next base: position 2,341,991 of record JAJJMC010025027.1, on the reverse strand, counting down.
ATATACCTAAAAATATCATTCCAACAAAAAAAGGATACATAACGAATTATGTAGCCACCACAAATGATGCATAACACATTGTGCAACCATATTTTGGTTCATGCATCTACTAATTTGGTTACGCAACTACGAAAACAATATATATGCCTAAAATATAACATTCCAACAAAAAATAATACATAACAAATTATGTAGTCATTTTCTCGACTGCAGAACAAGTTATGTATCCAATTTTGTAGCTGCATAACAGGTTATGCAGCCATTTTTTGGTTGATTTTTAGTGTTGACAAAAAAAAATTAACGCATAATACGTTATGCAACCATTTTCTCAAATGCATAACAGGTTATGCATTCGTTTTTTCGGATGCATAATAGATTATGTAGCCATTTTTTTATTTCAGTGCTAACAAAAAAAATTAACACATAATACGATGTGCATCCATTTTTCCGACTACATAACAGGTTATGCAGACATTTTTTTAGCTGCATAATAGGTTATGAAGGCATTTTTTGATTGATTTCAGTTCTAAAAAAAAACGTTGTTGCATGATGCATTATGCGACCATTTTCTCAGATGCATAACATGTTATGCATCCATTTTCTCAATTGCACAACACGTTATGCAGCCGTTTTTATAGTTGCATAACAAATTATACAGCCACTAGAAAAAAGAATAAACTTACAAAAATCCATCAATTACAAAAAATGATAAGTATTACGGTTAAAATATAAAGAGTACAATTACTTGGCTTGGCCATCGGCAACATTAAAAATCCATCAAAAATCCATAAAAAATCCATCTCTTCACTAACTCAAAAAGGCTACCCATGACTATATATATATATATATATATACTAGTCTAGAATCTAGATGACTACTGTCATGGTAGGGGGTGATGAGAAAATGCCTGATTGAAGGGTTGCATCGCTGCAAATTCACCAAATAAAAAAAAAATCAGTAAGCAAAACAGATGAATTCAAGAGGTCAAGAAAAACGTTTAATGGCAGAGCAAAAGGTGTAACCAAATACCATCAAACAACAAACAAAATGAATGATACAAGCTACCAACACCATCTATTGCAAAATGGAATTTGCAGCATTATAATACTCAAAAAATAATCATTCCATCCCATTTGCGATCGTCCATATTAAAAAATTCATCTTTAGAGCTTCTTTCTCAACTAATTTCCTACCATTATACAAATTTTCCACTTCGTCATCGGTTTTATAAATATCTTCAAAAGCATTTTCAAATTTTGCATATTTCATATCAGTCAATGGTTTTTTTCAAGCTCTACTATTAACTCATCATCAGTTTCTTCATGTTTCCCTGATAATCTCCTAGCCATAATAGCTTCCATTATTGATGGTAGTTTTTTCTCATCTCCTTTCATACAATCATTTATCATCTTCTTAAATTCTACAAACAAAAATAAACAATTTTTAAAAAATATTTTTTATTTACCTAGAATTGAAGTTAAACATAATATCCTAAAACCCAATTCATATTTTCCAAGATTGAATTCTTACTTTTAGTGTTCACATCTTTGACCTCATCGGGAGAATCTTTCTCCTCCAGTTGAGATATGATGGACACAGGAGTAGAGATCGAGCTGGGATTAGTCGGAGGATTGGACAAATCATCGTTTTTTGAAGAGAAAAATTTAAACTTTAATGAAGAAAAAAAAAAAAGAAGAGAGAGGAAGGAGTGAAAAAATAAGGTTTGATTTGAAGATTGGAGAAGGAGATTGAAAATGGCGATACCAAGGAGTGTGAATCTCACATACTCAGGTGAAAAGAAATCGGAACTTTTTGGGGAAAATATGGGTTTGTGAGAAATATTCACCGAGGAAATGGGTGCGACGGTGAAGTTTTTTGAACGTGGATTTATGGGTGAAAAAAACTGAAAAAATGGGTGTGTCAGTAGATTTCACTTTTGAAAAAATGGAAGTCGTAGAGAAAGGGATTGGGATCCTAGTTAGCAATTCAGAATTCGGCATAGGTACGGAACGACAAATGTACGAGTATTATACGAATTCGTGAAGTCAAATTCGGTTAAAAATTCAGTCAACGATTCGTGATTCGTGAGTAATTTGGAATGGCATGCGTACGTGTACATAGAGATACTCATTCGATACTCAAAATTCGACGTATATTAAATTGTAAGAGGGAATCTATGATTTTACACTTAAAATGCACTATATATATAGTACATACTTTTTAAACATCAATTAACGTGCAGTTCAGTGGTTGAAACTCCAATTGATGATTGAGGACTCTAGGGATCGAATCCTCTTAACTTCATTTTTGTTAAAATAGTGTGATGAGGAAATATGAGCCTGTTGGGCTTATAAGTGGGTCAGGCGTAGAATAAAAGATCGGCCAGTAAACTACCTTATCATGAAAAGTGTTACGGAATTACACGGGCGTCCTACTCTCGGCTATAAGTAGTGTTGTACATGGTAATGGGTTTCTACGGAAACTCGCCAAAACCGAATCGAACCGAACAGTTTACTAATGGAATGGTTATGGAAAAAAAGTATGGAAATCCGTTATACCATAGAAAACCGACTATTTAAGACCCTTGATCTAGTTTTTGATAGATCTAATCTGAACCCTTTATTAACCTTGATATATAATCCCACCCTAACTTTCTAACCCTAATTCTCTTCTAGTTATGGAAGAATTCTCTTCCATGGAAGAATCCATTTTTTTTAAAAAAAAAATTGATTTTTTTAATTTTTTTTTTTTGAATTTTAGTTTTCCAAACGGTTAACCGAAACCCTTTGGAAAAAACCGAAACCGAAAGAAAACCGAGTAAAACCGAACCGACGGTAAAGGGAACGGTTATGAAAAAATAATTGAAAAATCGACCTTGCCGGTTTCGGTTTTGGTTTGACACAAAACCGAACCGAAACCGGTCATAAACACCCCTAGCTATAAATGAGTCAGGGGTAGGGTTTGGAAAAAAAATGATTATAATACGTATTGATGAAAATATGTATGATCCCATAATATATATTATATACGTAGAACGTAATATTACTTTTTCGTAATACAGTTTTTGTTTTTTTATTTTCATCATGGAAACAGCTCTTCCGGGCGAAAAAAATCTGCAAAACTAATCTCGTCGTTTCAATGAAAGTTCGATCTCCAAAACTAAATATGATAATCAAAACTCGATTCAGCTTGAAAAAACCTATATCGTCGTCATCGGTTACTTTTCTTGAAGATTCACTCAAATTGAGATGAAAAGTTGATGATATTTGATTTCATCAAATTAATTTGAAGATTTTATCACGGTTAGCGATTTGGAAGATAAGTTGGATCTTTACTTATCATTTAATTTGATTGCTACTATTAATTTATCGATTTCGAAATCGATTTCAGATTTTTTTTATTTTTTTTTTGACATTTTCGAAAACCTAATTACTTTGATTTCGGTTCGAATTTCTTATTCGATTAATGATTAGATTTTAGATCTATCATTATCTCATCTTAATCTACATATCTTTAGATCTCTCTCTGTTCCTGAACCTGTTTTCCATCAATGGAAACCATCTGAACTTATTTTTCGTCTTAGACCTGAACAGGTAATCACAAATCATACCTAATCCCTTATTGTTTGAATTTTAATTTTGTATTTGAGCCTGATTTTTGTTTGTGTTTTAGTTTGGTTTCAAGATGCATTCATCATCCAATTCGCATGATTGTTGTTGTTCTGCATTTGTGAGCATTACTGAGCAATCATCGGTTTACTTAGGTTCTGCTTGTGTATTATTCACATTTAGGTTTATGTGCCTGCTGCTGCCTTTTACTAACTCAACGAGCTTTCATATTGTATCCTTTCTTGTACTTACAATTTGCGTTTTGTAATCTACATTCTCTGAGTAGTATTGGACTTATGTTGTACATTGAAATGATATTTGTAGAATTTGGTAGCAGACTGTAAGAGTAGTAGAGTAGACTTATGTTTGAATGCAATAATACCCTTAAGTATGTCTCATCTACAAACTTCATAGCGTTGATGTGTTCCGCTTACATTACTTGAGAATCATTGATGGATAATTATCGAACGTTGTTTTTATTGAGCTTCATGCTAGAAATATTATGTGATTAAATTCGTTTAATTAGGGAACAATCAACAAAAAGATAAGTATATTACATATGGTTAAGACAACCAAAATTATTGGGGGTATGTTAGATTCATCTACTAATTGTCATTTGATTTGTTTATTATGCACCTGAAATATCGTGGCACCTTTTTATTTCCTAGCAGATGGGGCATTAGGTATGAATTTTGGATGATCCTTTTGACTTTCTCATAAGTCCTTTTAACTAATGAGATAATTCCTTTTTGTTATGTTTTAAGCTTTTGGTTTTAGTAAGTTCGGAATTGAAGCTCTCCACGTATATTCTTGAACTATTATAATGTCGCTCCATCTCTTGATATAGGAAATGATTCATCCTTTACTTGAAATTCAGAGGTGAATGTTAGGAACACGGCAGCAGAAGCAAAGCGCTTTGTATGATCAGACTCATACTAGAAGGTACCATTAGATTACGTATATGACCATATTTTGATATGATATGACCTGTAAGCTTTATTTCATGTAAGATTTATGTTTGTGGTTTCTTTTATGAGCATATACAGTTAGATTTAACTTGATAACTTCTAATTCGGATTTTATTAATTAATGGAGCGAAAAAAATATAAGAATAGGAAGAAATGGGAAAACCATATATATTCACTGGTATAAGAGGATTAAATCACGATTCATGGATTACACGATTATAACCGTACAACATAAACGTTCTTACCATATTCGCTGATAAGTATTGAAATAAATATGAAATTTGAATAAATTTCTCTTTAATTATGATTGGTTGTTACACATGTATACATAGTTGTACACATATTGATTGTTACTGTACACATAGTTGTACAAATATTGATTGTTACTGTGCATATAGTTGTACACATGTTGATTTTTTATTCTTCATCTTTAGGTACCCATGGACTCAAACTCAAAATGGTAGAGCGCCCAAGCCTATCACAAGGTTTGTGGAAATTGATGGTTCAAATCCATCTGAGTTTCCATGTTATTTTATTCAATATGGGTAGGTGTGTACATACTAGTGCACCAGTGTAATTTTCATGGAATAGATTTGTTTGTAGGTGAATATAGTTGATTTGTTCCATGTTTTATAGGGGTGTACATGTTGGTGCACCAGTGTATTTTCCATGAAAAATAGGTCTGTATGTGGGTGCGAATGATCGTTTTAATGCATTTTTTTAGCTGTGTACATATCATAGCACCTGGGTAATTCCCATGAAAAAGTAGGTTTATATGTTGTTATGAATGATCGGTTTATGTATGTTTTGCAGGGGTGTATATACTGGTGCACTAGTGTAATTCCCATGAAAAAGTATGTTTGTGTGTGGTTATGAATAATCGGTTTTATGCATGTTTTGCAGGGGTGTACATATTGGTGCACCCGTGTATTTTCCTTGAAAAATAGGTCTGTGAATGGGTATGAATGATCGGTTTTATGCATGTTTTGCAGGGGTGTACATATTGGTGCACCGACGTATTTTTCCATGTAAATTAGGTCTGTGTGTGGGTACGAATGATCGGTTTTATGCATGTTTTGCAGGGGCGTACATATTGGTGCACCAGTGTAACCCTATGAAAAAGTGGGTTTGTGTGGTTATGAATGATCGGTTTTTATGCATGTTTTGCAGGTATGTATATATTGGTGCACCAGTGTAATTCCCATGAAAAAGTAGGTCTGAGTGTGTGGTTATGAATAATTGGTTTCATGCATGTTTTGTAGGGGTATACAAACTGGTGCACATGTGAAAAAATGACTGCATAAGTTTATAAAAATTTTATGCATGTGTATTTTTTTATACACATGAGATAACCATGAAGAGATCATAAAATTTTTAAAAAATAAAAATTATAGTCACATGAATACTCTTTTTGTAGATCTCGGAAAGAGCTTTCTGAATATATAAAGTTTACGAATTTTGGATGAGTGTTTTGAAAGATAAATTATTTTTTAATTATTTTTATATTATTTAAAATTGCTGACATCATCATGAGTCACTTTGGACTAAACTGTAAATATTTGGACTAAATTATAAATCAGGAAGGTTATTTGTGTACTTTCCATATTTCAAATAAATAAAGGACTAAATTGTACCTAGTTGAATGGGTAAGGACTAAACTGTCTATTTGGATGAGATTTTTTGACTAAACTGTTTTTTACCCTTGATTCATACTGAAGGAAAATAGGTACTGAAGGAAAAAGTTTATGATCTCAGAGTACATTGATATGTACTGAAGGAAAATTTGTATCGAAGGAAAAAGTGTATGATACCACAGTACATATTGGTACTGAAGGAAAAAAGGCACTAAAGGAATATATGTATGATTCCACAGTATATATTGATATGTACTGAAGAAAAATACGTACTGAAGAAAAAAGTCTGATCCCACAGTGTATATTGATCCAACAATACATATTCATATGTAGCGAAGGAAAATATGTATCGAAGGAAAAAGTACCAAAAAATATATATTTAGGCTTATTGTAGAATCATATAAAATCTCCAAAAATTTTATAGGATCCTACAATAACATTAAAAAGTTAAAACCAGAACAATTTAATCAAAGATAAAAATAACAAAAAAATAAAATCAAACTAACCGGAAACAGAAAGGAGGATTAATCATCAGTTTAATCGACTAAATCATATCGTTTTGAATATACAACCTTCGTCTTCAACATTGAATATAAGATCTAGATAAAGAAAAAGATTTCTTTGTCTTCAACATTGAATATCAGATCCAGATGAAGAAAAAAACCCAAAACCCATGAATTTATATCTTTTTCTTCACCGATCCATATTTTATCTTCCTTTTCTTCTCTTCTCTTCCTCAATCACAGATATTTAATCAAGAAAAAGGAGAAATCTCTGCTTTAACTTAGAATGTTGTTTATAGATGAGGGTGTTTGGGAAATTTAGAAAATAGACCTTATAAGACTTGCACGTGTCATGGACCTTAGGCTATTTTTTTTGGTCTAAAAACATGATTTTGGACCAACGAGTAAAAGGAGTTGGATGGGTGGACCACACGTTAACTGGGTTCTCTAGATAGGATTAATCAGTAATTCCTAGATTGGGATTGCATGTCGCCAGGGAAATTATGTTCAGACCGGACCCATGAGTTATCCATGTTGACAACTCCTAATTAAAAAAACAAATAAATTTAGGTAATGTTATCGGGCCTACGACCCATGGATGTGCGGTCCATCTAGATGGCTAGGGATTTTCTTTTTTCCATGTATGTAAAGGATACTATAACTATGTAATGTAACCTATTGCTCTCAATAAGATCTCTTTCTCTCTTTCTGTTATTTTGTGTTTTACCCATATTTCTACTTAAACACGTTATCATCACGAGCTCACCTCAGCCTTTTTTCTGAGTTGAAATTTACTGCTATCTCAAGCTTCAAAGACTGCAACATTGAGTTCTGTAATCTCGCATAATGTCGTCCCCTACTTCACTTCCAAATCTCAAACCCTAACAACAACAACTCTCAACCATCTCAAATCGCAACAACATATTTTCGTGCATTCATATCACGTTTCTCCGATTCAGTTCGTCAAGGTTTCTCTCAACATCGCCCATGGATAGAACTAGTTGATACAACGTTTCTTAAATAACAACTTTGTGTCGGTGACAAAGAAAATTTCATCATCAACAACGGAATCTAAGAGGTTCATGAACAAAATAAATGATAAAGATAAGTATTTTATTTATGATGATCGTTATTTTGATTAAACTCTTAAATCTAAAAAAAAGAAATCAATTTTCAGAAACTTAGGGTTTGTGAAAACCCAAGAACTTGATGTTATCTAGATTTACAAAAAAATTCTAGGGTTCGTAGAGGAATTTTGGTTTATCTATCTTTCTTCAATCCTAATTGAAAATTGGTTTTAGATCCGTAATCAACATCTTTGGATCTCTATTACCCATATCATTGATTTTATTTTCATGGAATTTCAAATTTTCAGTCTAATATTGAATTTATATTTGTTCTTAAATGAATTAATTGGTTTTAAATCAAATATATTTAGTTGTTTACAAGGTAACAACAAGAAAAATATGATTCTAGTAATAAGAATCTGTTATCCAATTTTATAATGATTTTTCTTCAGAAGTATAAAGCAGAACACTATTAATGGTGGAATTGTTATATCAAAGTGCACCAGAGCTGAACTCTCTAAAGAGTAACATGTAAACTCATCAAACTGCACAACTATTGAATCAAATGAAAGATAAGTATCCATTTTTCTTTTATGTTTTCTGATTAATCAACTTGATTCATAATAATCATCCTTGAATGCAAACTTGCAAAGATGTAAGTTTAAATCTGTTGAGTATCATCTAGTGATTCTTATGAGCATAAACACAATTTTATATGATCTTGTTCTGAAAACAAGATAAAGCATAATTTTCCTTATAATATGAATACATATTTGAACATTCTTGAGTATGAATGGTGCATGTACACACAACTATTAAAACTATTGAATATTTATCCTGTATATATACAATTGTTGAGGGAAACTCCTCTATAAATTACGGCACCAAAATTTTATTTTCCTAGCAGTTAATTTTTGTATGAATATTATTTCCTAATGGTCAATTTAGCTATGTATATGAAAGCATAGCAAGAATGCACATCTCTAAAAAGATGTTGTCCTGCGAGTAGCACAAACAGATAAGTGTTAACCTTCACTTGTTTAAATTTACTTGAGTACAGCCTTTTGAAACATAATGAGTTGTGAATATTAAGCTTATGAATGCTTTAACTACTGTGAAAAGTACTTTCTACAAACAGATGAAATCATTTTAAGATATATATATATATATATGAAATAACCTTGAGATTATTATGTTAGAACTGTTAAAGTACCATTTGATTTTATTCAAAGACTTGACCTCGTTAATCGGAGTCCAAAGTGGATGTTTGAGGCTTACCTGCTAATCTTTTTTGGAGTTCATCTTAAAATTGACTCTGAAATTTTAAAGAGCTTACTTTATTTACCCGTTCACATTGGAAACTAGTTTAACGATAATAACTAAACCTCATTATCTTACTGTCATGAGCAGAAAGTTGTAGTGACATAACTTACAATTAGCTTAAATGTTATCTACACTTTGAATATTAAACTCAAAAGTCCATTTTCATGAACTTCTGAAATATAGTTGTTAGGCCGTTAAGCCCTTAATACAACTGAACTGAATATTTTCTTATAACTTGTACTTGCATAACATAAGTACTTTTTTGAAATTGCTACAGAATTTAGAAGATTTGATTCGCCTGCAAGAAAAAGGCAGTACAAAATGAAACGACATAAAGATTCAGAGAACATAAGTCTTGCCAAGTTGTGGATTTATCACAGAGCTGATAAACATCAGTTTTATATCAAATGAGCTAAGTATCACTAGCTTTAATTGAATATAAATGCAACTCTTTAAGCTGAATGCATGAACACCAACACTTAGAATCGTTGCTCTCACCTCAAGGTTGGCGCATGGGCATAACTTTATTTTTAGTTGTGTGGATAACTGAAAAGCATGAATGATCTTTGGTTCAATGTGAATGCATATTAACATGATAATGTAGATTATATAAAAATAGAGTTTTTTTGCGAGAGATCTCATTCATCCGAGCTTCTGGTTGATTCTTCCTTTACCATTTAAAAATTTCGGCCACTAAATTCGAAGTATTATAAACTAAAAGTAGACATAGAAAGTAGAGAGAAAGAACAAGAAGAATTCTTATTAGATGCTTATATTACAAAGAAAACGCTCTTTCTTTATAGGGATATTAACTAGAGAATTTACAATGGAGTTAAGGGGTATGCATCCATTACTATTAGTGGTGCTGGTTACAAAGTAGTGGGGGAAGTGAAAAGGTAAAAAGGAGATGAAAGGATGATGAGAAGAGGAATACAAGTGTGGTGTGAATCCATAATATATTTATTTCATAACACTCCACATTGGATGACACCACACTACTAACATTGTCTCGTTAAAACCTGCTAGGAAAACTAAAAATGTAGAAATCTAGGCGAAGGAAAGAGAGTACAAGACGTATAGAGTAGTGATGGATACACAAATGATACCTTTTTAAAACCTTGACAAGGAAAACCCAGTGGGACAAAACCTTGACGAACAGCGTGATTAGTCCGATAAGATTACATTTCACAATGATGCTCCCCTGATGAGTACATTAGTAAATTTTTGGCATACGAATCTTTGATGCATTCCAATTTGACTGACTAATTCCTTGAGTGAAGAAGATTGCAATGCTTTCTTGAAAAATATGCTAGTTGTCGAAGTCTTCTTTGGTGTTACACAAGCGGTATTGTCTTCAAGTAATAATCTTGTAACATTTGCAATCTTCTTCAACACATTGAGTACTTGTGTCATGGATTTTTGTCTTCTCGAAATGATTTGCTGAAGTAGTTGATGTAGTTTATTCAACAAAGAGTCAAGATATAAATGCGTTAATGTAAGTGAACAAAACTGTATTTGTGATCATTCCTGATATAGTTCAGAACGAAATACAAATTTATAGGAGATAATTACGTTGATTTAGTGTAATCAAATGTGGGAATCCACTTAATAACCGAAATTATACAACTTCGTATTGGATGACCACTTAATAACCGAAACTACACCATTTTATTAACTTTATATTAGATCTAACTGTTATAAACCTAAATTTTAATTACTAAGGTGCACTTGTGTCTAACTCTAGGGTTTCCAAATACTTGGGTACAAGTCTTTTATCCCAATAGATGGAGGCTTAATTCTATGTAAACATACACACATATGAATAATATTTCTCTTTTCTTCTATCTCTAATTCGTGTCTCCTTCTTTATTCGTAACATTAACTAGTTTTAACTATTTTTAATTATTTTTAATAATTGCATGCATCAACTGTGGAATCTCCAAACACGATAAGTCTAAGAATTTTATTTGTTCCTTTGATCTCCAGAACTAAAAATACAAGTATGTTAAGAAAACATAGTAGTAGACTATATTGGGATTGACATTTCCTAATGCTTAATATTAATTAAGCTTATTAGAATCGACTAATGTCGATCTCTTATATAGGAAATTTCCAGAACTACCCTTTTTGTGAAAAGTGAAAAAATAATACTTATTTTTGATCGATAAAGTGAAAGTAGCAACACTGCAAGGAAATCAAGCTCACAAGTCACCAACAATGTTCTAAACTTATATTCATCAATTGAAACGGGACCTCTACTGTGACCTCCACGTAAAAAAGTTTGTAATGCATATAATAGATGGTTTATTGTTGTGGAGTTCGTGGACTATAATGTTATGTCAAACGTTTTCAACTAAAAAAATTAGGGGTAAATGGCAGCGTGCCTGGCACCAAAGAGGTAGCTGATTAACTATGAAGAACCATCTTTGCCAGATGACTTTATCTCTTGCCGTAGAACTATGTTGGTGAAGTTAGCTTCATGTTGTGGTGATATTCAAAGACAGACACGGGATCGTAGAAAAATGGTGGAATTATGCTAATGTCATTGTTATGTGTGCTACAATATACGACAACTATCAATTTTTATCAATATTTTATTAAAGAGAAAAAGGGATTGGTTGGAGGGTATAATAAAAAAGTAGGGAAATTATCAACTTTGATTATCATTATTTGTTTCATTTTGTATGTACTTTTTATTTGCACGTGATGATATTAATCTTGAAACAATCTCTATCGGATGACTCTATCTCTTTCTGAGGAACTATACCAGTGAAGTTAGCTTCATATTGTGGTGATACTCAAACACGGTCACAGAAGCCTGGAAAATGGTAAAATTTTGTTAATATGGTTGTTACGTGTGCTACAATATACATGCAACTATCAATTTTCATCAAAATTTGTTAGTAAGAAAAATGACTTAGTATGGAGGGTATAATAAAAAAGTACATGCAACTATCAATTTTCATCAACATTATTTGTTTCATTTTAAATCTTTTTTTTTGACTGATTGATATTAATCTTAAAACAATCTTTGTCGGAACTATGACTGTATCTCAAAAAGATACGGATAACTATCAGTTTTCAAGAGTAACATATTCAAAAAGATACGGGCAACTATACCCAATGCCTAATACGAGCATAAATCTAGTACATATCAAAATGCTAACTCAATCAAACGACTAGATCCCTAAAAATAAAGAATATGCCGCATGTTTTAAAAATTATGACTTTTTTAACATAGTCGTTATAATACAAGAGGGTTTTGGATGGTTGCATATTTTACCAGCTTTAAAATTTTAAAGGCGTGTACATGACCTAATTCGCACAACATATCTAAATTTTATAAAAAATTTACGATCCAGAGGGTGTAAAGGGTGTAACTAAGGTGAAAAAAATGATTAGTTATTAATCTTAAACGAAATGTAAAAATAATTGGGTGTAAAGCTTATAGAACATTAAACATTTGGTATCAAAAAACTAATAAAAAACAAATAGTTTAGGTCCTTCTGATTGGTAAAAAGTGATAAAACCAAGGTTATTAGGATTTCCTTATTTTGATTCGATTCACACTGTTTTTTACTTTTTTTCTTAAAAAAAGTGCATGGTTAGCTAGGTTTGAACACTGAACCTATTGCATATTAGAACATTACTCTAACAACTTGTCTGGATGAATTTGTTTGATAAATTCTATATATTTATCAATATATCAACACAAATCATAAAAGCTAACTTACTTGCTACATATACATATGGTAAATTAATTGTGTTTCACCCTAAAATATATTGCATCAATTAATTTTTAAGGCATGATAAATTTTCACTATATTAGTAAATTTATCATGAATCTCCGATTCACATTTCAACATACGTTTTGATTCCATAAAATAAAAAACGAGTTGCTTCACGCTTCACGCTTTCACAACCTTGAATAGAACGATGTGAGACAATGTTTTCATCACCTAAAATACATTAAATATTTGGTGTAAACAAATTTTAACGAAGAACGGATTTTTTCAGGTATTCTAGTTGGTCGAAGATATAACAACATGAGAGTGGAGTTCTATTTATTGTTTTGCTAAACATTTATATATTACCGTCATAAATAATATGAAAGGTCCGAGATGCTTAAAAGCAATGTGATAGTTTAAAAAAAAAGGGGTTTTAAAGAGATTGATTATGTTTATGTATCAAATGAGATTATCATTAGGAACCTAAAACTTTGGAGAAAAATTTCCGCTAAGAAATAAAAAGGCTTTTTTTATTTAGAGACCATAATTTTATCAACCATAACCCATTTAACTCTGATTAGTAGATTTGACCATAACTTCAAGTTTAACTATTTAATTCATATTCATAGCCCAAAAACTAGGTAAATGAGTCAGAGTCACTAAGTAAGTAAGGTAGTGAATCCGTAAATCAGTGACTCAGTAGAAATCATCTTTATCGTCTTCTTTAGTGCCTCCCTCCGTTATTGAGGTATTATCGATTTATGATGTTGTTATAAATCACTGTTAAAATATGCAAAAAAACTTTATGAAATCCATAGTACTATTCAATAAAGGTTCATTTATTTTTTTAATAGAAAGGATATATATTAAAAGAAAAAAAAGATATTTACAAGATGACAGAAAAATCCTCTAAAAATCATAAAGGAATTACAAATTAAATATATCTTCGCAGTGAAACAGAACCTGATTGATGATATAATCTTTGAAAATATCCTTAGTAGAATACCAAAGATAAATGTTATGTTTCACAGCTAAGATAATCTCATCCTTGGATTTGGCGTGTCCTTTATGAGCAAGAGCATTTATGTCCTTCCACAACTCACATATGATTGCGGTTGGAAGAACTCCACATATATAATATTGTCTGACCTTCAACTTCGAAAATTTCCAGCCTCTTAGTAAAGAAGCAAAGTTCTCTAGCTTAATCCAGTTCAAGTGTTGGTATGATAGAAAATAGTTCCATAAAGAGCTATATCCCATTTGCAATGAAGAAAAGATGATCACAAGTTTTTGCATGCCCATTGCAAGTAGTAAAAAGGAAAGAAGTAAGATTGATTCGCTTGTGTTGAAGCATACTTTTATTTGGAATAGAATTATGAAATGTAGCCCATACCAAGAATAAATTTTTTGGAGGAATAATCTGACTACCAATCAGATCTTCAAAGTTTTCCGCAAGCTTCAAATACATCTTCTTAGCCGTAAACTCAACCATCAATCTATCTTCCACATCGAGATGCAAAACCACATTTTTAACTTGTGTTTTAACTCCAAAAGGTCGATACTTTCAGCTGGACCTAACGTTTTCTTAAAGGAAAATTTACCAGCTTACCCTTTTTATATCTGCAATAAAAGAGTTCTTTTGCGAGCTAATTATGAAAAGCCTAGGATATTTCTTTGCTAATGGATTCTTTTCGAGCCACCAATCATGCCAAAATCTTATGTTCCTGCCATTATCCAATTGAAAAGCAACACAATCATGAAAATCTTGATTAGCTTTAGCAATTTTTTTGCAACATGCTTCTACCAACTGAGTCTTTAGTCTGCAATGGCAATGGAGACAAAAAAATTGCCTCTGTTCTCGTCTTTTCACATATATTTTGCCTCCATAAAGCTTGTTTCTCCGAAATGTACCTCCAGTGCCATTCGCTAATAGTGATCTATTGACAAGTTTCAAATTCCTAATACCTAGACGCCCTTTCTTCTTGAAGCCTGATATAGGGGCTCCAAACCTAATTGAGGGGCTCCCAGTTGAGCCGAGGTGACCCAATTTGACGATAAGGGATGTCCTAGGTTTTTTTTTAAATGACGATTTTACCCTTATACCAATTAAAACCTAAACTCTTTTAACAAAATTCATAACTTTTAAAAACTAAAACAAAAGAAAACCTCTCAAAATCCAACCGTAATCTCCCTCGATTCATCGCCGATTCGTAAAATTCATCGACGATTAAACTCAACTCAACAATTCGAGATCAAGAAGCATACTAAAGGCGCTAAAGGTAGTAGTGATGGCAATCAACCCTGCTCCTTTCAGCCTAATCAAGATATTCAACAAGAAATCGATAGTGACAAGCAAAATCAAGCACCGAAAAGTCCAACAATGGTGTATCTAAGGTATTATTGAAAACCCATGTATTCTTAGAACTTGGAATTGATTTATTCGCATGTTTGATCATGATTTTGGGGAAAAAATATTGCACACAGTTGATATTACGGTTGGGTCCGTGTCAAAACCCAACCGTAATATTTAATGTTCTTGAGTATTACGGTTCGGTTATTTTCAATACCCAACCGTAAATCAAAGGGAAGAAGATGAATAGTTCAGGATATTACGGTTGGGTTTTAAAAGATAACCCAACCGTAAATAATTTGCGCCAATTTTTAAAAACAACTTACGGTTGGGTTTGTAGAAAATCCCAACCGTAACAAATAGCGTCCATAAAAATTTGGTTTGAGTATTACGGTTGGGTTTTTTCTTAAAACCTAACAGTAACATATGGACAACATTTTGTACTAAAAGTTTACGGTTGGGTTTGTGTTAAAACCCAACCGTAAATTATGGGACAAAATATACGGTTGGGTTTTGAGAAAAACCCAACCATAAATAATCCTGTGCAGTGAATTTTTTTTTAGTTGAAGTTGAATTGCTTGGAAATTATCTAACTTGTATTGCTTGTGTGTTGTAGGAAGAATAAGAGGGGTAATAATTTAACACCAATTTCTCACACTCCAACCCCTCGCCACGGAAAGTATTTAGGGGTTGAGAAGAGAGGCGTGAGTAAGACCCATAATCCCTCTTTTGAGGTAGGTGGTGGTAGTGTTCCTCAAATTGCAGAAGAGGAATATAATGTGTTTCAAGGCTTGGGTGATCTACCAACACCCAGAGGTTCTCTTGTGATTAGAGAACCACCACAAGAGCAACAACACGAAGAAGAAGAGCGGGACAGAGAACAACATGTCCCTCAAGGCAAAGGTAAAGAAATTCGAAAAGAAAAGGCAAAGAAAAGGGTTTCCAAAGAAATTCCGAAAGAAAAGGCCGAACCTCAACTGTGGCCTAAGAGGAGGAATGTAGGACTATGGGGTGAGGCCCCAGACAAATCTGCAATATTATTTGGTTATCCCCATTCATGGGCTGCCAAAGTTGCAGCGACCAAGGTATTATTCTAATCACTTCTCTTATTCTGTTAAATTTTGGTTTGTTAACTTTTGTAAGTAAAACAAATTTGTTTTTATTCTTTGTAGGATCATACACAGGCGATCAAGAAATTGGTTCGTCAAAGGGCTCAACATTGGCCCTTAACTGATGAATGTACGGGCGTACAAATTCTTGTAAATGGTACCGGGTTAGCTCCCGGAATTACCAATTCAATGTGGGAGTATGACAGTGTCGTATGCGCAGCCTTCAGGGAACGTTATTGGCCTGAAACCGATACGTTTCATCTCCCATTCGGCGAGATGACTATAACGCCGGATGATGTCCAATCAATTCTTGGGCTGGAGGTGGAAGGTAAATCTGTGTTTGAGGGTTTTTACAACAACATGTCATGGAGTGATATTTATGCACTTGTCAAAGATACACTTGGATGGGATAAGACCGAAGCTGAATCTGAATTTAAATTGGTCAGTGGAGATAAACCGGGGATGCCTACGAAGAAAGGTCAAGCTATGAGCAAGAAAATATTGTTGCGGTCACTAAGGGAGAAGTTTGGAGGGACCGGAAAGTTGGAAATGGCTGGGGTCGTCATAGATGACACCAGAGCTATTCGAACAGCTAGAGCTTATCTGCTATATATGCTCGGCACCATCTTCTTTGGTGACAACTCGGGCAACATGGTCAACGTCCAGTATCTACAATGGTTTCAGGGTGATCTCGGGATGACCCATCAGTACTCGTGGGGAACTGCCACCCTGGCCTACCTACTTGCTAACCTTCGAAAAGCTTCGAGGGTTAGGGGAACTGAGATTGCCGGTAATACCGGTCTGCTTCAGGTAATTTATTGTTTGAATTTCAATGTTTAACTTTAATTTATTTTTTTCTCATTTTCTTATATTCATATTTATTATCTTTATAGGCATGGGTATACGATCACTTTCCCAGACTGGCTCCTCAAACAAGCGTTGATGTTAATGGACCTACGGGAAAGAAATTCGTCTTCACCGGGACGCAGGCAAAATATAAAGAAGTGCTCATAGCAAAGATAAGAACAGAAATTGATGCTTTCACGGTTGATGATGTTGTTTTCGACCCTTATGTGAAGATTAGCATAGAGGGTGATTGACATGTTGAGGATTTACGTGAATTGTCGGACGTGGCAGGCTACAACGGCCCTTTGTATCATCCGTTTGGGTACGTGATGTCCAACCCCCGCCGAACTCTCCGGCAATATGGATACGTCCAAACAACGGTGACACGCGAAATGTTTAAATTATGTGTGAATGGGTCGATGATCGAAGGGCCAAACATCGTGCTAAACTATGAGCCTACGCCTTCAATTGCGGTTTGGAATAACCGCACTGATCCGAAATACCAAGTCCAAAGGAATGAGTTAACTCCCTCTCCGGTCACAAAAGAGGCTGCAGAAGATTACTTGGATTGGTATCGCCATTTTGGTCATCCAACTATCATCAACAATGATCCTGACACTGGCAATCAACACAGGAGATGGTATCTGGAAGAAGGCATATTTCAATTTGGTACGTACATTATTTTTGTTATTAATGTTTTTAAGATTTATTACTAAACACTCATCCTACTTTTATTTTCATATGTGAATAGAAAAAGAAAGCCGTTACATTGGCGGACTCTATTAATCCATGCCTAAGCACAATTGATGTGAGGACGCCTGACCAACTCCAAGCTTTGATTAGGGAGCTTCATCATGAAGTTGAGGATGTGCAGCGGACTTTAAAGAGGAGTAGACCCGGTAAAAGAGGCGCGACTACAGATGCGAGTACTACTAGAAGAGAGCCCCAAGCATCGGATGAAGAGACACATGATGAATCCGGGGATGCGCAACGTGGTGCTCGTACTCGAGGCGGTCGTGTTGGAGCTCGTACTCGTGGCGGTGCTGCTCATCGTAATGTTATGAGCAAAAAAAGAGCTCGTCAAAGTGATCGACCTACCCCTCCTCCTTCTCCCTAACTCTATGTCTATGGTTTTCTTTTGTATGTGTGAATTACTTGTACCTTTAATGTGAAGTTGGATTTGAAGTTTGAATTTAACTTGCACGTGAAATGAAAAATTAAACTTAAAATTTATTTTCCAGTTATTTGAAGTTGAAAACCATGCTTTGGGAAATCCCGGTAAAATTACCCAGTCACATTAGGTTTACGGTTGGGTTTTTTCCAAAACCCAACCGTAAACATGTCACATTTTTATACTACAGTTTTACGGTAAATATGAAAGAATGATTTTACGGTTGGGTTTTGGGTGAAAACCCAACCGTAAATAAAGGACCTCAACACATAATTTTCTAAAAATATTACGGTTGGGTTTTCAGCCAAAACCCAACCGTAAATTCTACTGGATAACTTAAAATTTGATTCTCTAATTTGTTTGTTTTTCGTTTTTTCTTTGTTTGAATGACCCAATTTACCTTAAATCTAGTTAAAATGATTGAATAAGTTCAAAATTTTGATTTTGAAACCCAAATTTGACCTAAAAACTCAAAGCTACAAAGGTTGGTTACGGTTGGGTTTTGGCTAAAAACCCAACCGTAAACAAATGACCTCAACACATAATTTTCCAAGGATATTACGGTTGGGTTTTAAGCCAAAACCCAACCGTAAATTCTACTGGATAACTTAAAATTTGATTCTCTAATTTGTTTGTTTTTCGTTTTTTCTTTGTTTGAATGACCAAATTTACCTTAAATCTAGTTAAAATGATTGAATAAGTTCAAATTTTTGATTTTGAAACCCAAATTTGACCTGAAAACTCAAAGCTACAAAGGTGGGTTACGGTTGGGTGATGGCTGAAAACCCAACGGTAAATGTGTGACCTTTACACATAATTTTCCAAGTACATTACGGTTGGGTTTTCAGCCAAAACCCAACCGTAAATTCTATTTTGAGGAAAGTTTTGGGTCGTTTTTGATTTTTATTTAGGTTTTCAAATAGAGCCGTTCAAACCTTGTACGACCCATTTTTCAAAATATAGCCGTTACACTTCTGGTTTATAAGTGAAATAGTTGAGTACATATCCAACCCATCCATTTTTTTTAAAAGTTAAACCTTTATGTTACAACAATCATCTCTAACAAAACTAGTACTCTAACATAGTGGAATATGGGTCAACCTGGGATTAAAAATCCAGATTTTTCTTTGGATGAAGATTTATGTATTTGCCGCAACTATGTATTATGTTTTCCAAAAAGAGGAGAAGAAAGAAGGCAAAGTGGTATAATGAGTCCGAGTTATTGGCAAACAATCCATGAAAAATTTTGTTCTGAAACCGGCAACCCTTATAACCGTGATCACGTCAAGTTGATTTGTCGATATAACACTATACACCGATACGTAGAAGAATTTATGGCATTAGTTCGTATTATTGGTCAACTACGACTTAGGGGTGAAACCGAAGATGAGGTGTTACCAGAGATCTCTTGAGGAATGGAGGAGATGGAAAATATGGCCCTTTTTATACCTACCTCATTATTACATCCTAAAGGACTTTTTGCTCACTCGCAAACCTATTTATTAGTGGGTTTGTTAGTGGTAATTTCAATTGTATCCCAGGTTACTTTAATGATTTCATGGGTTGTAATGTGGTCAAAAATTTGATGTTTACATAAATTTTTTGTTTTGAACCCAATTTTGAGTGAACTGAAATTCCAAAAAAGGTTAACAAAAATATTTACGGTTGGGTTTTGAATGCAAACCCAACCGTAAACCTTCAAGATTAAAATTCACCCAGGTTTACGGTTGGGTTTGGACTCAAAACCCAACCGTAAACGTGACAGTTGTACGGTTGGTTTGGAGTCATAACCCAACCGTAAAACTGGGGGAAAAACCCTGGAAGGTTTATGGTTGGGTTTGCACTCAGTACCCAACCGTAATTTTTTTTTTATTTCTCCAACTTTTTCATTAAATGTTAATTGCTCCAAATTTTTCATTTCCAAAAAAAATATATTAAATATTATGATTCCTCCAACATACATATGATATTGTTACTACGAATATTAAATGCCTTCCAGGTTTACTATATTATCATTCCGACTCCGAGTCAGAAACAAATGATATGAATTGAAAGGTCGGGGAGGGTTTTAATGCCTTCCAGAGTTCGAAATTGTGCTTGAACCGGTGACACCAAGACTTGGCGATATCACCATCGTATCCATCCTGTAAAAGGGGTAATGGACTTCCTTCTTTCAACTTGAGACCGACATAATGGCAGTTCTGCACAAGCCCAATCACACATCTTCTATTAGCCAATTGTTCGACAAATGTTGATCTTGTTGGTGCAAATGTAAAACAATATCCATTTGAGATATAATGTATGACGCAATTGAAAGCGTTGGCGAGGATTTGCCCACATATTGGCATGCTCATCCAATACTCGCTAGTGCAATTCTTGTTGCCTATTAAACGCCTTTCGAGAGCGATGAACTCCTCGTTTAACAACGACTCTTCATCTCTATATGCACACATCATTGGATTGTATAAATCCGGGTAAGAGCGTAGTTCAACCGCTGACTTATGTCTTACATAAGTTACTTCGTCCATACCCAACCCTGCTGCTCCGCTAAATGGTCCAACTTGTTCGATAAATACATGGTATCCACAATTACCATCACCGGCAACATCGTCGGTGGCCTTTATGTATGGACGAAAAAAATCCGGAAACGATGACATATAATTTTCATAAATAATGTGCTCGGTTCGGACGATTTTGCAATTCTCAATTCTTGAAAAGTTAGATGGAAATTGCATCAATCTCTTGCAATCCGGATCGTATATGGCTCTTTAACCACTAATGTATTGCCTTTAAGTTTTTCTTTTCTTCTTGCTAATTCTTTCATACTAACTCTTTTTTTTCTTCTTGCTAATTCCTTCATACTTACTCTTCTTGAGTTTGGGTGTGGAGGAACTTTTCCATTGGCACCAAGTTCAATTGTTGAACTTTCTTGAGTGGGAACCGCGGGACCTTTTCCTTTAATATCTACTACACTTGGTCCCCCTTGTTCCGTTTGACTTATTTTTCGTTGAGCACCATCCTCCTTCTCATCCTCTGCTTCATATTCCTTTTGCAAATGCTCAAATGCACAAGGGTTTCTTTTCTTTGATTCTTCATGCAATTCCCTAGCTTTTTTGCGTCCCACGGCCCTCGATTCTTTGGTAGAAGGCCTACCTTTTCTCTTCCCTCTAATTGGTTCCTTGAAAGCGTACCTTGTGTGCGGAAACACAAAGTAACTCAACTTCGTCAACCAAATTTGCCTTTGCGCCTTATTTAATGTATCGTATTTCTTGTCTAAAGCCTTTCCAACGTGGGTTTCGGCAAAAGTAGCACCAAAATCTTGCTCGACGATGGGTTCATCGAAAGACAATTGTTGCCAAAACGGATCAATATCTTGAATTGGGATCACACCGTCTTCTTCGTACTTGGGCATCATATGCCGGCAGGGAAGTCCCAAACTTGACATGTTAGGACAAACACACTCTTCTTCTCCGTGTAAGTTGCCCAATCTATAGTGCTTTACTTCGTACATTATCTTCTCAATAGCACAATGCGACACCTTATAAAAAATACTTTGGAGCAATGGTTCGTCTTTATAGCTGACGTGTTTTCTAGAAAGGCTTTTTTCAAAAGATTCCTTAACTCTGTCAAGGTCATGGAGAAAATAATCGTGCATCGCTTCGAAGACCGTAACAAACCCACCATCAGAATTATGAAGCTTCTTCTTCATTCTGTTGTGAGATGACTCCACGGTACTTGTAGCTTGGTTGTCAAAGTGCCTATACTGGTTTGTGAACGCCGCTACAAACTTCTCTTTGTGGGGATTCAACCAATGCTCCATCAAATAGTTCATAACTTTTGGATAATTACTCCAATGCAAGCATAACATACGAACATTTTCTTCATAATCTTCCTTGGTGATAGACCATGTCAAAGCGTCCCATTCAGTTTGGAAACTAGCCCATTTTAGTTCCGCCAACTTGTCGTCCTCCTCAAATTTTTCTTTGGCCGTTTCTTGTTCTGAAACCGGCAATTTTTTAATTCTCTCCATCTCGCTTTTCTTTGTTGGCCGAATAATCGTTTTACACTTGGTTTGAATATTGTTCCACAAGTGGAACGTGCAAAGAAGATGATGAGCATCTGGGAATACCCTTGCAATGGCATTCATCAAGCCTTGTTCTTTGTCGGTGATAATTACCTTAGGGGTATATCCTTCAACGTAGAATAATTTAATTTGTTCCAAAGCCCACACATAGCTTTCTTCGAGCTCGTTTCTCAAGAAGCAAAAGGAAACACTAAACGGGGACTTGGTAGAAGTTTGCCCTACAACATTCAAAACCGGGAGCTTATACTTGTTAGTTTTGTACGTGCAATCCATCATAAGCACTTGATGGGAGCACCGTGCTAACTTTATAAACTCGGGATGAGCCAATATAATATGCTTAATTTCTTTATTCTCATCTTCTTCGTGAAACATGGTGTAGTTTTTCGTCTCCCCCAAGTACAAAAGTTGTTGGATCGGGTCCCTTTCTTCCCATTTCTCACGCTTCAACTTGGCTTTGGCGTTGTAGATTGTCTCCAACGTAGACACATTATTTGAGTTTATTTTCTTCAAGTGCCCGAGTATATCACTGGGTTTCAAACGCTTATCCGTCATATCGTCTACGATGAGCTTTTCTTCCTTGGTAAGCCGGGCCATAGAAGGATGCGTTAACAAAGTCTCTGGTGGTAGGTGGTTGTGACGACCGCATACAACCGTAGACAAGAACCACTTATTCTCGTTGTTCTTACGAAATTGAAGCTTGAAAGGACATCCAGTCTTCTTAGTGTAAGTTTTTCGCTTGATCTTCGTCTTTGGTACATACTCAGTACCCTTCTTTGCATGTCTTGTGTATTGTCCACTACACTAACAAACCATTTGAAAGCGGTTGTGTTTTTGTTGGTAGTTACAAACAATCACACACATGATGAGTTTCCCATATTCTGTAGCCCACTTCTTTGCATCATCTTTTTTATCCCATGTCTACATGGTCCAAGAACAGAAAGTTAGGAGAAAAAAAATGGTATTGTGTTGGATGTCGAAAGGGATTAACATCTTATCTATAACCTACCAAGTCGTTCAAATAGTGATCCGTAGTATCTATAGTTTCAATATCATTTGGAGGAGGCTGATCATTCATTGGTTAAGGTACAACCGCGAGCTGAACAAAAGAGATCAAGGCCAAGCGTCAGACAAAACACTAAAACCAATAAGTTTACGGTTGGGTTAGAAGGGTCAGACCCAACCGTATAATCGAGGGACCCAACCGTAATACAACAAAAAAAGCCAAACCAATGTTACGGTTAGGTTAAAGAGTAAAACCCAACTGTAACAAGTGCAGTAAATACCCATGCACGTAATAAGTTACGGTTGGGTTTGTGGTAACCACCCAACCGTAAGACTGTGAAACTCTACTTTTCAGAAACACAAATGTATAGTTACGGTTGGGTTTCTCAAGAAAACCCAACCGTAACCATGATGGTGTAACAAAAAAAAAACCAGTATTATGCACCTCATTTCCTTAAATATCAGCAAAAAATGAAAAATAGTTTAAGTTAGAATGATACCTGACTATTCTCAGCAGTTGAATCTTCACTTTGACGACTACTTTCTCCATTTGGTTTAGTTTCAGCATCACAACTTACACTTAAAACCTCTCTACCATCCAAATAATCATACATAGTTGGGTCTCCCTCAATGGGTATGTAGAATTTAGTTTGGCAATCATACAAGGATTCACCCTCCACAAATTTGCCACTAGAATCACTCATTTTGGGTTTTTTCAAAATTTTGGGTTAAAACTCTCTTATCTCTCTTCCACTTTTCCCACCAACATAAAACAAATACAAGACTGATTTAAGCATAAAAAATGAAGAATATAGGAAATGAAGATGATCATTTACAGTTGGGTTTTTAAGAAATCACCCAACCGTAGCTACATCTCCACTAAAAAACTTATGTTTACGATTGGGTCCGATAATTAAACCCAACCGTAATGTAATTTGCAATAAAATAACATATTTGTTACGGTTAGGTTGCATTACAAAACTCAACCGTAAATGATCATCCCACTTAAACTAACATTAAAATTTACGGTTGCTTTCTAAGCCAAAACCCAACCGTAATATAACTTTACAAAAACCATAAATTTGTTACGGTTGGGTTTCATTACAAAACCCAACCGTAAATTATCCCTGAATAGTGACAAAAAAAATACAATTCCAACGGTTTTTTTTTTGAAAATCTATCCGTTGGGAATTTTTTCCCTATAAAAGGAAACCTTTCCTTATCACTTTCTCATTATTCTCTATCCCTTTCATTCTCATTATAATTCTAGACTTTCCAACTCATTCTCACCATACCCTTTCAACCACTAAAAATGGTTCGATACACGAATGATGAAGATGTTGCAATTGTTCGAGGGTGGGTTACGATGATAAACCACGCTTACGAGAGAGCCTCCTATAACAACAATAGAAACGTTGTTATAGCTGAAAATTGGATGGACTGTCAGGAGGTCGATTCTTGGTGGGAGCGTGTGTTTGAAATGTTTTTGGCATTACGCGAGAATAGATACCGGAGGACGTGCAGTACCATCAAGGGACGCTTTGAGGCGTTGTATGAAGAAATGGAAAAACTAAAACTGGAAATGAAAATGAGAGTTGAAGCATTTCCCGACGAAACCAATGTGGAAAGAGTAAGTGTGTCAATTAATAAATCGTTCTTTATAAAAATATTTAAAATAATGAAACTTATAATTGATTTATTTTTTTCAGCATGCCATGGCTAGGGCGCAGTATAAAATCAAATATGGGAAGGAGTTCAAGCATACAGATTGCTATCGTATCTTGGAACAAAGTTTCTATCTTGAGTTTCGCCGTTATGATTAAGTGTTTAAGTGTTTAAGTGTTATCATCTAATGATCTACTGTATTTCGTTTCCTTTGGTTCTTCCTTTAATGTTAAAAATAAGGTTTTTCACAACTCTGGTATTTGATAAGAAAATGAACTAAACCCAAGCATAACTAATTTTGTCTTAAAAACTGCTTTTACGGTTGGCTTCCATGACTCAACCCAACCGTAACTACAATTCATACTACAAACATTCATATTTACGGTTGGGTTCTATTATTAAACCCAACCGTAACAAAAATTGTACAAACAACGCAACTAGATTACGGTTGGGTTTTAAGGCAAAACCCAACCGTAACAATATGGTAAAATATACACTAATACTAACACTAGAAGTTACGGTTGGGTTAGGTGACACAACCCAACCGTAACTACATTTCACTCTAAAAATAATTTTACGGTTGGGTTAGATTACTAAACCCAACCGTAAATAAATTGTAGAAACACCACAACTATTTTACGGTTGGGTTTCACCTTAAAACCCAACCGTAAATTCTGCGGGATTCTCAAAATGTCTGAATTTCCGTCTCCTTAAACTACACAATTCCAACGGATTTTTTGTTTCAAAAATAGATCCGTTGGTTCCCTTTTCCCTATAAAAGGAAACATATACTTGTCACTTTCTCATTATTCTCTATCCTTTTCATTCTCATTATAATTCTAGATTTTCTCATTATTCTCACCAACCCTTTCAACCACTAAAAATGGTAAACACATACACGAATGATGAAGATGTTGCAATTGTTCGAGCGTGGCATACGATGCTAGAGCATGCTTACGATACAGCCTTCTATAACAACAATAACAACGTTGTTTCACAACAAAATTGGTATGAGGGTCAAGATACCGAAGAATGGTGGAAGCGGGTATTTCGAATATTTGCGGCATTAGAGGAGAATGTAAACCATAGGCCGTGGAGAGCCATCAAGAGACGGTTAGAGACGTTGTACCGACAAATGAACAACTTAAAACTGGAAAAGCAAATGAGATTCGAAGCAAATCCCTACGAGAACGGTGTGGAAAGAGTAAGTTTGTCGATTAATAAATCGTTAATTAAAAAAAGATTTCAAAAACTCAAACTAATAATTGATTTGTTTTTTTCAGCATGTGTTGTCTATGGAGCGGTATAGAATCAAATATGGGGAGAAGTTCACATACAGATTGCTAACGTATTATGGAAACAAGTCGGATGTTTGATTATCACCATTATCTTTAAGTGTTTAAGTGTAATCATCCAATGGTCTATTGTATTTCGTTTCCTTTGTTTTATTCCTTTAATGTACTAATTTAAATCTATTACATAGAAGGAATAAGTTACAAAGTAGTGTTTTAAACCCAATTTGGAGTATATTGAAAATCAAAAAACAGTTAACAGGACCATTTACGGTTGGGTCCAATTACTAAACCCAACCGTAATAAAATTTGTAAACACCACAACTTGTCTACGGTTGGGTTTTAAGCAAAACCCAACCGTAATTCTGTGTTGAAATTGAAACTCATATTTAAAAGAATATGTTACGGTTGGGTTGTAAGCCAAACCCAACCGTAAATTCTACTGGATACGGTTGGGTTTTAAGGCAAAACCCAACCGTAAGTCTGTGTTGAAATTGGATCAAAAATTAACAGAATATGTTACGGTTGGGTTATAAGCCAAAACTCAACCGTAAATTCTACTGGATAACACAAATTTGGATTATCTAATTTGTGTGTTTTTCGTTTTTTCTTTGTTTCAAACACCCAATTTACCTTCAATCTAGTAAAAATGATTGAATTATTTCAAAATTTTGATTTTTAAAACTCAAATTTAACAAAAATAATCAATTCTCAAAAGGATGAGTTATGGTTGGTTTTTCCTTTAAAACCCAACCGTAACTATGGGAAAAATGGTGTTCATCATTTTCTTCTACTTACGGTTGGGTATGGTTTAAAACCCAACCGTAACTTTGTACAAAACATGGTGTTCATCATTGTTCTTTGATTTATGGTTGGGTTTTGTTGAAAACCCAACCGTAAATCTGGCCAAAAATGGTGTTCTTCGGTTTTCTTATGGTTACAGTTGGGTTCGACATGAAACCCAACCGTAAATTTCTCTGAACAACAAAATTTGAATCTTTCAAATCGTGATTTCATCAAGTTTTTCTTCCCACCAAACACAAATTCAATTTTTTTTTTCAAATCATTTGATTAGGTAAAAGATTATGTTTAATTAATCATGATTAGTTTAAATTAATCTTAACTAATTAATGTAATTAAGATTACCAATGAGGGGTGGTTTGGGTATTGTGAAAATATTATGGATAAGGGGTTTTTGAGTTTTACTTCATAATGTCCCTATTTCGTCTTATTAGAGGAGCCCCTCAATCAAATTTGGAGGCCCCTATATCAGCCTTCTTCTTCTTAGGCGTGCAGACTTTCTGTCAAAACACCCAACTCATCTTCTTTTTAACTTCATCTTCTCCCCAAAGAAAAAGGTTAATCGACCCCCTACTTCCTAATAAAGGCTAGTTGATCGACCAATGATTTAGTTCATTATTGTAGATGTATAGGACGGACTGTTACTATGGTTCAAATTTGGACGTGGTCAAGTGGGATGAAGTCATAGTTTGCATAGAATTATGTTGGCTTTCGAACCAAGTTGAAAGTTCCCATGCTTGTAATTCCCCAAGTGCTAAATTTCATTTCCTAAAGTTTTTTTTTTCCTACGGAAATCTATCAACGAGAATAGGATGAAGCTAAATCAAATTCTTAGGGGATAAATAAAACAAAATCTATCATCTTAAACCTTGATTATGGTTTGGTGGAGTGGTTCTTCAAAATATTTAGAGAAAAATATTATAGGGTTTGTCTTTATTTGATTAGAACAAGAAGAAAAGAGAAAAAAAAATCTAGTGCTTTTATTTTTGATAATTTTATTATTATTTTTAAACGGGCTATAGTTTGATTCATTTGAAATCATCTGAAAGGTTGAATCGTAACTATTTTGAGATAACTCAACTAGCTAGCTATAAAATCCGTTATAATATTTTGGATTATAGTTGATAAATATGTATTTTTTGTGGGTTATAATTAATATCGGTTATAGTTGATAAAGTCATAGGCAAGAGAACCAAGACCAGTTGCTCTGTTGCGAGCTAATTATGAAAAGCTATCCCTTTTCATAGACTTCATAAATACCCTTTATCTCTAAATAGATGTATCCTCAATTTTTAAAAGAAAAATATTTAATCAAAATCTCACAAATACCCTCTCTGTGTTAGTCGAGTTATCACCAGTTCCTCTTTTATTTCACGTCTAAAAATTCTCTCTCTTTTCTCTCTCCAGCTACCATCATCACCACTTATGGCGCTACCATCACCTTCGCCGCCGCTAACAGATTTTTGATTTCAAGCAAAAAATAATATTAGCAATAACAGATGGTTCATGTTGACGAAACAAGTATGTGGATTTGTTCATGTTAGTGGTGGTGGTGGCGGTGGTGGCACTGTAGGAGGATATCAAATCTCAGATTTGAATGCAGCTTATCTTAATGTCTATTCCACAGATCGATAAAAATTCGTTTACTGGACCAGTAAGAAGTTCATGGAATCAAAAGGTTGAAATACTAAAGTAGATGTGAGGATTAACTTGAATAAGTTATTGTTGGTTTTGCAAATCATCGATGAATTTCAATTAGATTTCTTCATGTCTCTGTTGGATGTATTGGTGACTGCTATAGCTTTAGGTTCAACACTAAGGTAAGTGATTTTTAGCTACAATATTTAATTTTATGTATTGTGAGAACTGATTCTTGTTTTTTCACTCATATCGAATTAAGACATTATTGTAGCAATGGCTCCTCCGATAAGATTTCTAACTAACAGTGTCTTACTCTTTTCTTAGCATTTGTTAATTTGGAGATTTGATTTGTGTCACAATCACAAAATTGTAGGTTATTTGAATTAAAGGTTAGATTCTATGATCTTATAGATACTTTGATGGTTTATGAGAGACTGATCTCTATGGTACTTGATTTATACTACTAAAAATTTGCGGAAACGAGTTAGATGTCTTATTCACTAAAAGCCTTGTTAAGAACAAGTAAAGATATGTAACTTATAAGAATTTAGTCCGGTAGAATGGATTTGCAATGAGCTACCTAGGGGGGCAAAATTAGAGAACAACGACAACTTTGATTTGTTTCATATCACATGATTTGAGGAACGCCTTTTATTATCATGATTTGCAATGAGCTTCTTTAAGACTGTTAATATCTACATGGTTTGCTTGCTATAACCAAAATATTAGCTTGCGGTTTAATTTTTCCAAGCGAATAATATTCGTAGAGGAATATCTTCTGCTGGCTAATCCGTCTTTTGTTATTAGTTTGTAATAGTTGTTAGCTATGTCACAGTATAAGATGAATCCATTATAGTTGTACTGTGTATTTTGATGAACATAATTACTTTAATGGATAACGCTCTGTTGGGTGTGATTTTATGAACTAATAAATTCATGTTTCCCACTTTCTTCTACCTTATGCAGTTTTTTTTTGTTTACTCCATGTATCTCGAATTGTTTTATGTTAAATAGTCAACTTATACCTATGGCATTAAAAACTGAACTTAGTCTGCATGTTTATCTTTTGATAAAGAAGTGCATCTAAGTGAAAGTTAGTGGTAGGTGTTGCTGCAGTGCTGACAGTGGTGGTCTTTGCTGATTTTGTGGTTGTTGTGTTTTGCAGCAGTGGTGGTCATAGCAACATTGGTGTTAATATCGTTGTTGTTGTGTAGGGTGGTGGTAGTGGAGTTTTAGAGAGATTTTTTATTATATTCATTACTGTTGTAGGAGCAGCAGTAGAGTGGTAGTTGAGATGGTGGCAGCAACAATGCTATGTAGTAGTAGCTCTAGTTTGTTTCGTTTCTATGTTGTTGTTTTACTCTATTGTTTTCTTGTCTGTTTTTTGCTTGTAGTTTGATTTTCATTGGGTAAGAGTATGTATTCACCAGTCCAAAACTGTTATGTTTGCGTATACTTTGTCTTTCCTAATGGAAGTAACTTGGTTAAGTGTATATGTTCATCACATGCTAAATAATTTTGCCTTTGGATGTTTAACTGTAATTCAACAGTTGTATAATTGTTGGTCACATACTCCAAACAATGAGTTGTTGGTTGGCCAAGTTGAACTTGATAGTTCAGGCTGTGTGTTAGTCAAGGAGGGGACTGTAGAAACTTCTTTTCAAGGTGAATTCAGTTTATTTTTGTTATACTTATCAAAATTTGAATTTATTGATTCAACAATTTCATTTGCCTGAACCGAAGAAACATTAAAGTAGTTATATTAGATGAACTTTTGGTGATGCGTGTTTGATTCACGTCAGGTTCACTCATTCGAATATGTCAATTTTTGGTGTCAACTTGGGTTGTTGACACCAGATTATAATGTCAACTTTGGTTGTTGACACCATAATCTGGACATCTTATTTCTAAATTTTTAATTTTTGGTATCAACTTTGGTTGTTGACACCAGATTTCAGTATCAACTATGTGGTTGTTGACATCATAATTTGGACCTAATTTATTTATAAATTTTCAATTTTGGTATCAACTTGGGTTGTTGACACCATATTTTTGTATTAATTTGAGTTGTGGACACCAGATTATGATGTCAACTTCGGTTGTTGGACACCAGATTTTGGTGTCAACTTTGGTTGCTAACAACATAATCTGGACTTAACTTATTTCTGAATAAATTTGGTACCAACTTGGGTTGTTGACACCAGATATGATGTCAATTTCGTTTGTTGACACTGAAATTTGGTGTCAACTTCGGTTGTTGCATCCTAATCTGGAACTAACTTATTTCTGAATTTTCAAATTTGTATCAACTTGGGTGGTGGCTGATAGGCCTAAAAACCTATAGCCGCAATTACATGACAACTACAAAGTAGAAGCGGCATATACGGGTTTGTCCACAGAGATTGATTATAATATTTATAATTAATTACCTAATTATGTGCTAAGACAAGAAATTTTTGTTGTTGATTTTATGAATTAAATTTAAAGACAATTACTAAAATAAATTGATTGATTGGAAAATAGGAGAAAATTTCAGGGTTTCGGATTCCACTACTTTTGATGTTTGTAAAATTAATTTCAATACTTCAACTATTACTCTCAAATACTCAAAACAATTTTCGAACTCAATTTTAGAAGATTTATCGTCTTAAAACTTAGCATTAAAACTTTCGTTGTTATGTCAAGAGTCTAATTTTCCTTCGCTTATAAAAAATCAACAACTTAAAGATTATCCAGAATAATTATTATGAAGCTTTTAAAGAATAGAAAATTATTAATCATTTAATAACTTAATATTGAAAACTTAGCATTATAACTTTCGTTGTTATGTCAAGAGTCTAATTTTCCTTCGCTTATAAAAAATCAACAACTTAAAGACTATCCAGAATAATTATTATGAAGCTTTAAAGAATAGAAAGTTATTAATCATTTAATAACTTAATATTGGAGTAAATATGTCAAAGAAATCAAAAACTATAATTACACATCAAAAATATGTTTCTCCTATTCCCTAGAAAGGGAAATTAGCTACTCATGGAGAAAATAACAAAAGAAAATTGAATAAAAATTTGATTTTATTAATGTGTAAAAACTTACAATTCTGAATTAACAACAAATTTCATGAGTAGTAAATGATGCACGGATCAAAAGGGCAGCTGGATAAGATTATTCAGAAACAGAATGAAAGAAGGATTGTCTTCTTTTGTATTAAACTTCAGAACTGTTACGATAGAGGATGAAGGAACCGTTACCAAATGGGTTAAATATGTAAATTTAGGTAACGATATTTAACAACAGTTTGAAACTTTGTTAAACACCTTCTTCTTCCTCTTTCGAAGTGAATGTACAGATGCGATTCTGATTTTTTTTCTTCTCAATTCTTGCCTCCGTAACTCCCTGTCTCCCCCCCAAACTCCTCTATTTATACTCCAACAACTCTCAATCTCTCGAATCTTCCAAATAATCATTTGTATTCAATGAGAAAATAATTCTCGTGATTTTTCTTCTCGGTGATCTTATTTTATTCCCTTTCTCGTTATTGCTTTCGACCAGGCTTTCTAGCTTGAGAATATCTCTTGTTATTCAAAATCCTAAGGAGATATTATCCCCTTTATTACACGGACTTATGAAAAGACCGAGAAATATTTCTTCCCCTTTTTAGTCGAAACTCCCATATTAACACGATTCCCTTATGATTGAAATGGTTTGTCAGTAGAGATGTTTCCACAGGTGCCCCTTCTTTCAATGGTACTATAATTCCTATTTCTATCTCTGGGCTTCTAAGATTTCTTTGACTCATTTTCTTCTAAGATGGGAATTGCTTTCGCAAAACGAACGCGCTCTTTCCTTTTCATCACGTTGGGTTTCTTTGGAGTTGTAAGTTCGACTATATTTTTTGGTTTAACTACTTTTCTATAACAGGCGGTCTAGAATTGAACGTTGGATCGGGATCAGTAGGTTCAAATTCGGTACATGCTTCAAGTCAAGGTTCAACAAGTGCAGGAAACCAAGCACCGGTCCAACAACCTACAGCCGAAAATGTTTACATTCCACTAATGCCAAATGACGTCAGGTGGCAAGAATTAGAGGATAGGTTGACGATCAACTCTTTCGAGAGAAGGCACTGGGATGATGAGATGCATGAGGCCAAAGTGGATACCCACCTCAAAATATACAAGAAAACAGAGGAAGCGCTCCTAACTCACCCAATCATTCCCCGGTTCTGGTTGACGGAAGAGTCGCGGATCCTATGTGGGCTTGGCTTAGTCAACTAACTCGTGCTCCTTTCCAGCGCCAAAGGTTCTGGCATAAGGTCTCTTATTGATCTGAGAACATAGGAGATGTTTTGATTACTCTGATCAACATTTTTACCTCTAAAATTCGTGTACAAACTTCTTTTTATTGAGACAAGAGTTTATCTTGTCTTAAACTCCAAAAGCCACGTGAGTTTTCCCTTCACAGATCGAGAGACAATTTTCCCGCCCAAAACTTATTTTGAATTTGAGAATGGGTGCTTTTAACAATTGACTGCGTGCCTTTATCCAAAACTATCGGGGGGGGTGGGGGG